>CM076579.1:627307713-627810055 GCA_034641835.2 Pinus albicaulis
CCAAACTGAAGGAAGCCCTCCTTGAGGCCCAAACCATAAAAATAGGCAAAATAGCATGAAAAACTTGGATTTTTAGCTGAGGCTTCTCAACTATTGACCAAGACCCCTTAAGGGAGCTCTCCACCACTTTTGAGAGAATTTGAAGCATTTTTGGTTTTTTGAGATTTTTAAGGCTCATTAGCGCAGCGCCACTTGTGCTATGCTAATGCATGGCGCATATTCAAGAGGATAATTTGAAATTTTTGGGATTATCACACCCATTAAATTATTCTCACCAAGTTTCAGATGATTTGGTGCAGGTTTGACCCCTCAAAAGGTTAAAAAACCTCTACTTTTTCACCTTTCTGCGACTGTTTTGGGCCTGGCGCTGCGCAAATGACAGTCTTGGGATTTTTGAATTTTTTACTAGGCTACAGAGGTAGGATCAGAAAACCAAGATTATTTTGTAAATTATAATCATCAGGCTTTCGAACCAGGAATCACGAAGCAAAATCCAACATCGGGAAGGGGTCCAAAATGTGGTTACAAAAGTACCTATTTTTGGTGCTGCGCAAATGGACTGTGTGGTGCTGTGTTCGTATTTTGGCTTTTAGAATAGGTTACAAGTTTTCAATCAGGAGACAAAAGGCATATATAGAAATTAGACTCATCGTGGTTTCCAACGAGCCATCATAGAGAAAAATCTTACATTAGGAAGAGGTCCAAAACTTGGTTGCACAAGTACCTATTTTTGGCGCTGCGAAAATGACAGTCTTGGGATTTTTGACTCTTTGAATAAGCTACAAGAGCTATATCTAGGAAATAAAATAATTTTTGGAAAGTAGACTCATCAAGATTTCCAAGGAGCCATCACTGAGCCAAATCCGACACCGAGAAGAGCTCCAAAGCTTGATTGCAAAAAACCCTATTTTCTGCTGAAAGTGGCGCTACGTAAATGGACTGTTCAGTGTGTTTTGGACCAAAATTCAACAAAAAACACTCAATTATTGTAAACTGATATTTTTGAGCCTTTTGAGGTAAGTCACTTTGAAATTAGGTGCAAGAAGTTATTTTAGCATTTATTTCTTGAGATATTTTGTGCCTTGGGCCTTACATGGTCTATTGTGCCTTAATGACATTTATGAGTGATTTTGACATTTTCCAATCCTCTCTAGGGTTCTTTCCCTCCTTTTCTGAGTTAAATAGAGCATGAGGGAATCATTTTAATTGTTGGAATTTTATGAGTTTTGAGAGCAATACATGTTTTTTATGAGCTTGGAGAAGAAATTGGTGTTGTGACGCTGATGAATGGCTTGCTTGGATTGATGATGGAGAAGCTTGTTTGTAGGATTCCTTAGCTTGATTAATGGTGATGTATCCTTAATTTATTTTGTTTTCTTGTTATCATGATGTATCATCCTTATTTGTTTCTATAGAATAGAAAAGTATAGGTTGAGAAATGCTCCTTGAAGCACCTTAGTCCTCCTGTTTTCTATGGCCTTGATGTTTTCCTCTGCTGGGTGTGTTTAAATAATTATTAGCTTCTCTTTAAGCCTCTTTATGCTTGTTAGTTTCGTCTATGGATTAATATGCTAGTTTACAAACATCAGCCACGGTAAGCCCTGCTTGATTGCAGCTATCTAAAATCTGTCTTGAAACCTTTCTTTGAAGTACTTCTTGCTAGGTTAAGTCAAAGAGGTCTTGTTCTGATCTTGCCCTTTATCCATGCCTATCAATTTTCCTCAGAGTTCTTTGTATCCTAATCATAAAATTTTAGGAGTTCCCTCTTTGATTGATGAAATTTATTGTGTCATCTTATATGTTTTATAATTCTAAAGGTGAATTTACTAAAGCTAGATAAGCTCTTATGCTTTCTATGTTTCATTGGAATGTTTATCTTGGATATTTATTTGTTTAAGTATTATCATTGAGTAAATGGTTTTCCCTATCTAATGATTAGTATATTTTTCTTATCATATTCAAGACCTTCTTGTTTATGGGTAAATGACAAAGGATACTTCACTTCCTTTTTCCCTACCTTGTTTTCCCCAACTTGATGTCCACCTCACTTCATACATTACCTTAAGGAACCATTAACCTTACTAGATTGGCCTTTTTATACAATCTGATTCATCATTTATACACTCATGACTTTCATTGACTCCATAGCCCAATGATCTAAAAACCTCTCACTGCGCCTATTCCACCTGTTCATCTTACCAAACCAAAACAATCAACAAACCGTACACTTAACAACTAGCCTAAAATCAACCATCCAAAGAAGAAAACAACACATCCTTTGCATCTAATAGAGAGATCCCTCTCTGAGTCCAGGAAGTCTATGTCCTAGGACTCTAAAGACTGGTCTAATGTTACCCAATCATTTGGTCTACCAATCTTCCACATCATGGGAGACTAACACAATGAGTGCCCCCATGTTTTTCTGTGGAGTCGAGCCAAGAGCCAACTCTGGAATAGGGCATGCTAGTAATGATTCAACTTCAGAAACAAAGTGTGGTTGTTAAACGTGGAATTGAAATACTCAGCCATCAACCACGAGCTTTGACATATGAGTTCTAGCACTGAGAAATATGAAAACAAACTTCTCCACAACCTTTTCATATTTATCATAGGTCTCCTTGTTTCACGAATCTATTATGGGATCTTTACATATGGGTGCAACTTGTGAGAAGCTTTGTGTCATACCTTTGTTCATGTGAATTTTTCAATGTCTTGGTTAATTCAATGTGTCCAAAAAATTTGGAGTTATGAGTTCTTGCATCAACCTAATTCCTAGATCTCCTTGGGGAGTGTGGTTAGTTTTATACAACAATATGACTTCAGGACCAAGGTATTTTAAGGATTCAGGTTCCAGATACATCTATGATCTCTATCAGTGTTCTATTGTTGGTCCTAAATTCAGGTCTGCAACATTACTACACATTATTTCATCATCAAAATTATGTTTTATATTAAAGCAAAAAAACTATGGATTTACCCATACTACAAATACCAAGAGGGCTCAACATATTTTTGACATCCGGAGCATTGATTATCCCTTCAGAAAAAGGGAGGAGAAAGTGCAAAATGAAATTATAAGTTCTAACGTATTTCCAAAGACCCTCTTCTATACCCACAAGCATGCTATTTTAAAAATTGAATAAACAAAATTATGCAAAATACATTAACTATAATTCCTCTCAGTTCAATAGAGTTCTTGCACTGGAACAATTGGATGTCAACGCTTGGGTTCAGAAGCTAGATACATACTTCCACCTGGAATCCATGGGGAGACTAATGTTATTTGATTTTCTACCCTTCATTTGGAAAGGTATTCCCAAGAGTGGTGGTACCATGGGCTAATCATGCTGAGACATATTAACATCACTTCTTACATAGAGTTCACCCGGAAGCTATTGGGGAGGTTTGAGAGGAAATTGTAATATTCATTTTTCAGAAATATCACACGTCTGTGCCAGAGATGAACTGTGGGGAAATTTACCAGATATGTCACCTTCTAATGAAGGGTTATATCTGGAGGCTTGCTGGGCCTTTGCAGACTCGTCTACAAATATGTGAAATTTCATAGTGGGAATGGCTAACAACCCAAGCCTGGAAAATGCATTCTCGAGGAATGAAGGCAGCATGATTTGATCCCTAGTCTGGGATCCTTTATATATATCTATATAGAGCTGAAATCCTGAAGTGGGCTAAAAAAAAATCCTTTTAGGAGCTTGAGACAAGCCTCCTCCACCTGATTAACTTCAGAAAATGCCCAATGAAGAGGGCTGCATCAACACATGAACCTATGCTAGCATAACAACGTTATTTTGGAGAACCAATGTACATGAAACTGTGAATAGTCACCAAATGTATATAGCAGCAAAGAAAATATAAAAATACTTGAGGAATCACTCACTCAAGCTGGGCAAAGAAACCCTCAATGGCATGCATATGGAAATATATCACAACACTGCTACACAAGAATGCTAGTGACTAGAACTGCATAGTCAGTAGGAGGTATTGTTGCATATAGAATTTCAAACATGAATATGGAAGTATAATTCTCAAAGAAATATTGGGGAGAAATATGTCAACCCCTGAAATTAATAATACATCAATCCTTGGAAGGATTGGCTGAAATGTACAAAAAGGAAAAATGCCGGAGTTGCTGCCTCTAAACTGGAATAGCACTGCAACTCAGAAAATGGATGGAGATGGTTGAAGATGCTGCATATTATAAATAGATCTCCTCCAATGGATCTTTTAAGAGAGAGGCTGATCCAATCCCTAAAGATCTCTCCCTCCAAACTATTGGTGCAAACCCCACTGCAATTCTGCTAAGAAATAACGCAGTCAAAGGAAGAGACTGTGCTGTGAATGATGACAGGAGCTGGGCCTGATGCAAATATAGAGAAAATGAATCTTAAAAATCCTCTAGTGGCCTCCCGGATGTAAAGAATCTCCCCCCTCTAAAATCAAAGCTCCAGAAATGATGCTATGGAAATCTCCACTGCAACCCAGCAACATAATGTTTCTTACACTGCTGAAAACGTTGTGCCGAAGGGAAATGATTTGGCCTTGAACCAGAATGTGGAGGAGCTGAAGAAAAAACCTTCAAGAGGCTTGTCAAGAAGGAGGGAATCCTAAACAGGAGTTCCCTTGTGCTAAACAACACATCTATCTGAGTTAAGCAACTGATGAGAGCAAGCAATTCGAAATATCAATCCATGAATGAGCAAATGGTTGTTTCTTCCTTCTTTTATGCCAATGAAGGATCCTTGTCCATGGACCCCACACATTAGAGTTTCTTCCTCCTCAAGCAATTTTGTTGGCTTCCCAAGCAAGCCACACCTCCATCTATTGTGTAGTTTGACTTGGTCAACATGACCTAGCCTCCTTGCAATTATCCCCTTTCACACATGGGTGTGCAAGAATAGCTCTAATGATGCTTCTCTTTCATTTCATGAGGGAATTTATTGATGTTTTATTTATGTATGGGTCTCCTTGCCCATTTTATTCTCCTCCAAGCTTAAATAACCAAAATTAATGTTCCAATTAGCTCTATGCTAATTTGGGAACATTACAGTCCTCCCCTCCCAAAGATTGCTTTTCCTTAAGCAAGTGTGTGGTTAGAGCTGAATTATTCCTCCTACTCTTCTTGTAGCACCCATGTATTATGCCTGCCTCTAAGTAGCAAGGTGCCATATCATCAAAGAAGTCCTCACAATGTCCCTCCCAAGTATGTAAGTCAGCTGTCAAGCTATCATCATGCAATGGTAAAATAGTCAAGAGGATAACATAGTGATGTCTAGAGGTTCCCTAGAACTATGGAGTCTACACTGTAGGGGAAAATAACATCCCAATATGGTCCATCCCTCCCCAAGCTATGTGCCATGAAAATTGAGTCACCTACCAACTAGGCAACTCCTGAAATCTTTCATCCACCTTTGGCTCCGGCAAAGTAGGTGGGATGAAAATTTGCTCATGGTAGACCACATAGTCTACCCCATGCTGTGTACCCTTCAACTTAAGATAAGTGCAGGGTGTCTGCTGATCTTGGGCTGCAATAAGGTTTCCATCAAGTGGCAAGATGAAGGATGGGCCTCCAAAATCCTCTCCCCCAACGTTGCAAATCATGCTGGCCCAAACATCTCCACATGTGATGAGTTTGTAGTCATCCTCATATGGTATCATATCCATCATATGGATCACCTCATAATGAAACAACTATGCTACTGTAGTGGCCATACCATATTCCATGTTCCCATTAGAACATGTTGTGAAAAAGGTGTGGTGAACCCCTCCCTCAAAGGGCACATCCATCCAATGTGTCTCCTCCTCAAACCTACTTCTCATAAAGGCAAGAACAATGGAATCAGAAGGAGCCAATATGAGCATCATGTTGGCTTCCATGTGTAGTAAGTGAGAAGGAAAATGGTCCCTCATGTGTAGCCAATGCAGCTTGATCCCCAACTGCAATAGAGAATGTAGAAGATGGTGGTTTCCCAACCACTTGTGGGCTGCCCCATCCTCCTTATGTGTTTGGAGGAAATGAATAATGTAGGATGCAAGGTGAGCATGCTCTCCAACACATAGCACTTCCCCAAGTCTCCCTAGGGGATGGTCTTCAATCCTTCTCATGGTCTCCAGTGGCCCATGAAGCCTAAGAAAATGAATGCTCCCTCTTGGAGCAATGTTCTACACAGCGATGGTCAAGGGAAATATACATGAAATATAAAAATCAGAATGTACATAACTAACATTATTACCATCTGCTCTGCTCATGTAAGTGAGTAGGTCATAGATATGTCTCCTCCCATCCTCGAAGACAGAATGAATGGTTGTGCTAGCTCCCCCAAAAAAGGATGTACCTCCTCCATATCTGCATGACTTTGGCATCTCCCTATGTGCTGATGTATCCCCTTCTCATGCAACTGGTCATCTAACACCATGCAGGTAAAATTATCCTTGGAATACTCCACAAAAAGTTGGGAGCTCCAATGCGGATCCATCCTCCATAATGACAATGCTGATGGTCCCTCATGTAGACTCACTTTCATATGGATGCTTCCTTCTTTGACATCTCCCGTGCCAGAGATATAATTGGGAAGATTTCCATCCCCCCTCTGATGCTTCTATATCAGTGCAGAACCTCAAATGGGAGTGGGTAATAGTGATGATGAGAGAAAACTCCCTTCCTTCCTGCAGCTACCCAAATCTCCCTGAGCTGTATCAAGCTTTCCCAAGGTATCCACCTTTATGAAGTCAATGAGTGGTGCCCCAAAATGGGAAGCATCCCTCCTCCTCTGCTGATCCAGTGGTCTCCTCGGTAGAATGTCTCCATGCAGTGAGACATCATCATCGAAGGTAGACTGTATACATGAATGTAAAGATGTGTCCATGCACTCACTGTGTAATCCAGTCTCCCTCCATGGTGCATCAACCTCTAAAAATGAGTAAGGGTAATTACTCCTCATCATCCGATGCTGGATCTTCCCCTTACCTTCTCCTTGTGTCTCCAAGTTTCCACACCTCCTCATCAATGGCACAAATGGATCATGTGTTGTGCTTTGATCTATATACATGAGATCTTGGGGTCCCTCTTGCAATGATGCAAGAATACCTCCACTTGGTGCAACGGCTCCACCTTCCTCTGCATGAGGTACTAGATACTCTCTAGTTCTGCCAGCGCTATTGCTCCCAACCTCCTCCTACTGGCTGGGCAACCTCCCAATAATGGGGTCTTCCATTGGGTAAGAGACCCTCATGCTTCCCTGGTCAAGTGTATATGATGAAAATCTTTCCTCCAAAAAGTTATGGTGTAAGGTCCCAACCTCCCTTATGGCTATATGAAGTAGAGTGGAGTCCCAAGTTTGATCGATCACATGTAGGGTACTGTTTTGAGTGTGTTCCTCCACATGTGTTTTATGAATCCTCCCATCAAATCTCTTTAATAATGCATGAGATAAAACATGTGCATTTTTGAAAGGAAAGGATTCAAAAATCCACTAGGTGTAAGCTTTACCTCTCCAGTGCAGCGCTGCAAATGTGGTTACTTCTTCTTCATAAATGTTATGTTGCTGCAAAATGGAGTCTAGCCCCTCCACTCAAGCTTTGGGTGAAACTGTAAGTGACCCATAAAAAATTTAGAGAATAGATATATCATGCTGCTGCTTCCTCTCCTCATTTACTCCCCCTTCTTCTCTGATCTCAGTTATGTCACTGCTGGACATAGGACTGCGCTGGTCATCATGGTGTGTAGCTGCATGCTCACTCCCACTATGTGCAACTCTAGAGTTTGTCCTAGAATAAAAATCCTTTGGAGGTGCTTCATCCATATCCTCCCTTGTCTCCTTGAGACCTCCATGAATTCTTTGAACAGATTTAGGAAGAAGCCTTGTGAGATTATCCTCCTTCCTTCTCCCGGGAGATGGAGTCTCTCTCCTGTTGGTCTTCTTGTCTCCTTCTAGATGAGAATAGGAAGTGTAGGGGTCTTTCTTTTATGTTTTATCTTCCTTCTTTGGGAGGTTATTCTTCTTATAAAAAAATGGATGATATCAATCTCATCCTCTTCATTTTCTGTTCTCTTTCTTGGGCTTTGAGGGCCATAGGCTGAGCCAAGAAAGGTGCTTCGATACCACTGTAATATTCCTTTTTCAGAAAATCACAAGTCTGTGCCAGAGATGGACTGCAAGGGAATTTACCAGATATGTCACCTTCTAATGAAGGGTGAGATCCGGAGGCTTGCTGGCCCTTTGTAGACTCTGTCTATAGATATGTGAAATTTCCTAGCAGGAATGGCTAACAGCCCAAGGCTGGAAAATGCATTCTCCAGGAATGGAAGCAACAGGATTTGATCCTTGGTTTGGGATCCTTTATATATATATATCTAGAGCTAAAATCATAAAGTGGGCTCAAAACAAATCCTTATAGGAGCTTGAGACAAGCCTCCTCCACCTATTTAACTTCAGAAAATGCCCAATGAAGAGGGCTGCATCAACACATGAACATATGCTAGCATAGCAGCGTTTTTTTAGAGAACCAATGTACATGAAACTATGAATAGTCACAAAATTTATATAGTAGAAAAGAAAATATACAAATACTTGAGGAATCACTCACTCAAGCTGGGTAAAGAAGCCCTCAATGGGATGCATATGGAAATATATCACAACACTGCTACACAAGAATGCTAGTGACTAAAACTGCATAGTTAGTAGGAGGTACTGCTACATATACAATGTCAAACATGAATATGGAAGTATAATTCTCAAAGAAATATGGGGGAGAAAGATCTCAACCCATAAAATTAATAATACATCAATCCTTGGAAGGATTGGCTGAAATGTAGAAAAAGGCAAAATGTTGGAGTTGTTGCCTCTAAACTAGAATAGCACTGCAAATCAGAAAATGGATGGAGATGGCTGAAGATGATGCATATTCTGAATATATCTCCTCCAATGGATCTTTCAAGAGAGAGGCTGATCCAATCCCTGAAGATCTCTCCCTCCAAACTAGTGGTGCAAACCCCACTGTAATTCTGCTAAAAAATAACGCAGTCAAAGGAAGGGACTGCACTGTGAATGATGACATGAGGTAGGCTTGACGGAATGATATAGAAAATGGATCTAAAAACTCCTCTAGTGGCCTCCCGGATGCAAAGAATCTATCCCCTATGAAATCAGAGCTCCGGAAGTGATGCTATGGAAATCTCCACTACAACCCAGAAACACAATATTTCCTGCACTGCTGAAAACTATATATCAAAGGGAAATGCTTTGGCCTTGAACCAGAATGTGGAGGAGCTGAAGAATAAACCTTCAAGAGGCTTCTCAAGAAGGATGGAATCCTAAATAGGATTTCCCTTGTGCTAAACAACACAACTATCTGAGTTAAGCAACTGATGAGAGTAAGCAATTCGAAATATCAATCCATGAATGAGAAAATGGTTGTTTCTTCCTTCTTTTATGCCAATGAAGGCTCCTTGGCCATGGACCCTACACATTAGGGTTTCTTCCTCTTCAAGAAATTGTGTTGGCTTCCCAAGCAAGCCACACCAAAATCTATTGGGTAGTTTGACTTGGCCAACATGACCTAGCCTCCTTGCAATTATCCCCTTTCACACATGGGTGTGAAAGACTAGCTCTAATGATGCTTCTCTTTGATTTCATGAGGGAATTTATTGATGTTTTATTTATGTATGGGTCTCCTTGCCCATTTCATTCTCCTCCTATATGAAATAACCAAAATTAATGTTCCAATTAGCTCTATGCTAATTTGGGAACGTTACAAAAATACCCAGAGTTACATTTTAGGGAGTTAACCCATCTGAGGCAAGCTGGCAGCACAAAGGCATACATTACAGAGTTTTAGGAACTAGCAGTGATGGTGACTAGCAATTCAGAGGCTTGGTTGATCATTCTATTTTTGGAGTGGCTAGCAGAGCCATTGCATGGTTGCATGGGGACCTACAAGGGCACATCTTTGACATATGCTTTCTACAGGACCCCATATATAACTGAGATTGTGCCCAAGACTAAAGCCTTTGTCCCCACTAGATCCACTACACTATAGGGGAATCGAGACACTATACCACCCTAGAGGGATGGAGGACATGGTTAGATGGACGAGGAGACCTAGAGGGAAATTAGGAGGAGGAAATTGTGCTTTACGTGCCAAGAACCCTGGGTACCTGGGCACAAGGGCACCAAGGGAAAGGCCCTCTATATTGAGGTGTATTCAGATAGAGAGTCAATTTAGGAGTTTGAGATTTGAATAGATCCGAGAGAAGAGGGAGGACCATCATCAGGGGGACCACCACCACCACCACCACCACCACTTAGAGGGGGATCATTTTCCCCATCAAGGGGAGTTCTTGCTTCACTTCGTGGAGTTACAAAGTATTTGGCACTCAGGATTAGGGGGATGGTAAAAGGGAACTGAGTTTTAGTTTGGGTAGATAGTGGGGCCACCCACAAATTTATTGATTCCAAGATGGTGGAGTGTAGGGGCATCCTCGTAGAGACATTTGAGGGGTTCTTGTTGGTTCTAGGAGAGAGGACCACATAGTGCATGAAGTACGCTCCCAAGTTGACTGTGATGATGGGGAAATACTTGGTTATCGATCACTTTTATTTAGTTGATGTCCAAAAGAGCAATCTGGTTTAGGGTGTCAAGTGGTTATACTCATTGGGGAGGGTCACCACTGACTGCAGAAGTTAGATATGGAGTTTGCGGGGCTATATGGGAAGCTATTATTTTTGAGAGGGATGCACTCTTTCCCACCTCAGATAGTTTTAGCACACTAGATGGAGGTAGATCTACACCATGGGGAAATAAAATGGGTAGTTGAGTTGAGGATTTCGGAGACAGGGGCCCAACCACGACCAGTTCACCTAGAAATATAGGCCTTATTGGAGAGGCATCAAGGGGTTTTTGGGGATATACCTCCATGAAGGATACCAAGACGAGGTTTCAAACACATTGTCGAGTTGAGGAGGGAGTGCATGCAGTTATCACGACCCTGTATGGGCATCCCTAAGCCTATCGAGATCAGATTGAGAGGGCCATTTAGGAGCTGCTAAGATTGGAGCACATCAGGCCCAATTTGAGTCCCTTCGCTTCTTCTGTTTTGTAGGTGAAGAATAATAATGGGACACCACATGTGCATTGACTACAAGGCCCTCAATAAGAATACATTGAAGAACATGTACCCAATTATATGCATTGATGAGTTTATGGACGAGATTAGAGGAGAAAAATACTTCTATAAGATAGATCTGCACTTGGGGTACCACCAGATTCAGGTGAGGGAGAAGGACGTCCCTAAGACTTCCTTTCGTTGCCACTACGAAAATTTTGAGTCCTTGGTGATGCCCTTCGGGCTAACTAACTCTCAGGCTACATTCAGTCTTGTATGAACCAAGTATTTCCTGGGTAGTTATGACACCTTGTCGTTGTCCTATTTGATGACATACTCATCTATAGCCGAATGTGGGAGGAGCACCTTCAACATTTGGAGGTAGTACTTCGCATATTAGAGGAGCAACAACTGTAAGAAAAGTTTTCCAAATGTGAGTTTGGATTGAAAAAGATGTTGTACCTTGGGCATGTGATTGGCCTAGAGGATGGATTAGAGGTACACCAGGAGAAGATCACGGCCATTTCGGATTGGCCAACACCCAGAAATGTCACTAAGCTGAGGGGGTTCCTAGGCATTTGTACATACTACAGGAGATTCATGAGAGGATTCTCACAACTTGCAGTGCCCCTCATGGACTTGTGGAAAAAGGGGGATTTTGAGTGGACGCAGGTAGCATAGGAGGAATTTGAGCATCACGAGAAGGTCATCAGCAATTGTTTTGTTTTGGCTTTTCCTGATTTCACTCAATCATTTGTATTGGAGTGTGATAATTTAGGTGATAGAGTCCGTGTTGATGCAGGGAGGCCACCCCATAGCCTTTGAGAGTAGAAATTTGCTACCCCGTGATCGAATTTATTTATGACAAGGATATGTTGGCCGTGTTGCAAGCCTTGGACAAATGTAGACAATACTTGGTGGGGAACTGGTTCAAGGTGAAGACTGATCACAAAAATTATCAATTCTTCTCGGAGCAACATACATTATAGGAGAGGTAACATAAGTGGGTGAGTAAGCTCCAGGGTTATGACTTTGAGATCGAGTACGTAAAGGGAAAGCACAACATAGTGGGACATGCACTCTCCCAGACGCCCTAATACTCTCTATGATGGATGTTGCACATGATTGGAAGGCCTAACTCTTGGTTGAGTATTTCAAGGACAAACATGTCTATGAGATACTAGATGGCACACATGGGGATTATATATTCTGGGTGATGGACAATGTGATCTACTATAAAGATCGAATATACTTAGTGTCAGGATCCCATGCCTAAGAGAAGGCTATACAGGCAGCTCATGACTACCCTCTTGCAGGACATCTGAGTTTTCTCAAGAGTTACCGTACCATTCGTGGGCATTTCTCTTGGCGTGGGCTCAAGGGGGATGTGATGAGGAACGTACAAGACTACATAACCTATCAAAGGAACAAGGTGGAGTTGTCACACCTAACCAGTCTATTATAGTCTCTTCCCATTCTTGAGAGGAAGTGGGAGAATGTGTCCATGGACTTCATCACAGGACTTTCTATGATAAAGGGGAGAGATAGCATGTATGTGGTGGTAGATCACTTGACTAAATTTCTCGATTTCTTTGCAGTCCCATTGAGATATTCAACCTCATAGGTGGTTGAGTTGTTCTTTCAGGAGGTATTTCGATTGCATTGGCCTCCAAAGATCATAGTCAGTGACAAGAACAATAGATTCATGGGGGTCTTCTAGAAGGATTTGTTTCGGATAGTGAAAACGAAGCTTATACCCAACACCAACTATCACCCATAGACGGATAGGTAGACTCAGATAGTGGAAAAATGGCTGGAGGGTTACCTGCACAACTATGGCATGGGACAATAGAGGGCATGTGTGAATTGGCTACACTTGGGAGATTTCTGTTGCAACACTACTTACCACATGTCGATTGGTATGCCTCCCTTTCGAGCACTTTATGGTTATGATGCATTTTCTTTTTCTGCCATGATATTTGGAGATAGTAGGGCCCCGGGGGCAAAGGATTGTGTCCATGGGAGCTAGGAGATTCTCAAGGTTCTTAAGGATAAACTGTAGGTAGCACAAAATCAACAAAATATGTACACCGGTAAGCATAGGGTGGAGAGACATGAGAGTTAGGAGATTCTCAAGGTTCTTAAGTATAAATTACAGGTAGCACAAAATAAACAAAATATGTACACCGATAAGCATAGGGTGGAGAGACAGTTCGAGGTAGGGGACATGGTCTACCTACGTTTGCAGCCTTACCGACAATCTTCACTCAAGTAGAAATGGGTGGAGAAGCTCAAGTAATGTTTCTATGGGCCATACAGGGTGACCACGAGAGTTGGAGAGGTAGCTTACGAGTTGGAGTTAGCCCTGGAGAGAAGAATTCACAACATATTTCATGTTTCTTTCCTAAAAAAGGTGTTGAGAAAGCAAGTTACCACAATCAACCAGTTGCCTCCATTGGATGATGAGAGACACTTGATATTGACACCCAAGACCATATTGGAGACCATGGAGAGGAAGCTAAGAAAGAGGGTTATCTAGGAGCACTTGATCAAGTGGAAAGACTTGGTAGGTGAGGATGCCATGTGAGAAAATGAATAGAGGAAATAAGCAACATTTAGGAGGGGAGAACTATACTGTCCCTTCCTAAATAATTTTATCAATAGTACCAAAAAATTTCCATTTTCATAATTTTGGGGGCCTAAGATAATTTTGTAGAGGAAACATATGACAAGGGGGTCGAAATGTTTGCCTTAGTGGAATGTGGGGGCCTACTCCCCAACCAAAATGCACTCCTTGAGGAGAGAGAAATCGTATGGCTAAGGGAGGAGTTTTGAATTGCCTAGTGAGGGGCCCACATGGAGGAAATGAACAAAAATTATAAATAGGAGAGTGGAAGCAACATTTGAGGCCTTTTGATAATTTGACAATTGAAGTGTTTCTCTAGTTTTTTAGCAGAGTTACATAGTGTTGTTCAACACAAGAGTTTCCCAAGGAGGGAGCTAAAAATTTCTTTGGTGGACTCTGAATACCACCCTAGGAAGGATACTTCATTAGTTTTAGGAGTTGGAGAGAGGGCCATGCACGTGGTACGGTTTATGGGTCAAATAAAATGCAGTTCAGGAGGCCATGCATAGAGTTGATGAGGAAGAGCTAGAGTTTGGAGTTGTAGCATTTTCGAAGTAATTTTTGGTCAATTCTAGTAAAAGGAGGAAGATTTTCAAGGGTAGAATTCAATATACAACATCAAATTGATTTTCCGGAGGAAAAAAACATCATCCTACCTAGAAACTGCACAATCATTGTGGAGGCACAATTGCGGGCTGGATTGTGAGGGGATTTTGAGAGCTGGGTTTCTTGGGGTTGGTTTGGGGTGAAATTGAGAAGAAATTTCCAGCCATTTTGGGACAGTCATTCCAACATCGATCATAGTTCTATTTTTTTTTCACTTAGATGAGGGTCAAGGAATTTGGGGCCATTTTTGGAGCATCAAAACCAGGGAAAACCCTTTATGGGTTTTTCTGGGTTTTTGGCAAGGATTCCATGAATAATTTATCAAAATTTTGTTAGTAGTTAGGAGGGGTCAAATCAAGGTATCATCACAACCAACAGTGAAAAAATCACAAGGCCAGTGCAGATTTTTAATGGGAAAATTCCAGCAATAGTTTGGCAATGATAAAACATCCACAAAAGGCTTGTAGCCTGCCTTGTAAAAGAGAGGGTGCACATTTTATTTTATTTTATTTATTTATTTATTATATATTGTACTCCAACAATATCTTATAATAAAATTTTCCCATTTTGGTGTGTTTGGAGCATTTCTGTTTTATGGCTGTTTGATGAAAAATATTTGTGTTTGGTTTATTGCATGTTTTTCTTATCACTGTTAATTTTTCCATTAGGAATATTACGCCTTGAGAGGCTTGAGCAACATATTAAGTCAAATTTGAATCAAAAGTAAAGTAATGCTTGCAGATTGAAGGAAATTCTTTGAAGCACACATGAAGAGCCTAGGATACACCTTCATTGAATGATAAAATGATAACATAATTTGAGAATATTTTGAGTTTAAAGTAGAGTGCATTGATGATGACATTAATTGAGCATTCTTCAAGCCTTTCTTGAAACAAATGTCACTCTTGAGGCATAGTTTAAGACCAACAATTGAAGAGTTTTTTTTTTGAAGAAATCATCCTTGGAGTATATTTGAAGACCAACACTTCAATAATTGTTTTGTTGGAGTAGTCATCCTTGGAGCATAGTTGAAGATCAACAATTGAAGACATGTTTTTTTGGCGCACCCATAAAATTTTTGCTAAAGAAAACATGAAGTTTTTGTAGAGGTAGATTTGAGAGCACTTTCCAGATCTATCTTGGATACATTTAGAAGTATTTGAATATTTTGATGGAGGCCTGAAATAATATTAAAGTCACCCTAAGGGATTGAAGCAAATTGAGAGGGTTGGATCCCTAGAGGATTGGAGTTGTCATACAAGGTTGGAGCTTGGATTTGTCGTTGAATATTAGAGTCCTCATTCAGGGTTGAAGCCTTGAACGAGTTAAAGACTTTGTTGTACAAGTTGGAGCTTGGGTTTTTACAGTCCTCAAATTCATTAATAAAGTTAATTTCTTGTTGCACATCTTATGTTTTGGTTTAAATGGTGGTTTTAACTGGCATAATATAACAATTGTAAAGAAATATTGATTCAACCCCCCTCTGAATATTTCCAACACTTACACACCTTACATTTTTACACCTCGCAATATTTTTATTGATATCCTAGAATGAATTTTCACATTGAAATTTTATTGTTGGTAATATGGTTTTTAATGATAGAAGGAAATATAACATGTGCTAGATTTCCTTCACCTTGGAATGTTCCTACTAACAATGTGCTTGTGTTTGTGTTAAAATGAAATATATCATGTGCTAGATTTATTTTGGCATGCAATGTTGTGGTTGGTAGTATGATTGTATTTGTGCTACCTGTAAAGCTAACACTAATTAAATTTCATTCACCTTGCAATGTTGTTATTGGAAATATGATTGTGTTTGGGCTAGAAAATATGCTAGATTTATTTTTCTCTCCAATATTGTTGTTGTCTATTTGGTTGTTTATGATAGAAGGAAATCTAGCACGTGTTAGATTTCCTTCACCTTGGGAATGTTATTGGAAATGTGCTTGTGTTTGGGCTAGAAGTTGTGCTAGATTTATTTTTCTCTACAATATTTTTGTTATCAATTTGGTTGTTTATTATAAAAGGAAATATACCACGTGTTAGGTTTCCTTCGCCTTGGCAATGTGCTTGTGTTTGTGTAATGTTCCCAAAATTAGCATTGAGCTAATTGGAACATTAATTTTTCCTATATCAGTAAGGAGATGAATAAATGGGTAAAGAGGCCCATGAGTAGAAATAAAATCCCTCATAGTGTGAAAGGGATCATCAGAGTAGCTCTATTTTCCACCCTCAAGTGTGAAAAGGGGAAAGTGCATGAGGACAAGGTCAAGTTTGACCAAGTTTTTAGCGCTGCCATAGTTGGAGTGGATCACCTTGAGAGACAGCGCAATGTGAATGAGGAAGAGGTCATTTGGTGGAGGAAACCCTAATGTGTGGGGGCCAAGGCAAGGAGGCTTTCATTTGTATAAAGGGAGGACAAGGAAACCATAGAGGGGGAGGTTATTGATTATAGAATTAGGTCTGCATGACTATTTTCTCTCTTCAATTGTTTAACTAAGATTGTTATGCTTCTTAGCAAAAGCGATTTCCTGTTTAGGAATCCTTCTGCCTTCTTGAGAGGCCTCTTGAGGGATTGTACTTCAATATCCACATTCCAGGCTCGAGGCCAAGCCACCTCGTTTAGTCACAATTTTATTTCTGCTAAAGTATAATGTTGTGTTGCAGGGTCTTGCAGTGGAAGGTTCCACAACACCATTCCTTGGCTCATATTTTATAGGAGGGAGATTATATTCCTAGGGAAGGTTAGTGAGGAAGGTTTCAAAACTGATTTTCATATCTTGGCATCAGGCTAGGCATCTCCCATCACCAACAACATAGTCCCTTCTCTAAACTGCGTTATTTCTGAGTGCAATTGTAGTGGGGAATTTCTCCACTATTTTGGAGGGTGGGATCTTCAGGGATTGGATCAAACTTTCACCTGAGATATCCATTGGATGAGATTCAGCTATCATATGGAACATCTTCAACTATCTTCATCCATTTCCAGTTTTTGAGTTGCAGCTGATACCCTGCTACTCCAGTATTTCTGCAGATTTTCCATTTTGTGTATCTTTCAGGCAATCCTTCTAAGGATTGTGTATTGTTGTTTCCAGGGGCTGTGATATTTCTCCCCCCATTTTATTTGAGCTGTATATTTTCATATTTGTGTATTGAAACCATTTTTTAGCAGTCACTCTTTATAGAATACTTAGTCATAGCCTTGGGCTTTCCATATGTAGCAGTGTATCTTATATTTCTTGTACATGTTCCTTGAAGGTTGATTTACTTAAGCTCGAGTAATCACCACCTCAAGATCCTGTACACATTCTTCTGCTATAAACATTAATAAGATGTTTATGAGATCTTATTGAATTTTCTAAAGTTTATGTATCACTGCTACTCCATTGGCATGTTTATGTATTGCTAGATCTCCACATTTGGAATATCTTAAGATATTACCGATAGTGTAGAAATTCCGTATTTTGGGATATTACAGTGGTATCAAAGCATGAGATTTGGCTCAGCCTGTGAGTTTCAGCCATAAGAAGACCAAAGAGATCAAGATGATGAAAAAGATTATCTTGCTCTCATTAGTTTTTAGATCCAAGAAGGACCTCTCCAAGGATGTCAAGAAGATGGAAGAAGGAGAAGAGGAAGGATCATGCACTTCCTATTATCACAGAGAAGAAGGCATGAAGAATGAAGAACACTTGGAATTCGAAATTCTAAGTGAGTAACTTGATGAATACTGAGCTAAACCTAGAGCCTTCAAGGAGACTCTAGTTTTACCACAATTTATTCAGCTGCAAGAAGAGAAAAGACCCCATAGCTATGGGATGATGAGAGACAATATATTTATATTTTCCACATTTGATGGATAAATCACATGTGCAACAGATTTTTGAGTGAAGAATCTAGAGGCTTTCTTCCTCCTACATACTGTAGTAGACAGAGAGGCTATAGAAATTGTAGCTTTGCACCTTGAAGTTGAAGCAAATATTTGGTGGATCAACCATTTAATCCATGTAGGGGTTTCTACCCTTGTTAATTTTTCTCAAAGATTGATCAAGAAGTTTGGCAGAGAGGAGGAGAATCCCTCACCACCAGTTGAAGAGGCATGTACTAGCGCTGTTGAGACCATGGAGGGGCATCCTTCATCTTCAATAGTTTGGGAAGCCAACACATATGAGGAGGAAACTCTTGCAGCCTTGCAAGGAGCTTCCAAATTTTACCAAGGTATGCTTAAAATTCTATCTCTTGTCATTTCAAAAAACACTATGGATAGGTCTACATCATTGCATGCAGTTGGTCTAGAGAAGTAGAATAGCACTGCGTTGCACAAGAGCAGTGATGGAAAAAAGAGGAAGCATTCCTCATGTGAGCAATGAAAGGTCAGCTTCATTCAGGAAGCCATGAAGGAAGCAGTGAGAAGGATTAGACATCTGGAGAAAAGAAAATCTTTATCCTCTCTAGATGACACTCTCTCAATGAACATGCCAAAACTCAAAGAGAGACTTCTATTGGCAGCAGATCCAAGGCCTCTTTAGTTTTGGGAGACCATGCATGAGGAGGAGATCTCACAGAGAGATTTCTGTGGAGGTGCACTCCCACACATCATGCAGTGCAAGATTCTTCAACAGTTTGAGGAGGTTCTTCCATTCTCACACTTAGATCCTCATGGATTCAAGGAGGAGAATATAGATGATGGAGGACATATTTGGATGGATAACATCTCTCATTATTTTATTGGACACCTCTTGAGCCATACACATCATGATGGGAGGTTTTTCCTACCACCTATTTGGGTCCTTATGGGATCAAATTAATCCTTGGGAAGGTTGCATTTCAAAATCCCATGAAGTGAAGAAATATGATTTGGGATGATGGTAGCCCTCATGGGAGGAGTACCAAGATGAAGGATGGAAGGCGACATCCAAAATTGGTTGAGTGGATGTGGTGGCAAGCAAGAATCTGGTGAGATACTTGCAAATTTATGATACCGGGCAGCAGGAGGCTTGGCTACGCTGGTTAATCTTGGAGGAATTTGTAATCACTTGGCTTACACTTTTTCTAAGGGTATAGGGATGAAGAAGATGTGGTATGATGCTAACATCATTGAGCAAAAAAGAGTATGGATTCATAGTGTTGATGTAACATTCATACCATTCATTATGTCTTCATCACATATCTTGTATGATGAGAACATGAGGAAGCAGCAAACACTATTGTTGCTTGGGTTTTTCTTTGGAGAGCAAGAGCAGATTTGCTCTCATTTATTGTATAATGTTTCAGGAGTAGGATATGGCACTATCTTGGTGCAAAGGGGATACTCCTTGGCCTTTGATTATCACGGATTACTTCCATCTTGGGAGGAATTATATGTTTGCAGTGACATTATTGGAGGAATCTTTGGCAATCATCATCTCAGAGAATTGAGCTATGGGTTGGCAGGAACCTATTTGCATAGGCCAACAACACTGTTCTTTGGGAGCATGAATTTATTCATGTATTCATGAATCACTTTACTTTAAGCACATGGTGAGGATGTTTTTCTTTCATCTATTGATTATGTAACACACCCTTTGCATTTTTTTACCATTGTCATACAGTGCAGTGCTCCATAGGATGGCAAGTTTATTGTTGATCCCCATGAGCAAGATTTTTCCAGCTATTTTGATGGAGACAACCATCCTTTGTATCACCATGGACAAGTGCTTGTTTTTTTATTGTATGCTCAGTTGACATGTTCACTCATTTGCTATCCACTAGTAGATGTGATGATTCACACAACTAGCAATTTATCCAAACACCACTTGCCATGTTATTTTCTGAAGTTACAGTGGGAGAGACTGTGGTGTGTCCACTTGAGTCAATTTTTGTATCATGCAGCACCATGTAAAACATTCAGAAAACTTCTCATTTCGATACCCTATGATGATCATGTCCTATTCATTAGGAATGTGATGTTTTGGGCTAGCTTGTTCTTCAATGTTGGAGGATTATTCCTCATTTCACCACTTTAGGGAAATAATTTTGCAGCCCAAGATCACCACATACTCTACACTTATGATGAGTGAAGAGAAGGAAAACATTGGGTAGGCTACCTTGTCTACCCTGGTTAGATTTTCACGCCACCTACTTTTCATGAGCCAAAGGTGGAGGAAGAATTTCAGGAGTTGCCATGTTGGAGGGTAACTCATTTTGTTTGGATGTTTTCTTGGGGATGGGAGAATCATATGGGAATGGAAGATCCCAATTAATTTCATCACCCTTTCCTTGAGAAGGCCCTTCAGTTCTATCCTTGCAGTTGCTTGAGGACAAGTAAAATTTGGGAGGGGAGGAATGTAATGTTCCCAAAATTACCATAGAGCTATTTCGAACATTAATTTTTCCTATATCAGCAAGGAGATAATAAATGAGTAAAGAGGCACATGAGTAGAAATAAAATCCCTCATAGTGTGAAAGGGATTATTAGAGTAGCTCTTTTTTGCACCCTCAATTTTGAAAAGGGGAAAATGCATGAGGACAAGGTCAAGTTTGACCAAGTCAATAGTGCTACCATAGTGGGAGTGGATCAGCTTAAGAGACAGTGCGGCGTGAATGAGGAAGAAGTATTTTTGTGGAGGAAACCCTAATGTGTGGGGGCAAAGGTAAGGAGGCTTTCATTTTTATAAAGGGAGTACAAGGTAGCCATAGAGGGGGAGGTTATTGATTATAGAATTTGGTCTGCATGACTATTTTCTCTCTTTAGTTGTTTAACTGAGATTGCTATGCTACTTAGCACAAGGGATTTCATGTTTAGGAATCATTCTCCCTTCTTGAGAGACCTCTTGAGGGATTGTACTTCATTATCCACATTTCAGGCTCGAGGCCAAGCCACCTCCTTTAGTCACAATGTTATTTTTGCTGAAGTATAACGTTGTGTTGCAGGGTGTTGCAGTGGAGGGTTCCACAACACCATTCCTTGGCTCATATTTCAGAGGAGGGAGCTTCCATTCCTCAGGAAGTTTAGTGAGTAAGGTTTTAGAGATGATTTTCATATCTTAGCATCAGGCCAGGCATCTCCCATCACCAATAGCATAGTCCCTTCTCTAGACTGCATTATTTCTGAGTGCAATTGCAGTGGGGAATTTCTCCACTATTTTGGAGGGAAGTATCTTCAGGGATTGGATCAACCTTTCACCTGAGAGATCCATTGGATGAGATTCATCTATCATATCCAACATCTTCTGCTATCTTCATCCATTTCCAGTTTCTGAGTTGCAGCTGCTACCGTACTACTCTGGCATTTCTGCAGATTTTCCATTTTGTGTATATTTTAGCCAATCCTTCTAAGGATTGTGTTATTTTGTTTCCAGGGGTTGTGATCTTTCTCCCCCCATTTTACTTGAGCAGTATATTGTCATATTTATGTATTGACACCATTTTGCAGTAGTCACTCTTTCTAGACTGCATAGTCATAGCCTTGGGCTTTCCATATGTAGTAGTGTATCTTATATTTCTTGTACATGTTCCTTGAAGGTTGATTTACTTAAGCTCGAGCGATCACCTCCTCAAGATACTGTACACATTATTATGCTATAAACATTAATAATATGGTTATGAGATCTTATTGCATTTTCTGAAGTTGATGTATCACTTCTACTCCATTGGCATGTTTATGTATTGTTGGATCCGAACATTTGGAATATCTTAAGATATTCCCGATAGTGTAGAAATTCCCTATTTTAGGATATTACAGTTTGTGTTAAAAGGAAATATAGCATGCACTAGGTTTCATTTAGCATGAAATGTTGTTGTTGGTATTATTATTGTGTTTGTGCTACATGTAAAGCTAACATGCATTAAATTTCTTTACCTTGCGATTTTGTTATTGGAAATGTGCATGTGTTTGTGATGGAAGTTGTTCTAGATATCTTATTCCATGCAATGTTGTTGTTGGAAATATGCTTTTGTTTATGCTGAAAGAAAATCTAACACGCTAGATTTTTTCACCCTACAATATCGTTGTGTGCTTGTGTTTGTGCTATGCTTAAATCTAGCACGTGTTAGATTTTCTTTACCTTGCAATGTTTTTATTGGCAACATGATTCAATTTTTGTTCGAAAGAAATCAAGCATGCACTATATTTCTTTTTCAATGCAATGTGGTTTTTGACAAT
Source organism: Pinus albicaulis (assembly GCA_034641835.2). Classification (NCBI taxonomy): domain Eukaryota; kingdom Viridiplantae; phylum Streptophyta; class Pinopsida; order Pinales; family Pinaceae; genus Pinus; species Pinus albicaulis. The sequence continues at coordinate 627,330,214 of CM076579.1, forward strand.
ATGATTTTGTTTACGCTAGAAGTAAATCTACCATGTGGTAGATTTATTTTATCTAGAAATGTTGTAATGTGTTCGTGTTTGTGCAAGAAGGAAATATAGCATACATTAGATTTCTTTCACCCTTCCATGAGTTTATTAACAATGTGATTCTATATGCATTAGAAGGAAATGTAGTGGGCACTAGATTTCTTTCACATTGCAATGATGTTGTCGGAAATTCAATTGTTTGTGCTAGAAGGAAATCTAGTATGCGCCATATTTCCTTCACCACAATGATGTTATTGGAAATGTGCTTGTGTAATTGTGCTAAAAGGAAATCTAGAATGTGCTATATTTATTTTTCCCTAGAACGTTTTTGGTAATATTTTTGTGTTCATGCCATAAAAAAATTCGGAATGCACTAGATTCTTAACCCCTACAATGTTATGTGTTTGTGTTTTTGCTAGAAGGAAATCTACCACACACTAGATTTCTTTTTTCTTGCACAAGGTATTTTTGACAATATGCTTGTTTGTGCTAGAAGAAAATATAATATGAAGTATGTTTCTTTCACCCTATAATATTTTTATGTGATTTTGTTTGTGAGAGAAGGAAATATAGCATGTGTTAGATTTCATTCACCTTGCAATGTTGTTATTGGTGACATGCTTGTGTTTGAGATATAAGTACAAATAGCATATTATATCTAATTGACCTTCCAATATTGTGATTGGAAATATTCTTATGTTTGTCATAAAAGAAAATCTAGCATGATATAGATTTTTTTTACCCTACAATATTGATGTTCGCAATAAGTTTGTGTATGGCGGGAGGAATTCTTGCATGCACTGAATTTATTTTGGAATGCAATATAAGAGTTATCAAGGTGCTTGTGCTTGTACTAGAATAGAATATGGTATGCAATAGATTTTTTTTGCAATGGAATATTGTAGTTGGCAACGTGCTTGTATTTGTGCTAGAATGAATATAACATGCATTGGATTTCTTTTGCAATGCAATTTTGTTGGAAATGTATTTGTGTTTGTGCTAGAAGGAATTTTATCATGCATTGGATTTAGTTTTCCCTAAAATGTTATTGTTGGCAATGTTCTAGAAGTAAATCAAGCATAGGTTAGATATATTCCACCCTGCAATGTTGTTTCTAGCAATGTGATTGTGTTTGTGCTAGAAGAAGCTCTAGAATGTGTTCAATTTATTTTAATTTGCAATGTTTTTGTGAGTAACATGCTTCTATTTATGCTAGAAGGAGATTTAGCATGTGGTGGATTTCGTTTGCCTTAAAATATTGTTGTTGGCAATGTGCTTGTGTTTGTGCTAGAAGGAAGTCTATCAAACGCTAGATTTATTTGACCATGTAATGTTGCTTCTAGAAATATGCTTATGTTTTTAGTAGAAGGAATGATATTGATTGTTAGCTTTCATTTGAGGTGCAATGTTGTTGTTCGAAATGGGCTTCTACTTGCGATAAAAGGAAAAATAGCACACATTATATTTACTTCATAATGTAATGTTTTTATTAGAAATATTTCTGTTGTTATGCTATAAGGAAGGTTATACTATGTTAAATTTCCTTCATCTTGCAATGTTATTGTTGAAAATGTGTTCGTGTTTGTGATATAAGTAAATCTTGCATCTGTTAGATTTATTTTGCAATGCAATGTTATTGCTGAGAATGTGCATGTATTTGTGTTAGAAGGAATTATATGATGCACTAGATTTATTTGTTCTTGTTCCAAAGGGAAAAATATCAATATTTCACCCTCACTAAGGTTAGTGCTCTGATATTTTTCTTGGCAACGCATTTGTGATTATGCAAGAAGGATACCTAGTGATTACTAGATTTATTCTAGACACCATTACACTTATGCAACCAATGCTCTAGGGGTGACATTGTCTCAATAATCACAATGGTTAGAGTTATAGCTTTTGATATTTCCTTTTATTGAATTTGGAACAATTTATGGAGATCAATGATAGTGAAAAATAATTGTATATAGATATAAGTTGTTGTTGGCACTAAATTTTTTCTTGAGTTGGAAGGAAAGATAATGGTATAAATTTCCTTTTGGCACAAGCACAATAATCCAATCATAATTATTTGATCCATGGAGAATAATGCGATTTTTGTATAATTTTGAAGTTTATGAATAAATATATTATAGTGGTATACTATATTTCGCTTCCAATGCATATATATGCAACTTTAAAGTATCAAGAACAATTTTTTAACATACATTGTTTTTCTCTCTATTTTTTTGTATAGTTATGAACTTCCAAGAACAATTTCACTAATGTTTGGATGCATAATATAAGACTCTTCCTCATCAACATAAAAATTTAGGAAAACTAAAATCTACACTTTTCGAAGACCCAAAGTTGACATCCCTTTGTATCCATCCTAAATAGTATGTCCTTAGATGTGTATAGGTAGGGAGTGATAGCATTGGAACTAAAGATTTGTAAAATGAAATTTCTTTTCTTTTATAATAAAAATGAGAATTATCTAGTATTTACAATACCAAAACCTTTGTTTGGAAGAAAACCTCTAGTTTGGCTTCTGATTATCAAGTTCAAAGATCAAACATCCTCACTAAGTGAAAATATGATTTCTCCTTTTCATGGGGCTTTTAGACATCTTCTGTAGCATCAATCTCGGAATTTCTTAGATTTTCCAAAGGACCATGTTTTGTTTCTTCAACTTCTACAAATTTCTTATGATCATTATTCACATACATGCATTAAGAATACAAGTGTCATTTCTAAATTTAAATAGGAACTTGGTGGTTTTATATGAGCTGATATTAGTCATTCAAAACTTTTATTTCGAAGAAAACCTCTAGTTTGGCTTTTAATTATCAAGTTCAAACATCAAACATCCTCACTAAGTGAAAAAACTATTTCTCCTTTGCATGGGGCTTCTAGACATCTTATGTAGCATAAATCTTTGAATTTCTTAGATTTTCCAATGGACCATGTTCTGGTTCTTCAACTTCTACAAATTTCTTATGATCATTATTCATACACATGCATTAAAACTACAAGTGTCATTTCAAAACTTAAATAGGAACTTGGTGGTTTTATATTAGCTAATATTTGTCATTCTATGATACTATATACATCTTTAATTGCATGGTCTTCATATATGTTTTTTGTGTAATTTGCATGTAAAGTAATTTTGGTAGTAGGCACTAGACGGTGGGGAACAATGTCTCATTACATACAATATGACTACCGAATTATTTAAGTTATTGAATCTATACCACTTTTTTGAAATTTTTGTTTTTGTGAAAATATAAAATCACGCTTCACGTGGTTCAACCTTTTAATTACAATTTATGGTTTAATTGTTGTTATAGATTTGGTACAAGCTAGAATGGAAAATACAATTTTGGCCAAATGGGACTATGCTGATATCCTTATTAATGATCAATTCATTGGGCTAGGAAGGGTTGAATATACAAATTTTGGAACTTATTGTGTCACAGAAACGGTTAATGCATATTTGTTACAATTTTGATAATTGATGTCACTCAACCAAATTTAATTGAGGAGGATGTTGATGAAGGGGAGATACATCCATGGAAGAATAGGGATTTGAGGCACAACATAGGTAAATCAAAATAATGAAGCAAGTGTTCAAATATTATTGATAGTATAATACTTTTTTTCGATTAAATACTAACCTTATTTACATTCATTTATAGGTACAAACATTTCTTCTACATTTTAATTGGAGACAAGGTAGATCTTCTGCAACATGGAGTGAAGGTGGGCGACGGATACATATTCAATATAGAGCTTGGGAATAAAGTGCATGGAAATATAGTAAAGAAAATATGCATAGTGGTTAAAATTGAGAAGGTTTTAAAACGTGATGCTGCTCTACAACATCCAACAGGATTTGAGCATACACTAGGGGGTGCATTGGAATCTTATGATATTTGACCAAAATCAGATTTGGAACCCAAATTTCATGATAATTCCATAAATATTCCCCAAGATAGGGTTATATTCATATGTAAAAAGGTTTCTCTTACACATGAATGCACAGGAACAAGAATGTGCATTGCCAAAGGAATGCTAGTTAATGTCTGCAAGGATGACATTGTTGAAGGTGAAACACTAGGTAAAATGGAATTTGGTGTTTTTTTGGCAGAAATGGATGGAAATTGTGAAATATGAAAAATTGGGGATAAGTCTATACATTTTTCGGTTAGATGGCCAATAAATAAGCTGGTGGACAACAAAGCTGTGATATTAAGGGTTAAGGAAAAAGTTCAAGGAGCCACCCAAGGAAATGATGATATGGGATGTTATATGGGACACAAATCCCTTAAACAAATGGGATGGGTATATTGGTAATTTAAAATATATAAACTCAATTGATATGAATGTAACAAGGCCATATAAAAGGAATAAATGAGTTATGACTACAACAAAAATTGCAAAATGTCAAAAAAAATGATGAAGAGAAAGCAATTCAACTTTTTGTAGTAGATGTATGTTGTACAAAAGATTGTCCTCAACATATGGATAGGAAGGCCATTGCAGGTGCTAGAAGGGGTATGAGACAAATAAATAAAAATGGTCTTAGGGAATCTGTCTTGAATTCACTCATGTCAAAGGAATTCAAATTTTGGAAGTAGATGTAGGTCGTAGAAAATATTGTCTTCAAAATGTGGATAGGAAGGCCATTACAGGTGCTAGAAGTGGTATGAGACAAATAAATAAAAATGGTCTCAAGGAAATTTTCTTGAATTCAATCATGTCAAACATAGTCATGTCAAGGATCCATGGCCATGGCCTACCACCTATTGATAGAAATGTAAAGGACATGAGATTTAATGGGAATATTATTTATAAGAAAGCATGCTATAAGGTACATAAGATTCCTCAAAGAACATTCTATAACTAACGACATTATTTCCAACATGGAAAAATCAAAGCTATTCATGGTAACAGCAACACATGCAAAGCACGAGCACACAACATGGAAAGCATAGAAATATTGCACAAAATTGTAATGGATAATTCATATTTTTCACCAAACCAAACATGTCAAGTTGAAGAATATGGAACATGTTCTCCTTCAAGATTACCTCCTTCGACTTACATACAAAATTATTTTTTAAAAGAGATAAATGTGTCTCTTCAAAATCTCAGTTACCCATCAATATCATAGTAAAAAATGAGCAAGATATGGAATACTAAGTTTTGAGATGTGTTGTTTTCAAAGAACACCAACTTCAATAAATGCAGTGAATGTATTGTGTTGAAAGCACAGATGAAGTCAAAAACTACAAAAGAGTTGGAAGAAAAGGCACGAGGTAGGTTAAACAAACATAACAAGATTGTTATGTGTGGAAGATATTGCTACTATGCCCATAGAATTATGTCAGAGAAGTTTACAAAGGAGTATTTGAGCATTATCCATGATAAGATGGATAAAACAAAGACTTCAATACCAAGGCTGTGAGTCAAATCAAAATCTATTGTAGGAAAAAATTTAGGTTTTTCATTGACAGGTATCCTAACACATGGGCATAAGACAAGAGGTTTTGGTCATTTCTCCCTACCATTTGTACAAATTCGATCGCAATTTACTATTACATACCTTGAAAAGTGCTTAAGGGACCTTGAAGACCCACAAATTTATATGTATGGTGATGTACTTTATGAGAGTGGAAGCTCAATAAACCCACTTTCAAATGCATTACTTGACACCTCTATTTACTCATAATGTCAAGTGTACAAGGATGATTTTATATCTCATGGAAGATCAAAGAGTCAAAATGTTGATTTTAAAGCTCTTCCTACACATTTGTTGTTACAGTTGAACAATGCAACAATAAGAATCACTATTTTTTCATGTTTTTATCACTTTTAACTACAGTTGGTGTCTTAATCACTATTGAGGTTGGATTATTTCCTGTGGGGCACATCCATGAAGACATAGATGAAACCTATGGAAGAATGTCTTCCAACATAAAAGTAAAGATTTGTATTGTTTACTTGAAATGATGGATACATATTGTGTCATTAAAGAAAATTGAATTTTTCCACCTACACTTATTGACAAGGTCTATGACTTCCAAATTTTCCTTAATTGATACATCAAGGAGGGAAAAAATGCACTAGTTGGACATCTTAATGTTCAGTACTTCCAATTCCTTGTACTCAATGATATTTAATTACTAAGGTATAAAGAATCCATTAAGGATATTGAGTGGTCAAGACTAGTTGAGTTATGGAATATAGATGATGAAGGTCAACCTATAATTCCCATAGGGAACCCATATTTCTTAGCTTCCAAAAATAATGATGCATACTTCAAAGAACTAAAGGAAGGTATAAAATCATACATAAAAATGTGAAAAGTCACTATCGGGAATAATGATTCACCAACTGTTACAAAAGAATGGAAAAATAAATTAGTGTATTGGGAAAGAGCTCTTGATATATTAGATGGAATCTATAATGATCATAGAATAATAGATGGAAGTGATTCATGTTTTGAGGATTTCTGGCCCAAGACAAGGCACATTGTTGATGTATATCATAATTCACTCGGTGTAATCTCAAGTATTATGGATGAAAATTTTTATAATGCAATAGATGAACCAATATATGTTGGACCCAAATGAAAAAGCCAAAGCCAACATTTAATCCAAAGATTGATGTCGAGAATGGAAAGATGTTGCTAGTTAGATCAGAGAATGAGGATGCAGGAGAAATGATTTGGATGGAAAAATCAATCTCAGATATCATTAGGGATAATGAAAGTGAGAACCTTCATGTAAAGGTTGATTGGTGGAAGCCTATTTCAGTGAAATACAATGGAATTTTTTTAGAGCAATATCGGATACCAAATCCTGATGACACATAACTTGGTCCTATTCCAATTAATACCATAGTGTGGGCATGGATGCCAAATAAATAACATTACAAGAAGACCAAGATAAATAAATATGGTGTAGAAGCTATTCTTGACCTACTTGAAAGAACATCTTAATATTAGGTTTATATGATTCATGAATGTAATTTCTTTTTTAAGGATCTATTAATATACATTCAGAGACACTTTGCAATAGTTGTTGTATATCAAATATTCTCTTCATATTATTTTTGGAGGAGTTTATTATTATTTAGTATTTCAATGTAATCACATGGTGACACAAATGACATGACAATTCCATAAATATTTAAGTTTTCAAAGATTTGTTTGACCAACATGACTTCTCACCATATCAAATATGCATAATCGAATTCAATAATGCACTTAAAAAGACATCTTCTAAACTTGGTCTATTAAAACAATAGTGAAGTAGCTAATTAATATTCTATTTAATATAAACCATTTAAACACTTAATAAAAACATGTTAGACACTTGTAATAATGTTTGAAATGAGTTTTCCTTAATATTCCTTATTATAATTGATATAGATCAAATTTGATGTTTTTTTGCACTCTAATTAAAAAAAATGATTTTGATCATTGAAAAACACAATGAGACTTATAAAATATTTCCTCTTATAGATTTTGAAGTGGTGCCAACATTGTACTAGTATAAAAAATTTGTACTCAACATAGGAAAAGTAGTTAATGCCAATTTCAAATGGTTAATAATAGTAAGAAACGCAATATTAATATATTGTTAAATAACTTTATAGGTAAGAATATTTTTACAAAATCTATTATTCATGAGTAAAATTTAATACATAAATATAAATATTAATGATAATAGAAATAATGTAAGGAATCTAGGTTTTAGCTGAATGTCAATATGCTATTTTCAATAAAATATCCTTAAACACTCCAAGAATAAAAACTAAACATTTGTAATAAATAATTTAGTCAATTTTCTCTCTTTCCTCTTGTATTTGAAAATAATGAAATTGTATTACTTTGTTACTATTCTAATTCATTATTGATTTTGATAATTAAAATGATTAGTAATTGAGTCGAGAGGTGAGGCTGATTCTGTAGCCTAGTATGAAGGGATGTGTAAGTTTGACTATAGATTTTCTTTTGAAGGATATATTAATATACATTCAGACACACTTTTCAATATTTTTTATATATCAAATATTCTTTTCATATTATTTTTGGAGTTTTATATTATTTAGTATTTAAATGTAATCATGTGGTGATACAGATGACATGAGAGTGCCATACAATATTTAAGTTTTCAAAGCTTTGTTTGACCAACATGACTTCTCACCATATCAAATATGCATAATCAAATTCAATAATGCACTTAAAAACAACATCTTCGAAACCTCGTCTGGAGTAGCTAATTGGTATTCTATTGAATATAAACCATTTAAACACTTTATGAAAAAATGATAGACATTTGTAATAATGTTTGAAGTGAGTTTTCCAAAATATCCCTTATTTTAATTGATATAAATCAAATTTGTTCTTTTTTTGCACTCTAATTTATAAAAAAATGATTTTGATCATTGAACAACACAACTAGACTTATAAAATATTTCCTCTTATATATTTTGAAGTGGTGACATCATTATACTAGTATAATAAATTTGTACTCAACATAGGGAAAGTGGTTAGTGTCAATTTCAAATGGTTAATAATAGTAAGAAACTAAATATTAATATATTGTTAAATAACTTTATAGGTAAGAATCTTTTAACAAAATCTATTATTCAGTAGTGAAATTTAATACATAAATATAAATATTAATGATAATAAAAATGATGTAAGGAATCTAATTTTTAGATGAATGTCGATATGTTATTTTCAATATAATATCCTTAAACACTCTAGGAATAAAAACTAAACATTTGTAATAAATATTTAAATCAATTTTCTCTCTTTCCTCTTGTATTTGAAAATAATCAAATTGTATTACTTTGTTACTATTCTAATTCATGATTGATTTTGAAAATTAAAATGATTAGTATTTGAGTCGAGAGGCAAGGCTCATTCTATAGCCTAGTATGAGGGGATGTGTAAGTTTGACTATAATTAAAGAAAAAATGAATATGTTGTAAAGTAATTAGAAGTTAAAAAAAAGGTGTGAATCAGATGTTTAAATCTTACTTTTCAAAAATATTTCAGTGAGAGATTGAAATAAACTATTTGAAGATCTATGTTAACTAATTTGTGTCGATATCAACTTCATATATAATTATATATAGAAAAAAATTAAGTATTTATGGTTAAAATTTTGTTTGGTCTTATATATACTCTATTTAGCATTCAAAAATACAAGTTAAACAATGAAAAATAACACATTGTAGTTTGGAATCTAAAAATGTTTGCCCATGAAGAAATTTGATCCCTCTAGGCTCAAGTTAAAAGTGTATTTAAGATGGATCTATGCTCGTATATATTGGACACATTACTATGATAATTTGTCATTAAATAACTTTATACTTCATATATATCTTGCATATTAATCTATTATTCATTAAGTAAATCTTAATTAACTTATTTTTTAACACAAAAGTACAAATAATAAATAATAAATAAATTATACTAATACTCTCATTCAACATTTAATCGCTCTAGGATCATGTTAAATTGGTATTTAAGATGGATCTATGCTGGTCAAGTTAAAAGTGTATTTAAGATGGATCTATGCTGGTATATATTGGACACATTACTATGATAATTTGTCATTAAATAATTTTATACTTAATATATATCTTGCATATTATTCAATTATTCATTAAGTCTCAATTAACTTAGTTTTTAACAAAAAAGTACAAATAATAAATAATAAATAAATTATACTACTACTCTCATTCAACATTTAAATTGATCACAAAAAAATATTTTCTCCTGTCAACTCTAAACTGGTTCAAAATTCCTACAATAGTATGTAATGATGATGGTGATAATGATGATTATCATCCACTAACACCAAATATGCTATATAAGAATTTTTAAAGATATTACTCAAAATTCTTTAGAATTTTATGTTATGCTCAAAAAGCATTAAAGTAAGTGTCTCAAGATCATCATAATTTTGTTTAGTTAAAAGATCAAGAAGGTTGGTAGTGCCACAAATATTTTGAAATTTAAATCCAATATGAGTATATATTGGATGACCTAAGAAGGTTTTTCATCTTTAACCATATTACTAGTGTTTCAAAGGTGATAGACTTTTAAATTGTGTCAACCTTGTCTTAGTAATAATTGTGACTTAACACATGCATGATATTTACTATATCAGATTATAATTAAACGGGTTAATAATAGTAACATACACAATGCTATTTTAATGAGATAACTTTAGAAAACTTAGCTTTTAGCACAAACCATAAAAAATATTAAAAGGTATAATATAAGGAATCCAAGATTAAAATGTGAAAGATTTTCTTTTGCAAGTTTATATAAATATTTTTTCTGTAGTTTACCATGATAATATTTTCACCAAAAATGGCTAATATCTACATTAAAATTAGTAAAATAAGTGATTTTATAATTCCACATGTTGAAAAAACTTAATCTAGTTAATGTTTCTAAATTGTAGATCAACTAAATACTTCCAAATTTAATGAAATATGTGTTCTTTATTAAAATCAAAATTCCCTGGAGGCATTTTGCATGCATCCTTTCCAGGTAGCCCATCCAGCATAGGTAGGAAGGGTGAGGAGGGAAATCAAATACCATGCATCGCCCCTCGAGCTAGAGATAGCCTACTGAATAAGCGCTCGATCGAGCAAGGTGCCTCAATTCGAAGGGCCCACAATCTCACCGACTCAATAGAAGGGCCTAAGATCCCTAAGGTCCTCTCCTTGATTTTCAATAAATTCATTGCGGCAGTAGAAACATGGAAATAACTGGATGTAACTAGAGGGGTTGGAAGAAAGGCAGTACAAGCATAGATGGAATGAGCTTACGACCAACTACAGCATAGCAAACCACATTCTCTACCAAATATCCATGCTTGCCTCTACATAAGTTGTTTATATATTACATATGTTCAGGGGTTAGCCAACGAGAGATATAATATTTAAACTTGACAGAGATAGGAGTAAGACAATAGAGTTATTTTATCAATCCTCTTTACGCCATTCCTTTTACTATAAACATCACGCAGGTAGTTAAGAGGGTTGGAAAATAACAAAGCTAGTTAAAAGCAGACCAACTTACAATCACTTTACTGGATGGCTTCTTTAGGATTCTTCGGCCTTTTGATAAGTTCTATCAATAGCTGAAATAAAGGTTAAACCTCTAGACTGCATGATTAACATGGGAAGATGCCTATGAATCTACAAAACCCCCAGGAATTTCAAATATTTCTATACTAACAACAACCCACCAACTCACTTCTCAAAGTTATTTAGCTATAATAGTATTCACTGTATGGGATGAAAATAGACAAAGAAGCACTCGGAACTTACCCGGAGGAACAAGGCTATGACTAGTTCATTGTATAAACCAACGATTCTCATCCTAGTTACATTTGAGCTCATTAAAAAATCAAGATCTCCTTGAAGTTCATTGCATGGGTGTGCAGATAAAGAAAATTTGAATTTAGTCAGAAAATGGGTTAAGTTGGTCCGCCAGTGTGTGATATGACCTATTCATGCACCTGTGTAATTTTTTTCCTGGGTAATTGCTTCCGTTATAGGCTTTAAACCTGTCTGTTGGATGGCTGGGAGCGTCGTTGGAGGCTGGGCGTGCCATTGGGGGTTTTACAATAGTAATAAGGTCTTCAAGGGAGGGGTGATTCAATGCAAGCTTTTCAAAGCGATTTCAACTTTACTATGTAAAGCATAGTGACATGTCCAAGTATCAGGTATCAATTTCATAATCTTGCTGCAATGTGGGTTGCATGCAATCATGACATGATTACCCATAAGTTTGTCATGTTTTTTTTCATTTTTTATATTTTTTAATTATATAATAAAGAAATATTTGGCAACGTCATAGTATAAGTTACCATTTTCTTTGGAAATCCCAGGAAACCTCAATTAAGTGTTTATTTCACAAATTCACTACCTGATTTAGAGTACCGCGACCTGTGGATTTGCCTTGGAGATGTGATCCCCTGGCTGGAAATTTTTTTTCATCTCATTGGGTGGAAAATTGAGAGTTCACGTTGAACAAAATCTTTCGACTAGTGAGTTCAAATTATCCTCTATTTATTGAATTCATTTGATATTGTGGCTTAAGTTGATTTTCACACTATCTTTGTTGGATCAAAGTAAAAAACTGTCGGTTGTGCTGGTTCTTCAACAGATGCTTCCACCTTGACTATTGCCTCTATCATTTCCTCTGATGCTACTAATGGCTGTGTTCGAACTGGTCAGTGTTGTTGGAAAGTATTCTTTGAGGCATATTAGTATAGCTGGAAGGCGTAGCATAGCTTGCTTGATATTCATTGCTCAATCTGTGTGCATTCGCTATTGAAGGTTCTTGTATGCAATGGAGTCTAGTAGCATATGTCATATTGTTGTTTGGAAGAAAGAAGAATGTACCAATTAGATTCATATTCTTTAGTTTGTCCGAGAAGCTCCAACTCTTCCAACTTTGTTCCAACTCTCGTGATTTCTATCCAAAACAACTTATCTATTCATTGCTCCAACTTCGACTGAAAGGAACTAGCTCCCTTGTATACATCCTTGTTTTAAATATATTTCGATCTCAACATACATGCATTCATAAGGATTATATATCCCTTTCACTCCAATAATTTTATTACAATTCATTTAATTTACTACCCTGGATGTAGCAAGAGCTTTGTCTGGAATTATGAATTGGTAGTGTTATTACATTGGCAAAGTGATCTTTATTGGGTATTTGCTAGGATTAATTTCATTTAATAGATTAAAGCCCATTCATGAAGATTTTTCTCTTGATGTACTATTAAGGTAGTATATGTATGCATCAATATTAGCAGCAGTTAAATCTTGGGTTAACCGAAGCTATGATACCCTTGCCATCATGATTTAACAGGTAGTTAATGTTATTGTTAACCAATGGCCAAGCCTAAGTTCAGTTAAGATTAACAAAAGTGAATTCAATAGGTTAAACATGTGGACTCAATTATGTGGATTCAATAGTTTATTGCGGGCATAGGAGTTTAAACCTATGGATGGCACTAAAGGTAGTATCACCTAGGCTTCTCACCAGTATAGCAAGTTATTAGTAGGACGTGTAGGTTATCAACAGTGGCATTCAGATTTTATCCCCCGGAAGAACTTTAAGGGTTATGGTCATATGTTTTAATAAAATCATGGGTTTTATTGGTTATAATACATCATTTTTTCGTGCTTGTTCCATGATCTTTAAGGGATTAATGAAAATTTTGTTTAGTGATAATGGTTGACACAGCTTGTTCCCTTGGCTAAAATTTTATGTTTTTTTTATTGATGTTATATGGTGTAGCTACTTTGGCCTTTTACCATAGGAGATTATAAAACTACTATACAACTCTAAAAACTTTTATCGACATGATTGTGATAACACATTATTTCAAGAATGTTAAGTCACAGGAATAGGTAAAGTAACTGTTGTTAAGTCACAGGAATAGGTAAAGTAACTGTTGTTAAGTCACAGGAATAGGTAGATTAACTGATAGTGAATACCGCAATGAAAGAAAGAAACATAGATGTATTCTCTTTATTGGCATTGAATTTGTTACTGGACTTTCAATAAGTTTAAGTAGGAGCAGAATTTTAAAAATCTCCTAGCAGTATATGCTTCCAATGATCAACCGTAAAATTTAGTTTTTATATATTTAATACAAGGATGTGAAATGAATCATAAGTATAATCATAAGACGAATATGCATTTTTCTTTTAATTTATAATTGAATAATATAGTTGTATATATATTCCATTTAGTAATTTCAATAGTTGTGTTATATTAGTATACATGCATTACATCATATATAATATTTATGTTCACTCTGGTAGTTTGGAACATAAATCATACGATACTATTGCAAGCTATTTCTGAATAATTTGAACAAGAATATAATTTAATAAATGGGATTTTTAATAGGTGATCATTATTGCTCAGAATATAGATTATTTAATGTTGGTGGGCACTAGGTAGTATAAAAAATTTAAATTTAATGGTGGGCATATACTACCAAGCATCATTAAATAATGTGCAAATATATGTTGATGTTTTAACATGTATGGAAAAGAAAAAAATAATAATAAATATAAAATCTTCAGATTTTTCTATTGCACAATTTTACATTTATTTATTTTGCATACAAAGGTGAATTGTGCTCACCCATGACAAGTTTCCTAATATTTCCCTTAATTGTCCCTTATCTCGTTTTGTATTTCCTATTTAGGTTGTTATTAATTTTCTAACTTAAGGTAACTTATTGAGGCCTCAAATCATGTTTCTAACCTCCCCTTGTTTCTCCCTAAATATAAATATTGGTTGGAATTCCATTTCTATTCCATGTCAACCATGTGAAGTTCTCTTGAAAATAATATTTCTGATTGATTAATTAAATTATATTAATTTTATGCACACTTAACCATTAACTGTTGACATTTTAATATACTTGTACAATTATTTTCTATTTAGAGGAATTCCTTTCATATGGCTTATATGTCTACTGGAATATGCCAATTTATTTGTTTTTAATCATTCCTTTAAATTATTTTTAGTAATTTTTGTTAACATCATCTACTTCACACTCCACTACTGATGTAATTCCACATGTTACATAATTATTTCCTTTCAACTACCTATGAAGACTTTAGGGAGGTGTTTGTCTAAATATGGATCCAACCATTAAACCTAGGGATTATTTTGTTGAGAGGATAATGGTGACTAAGGATTAAGGTTCCCACCTTAATGTGCACTGCTAAGTAATAGCTCCTTAGTGACCCTATAGATCATACAACCCTCACAAAATTATGGAACGTCAAGTTCAAATTGCATTTCGTTTTCCAATTTGAGTCATTTATATAATGCTACTAGGGTGGAATCAATACCACTATTTCAACCCTCCAAAGAAAATAAATGTCACTTGATAAGTTGTTTGGAAAACATATACCTTATCCTTGCCTCTATTATACACGTCATCAATATTTTGTGACATTATTTATCATTAATAATTCAAATTAAACATCAACATTATTCAATCATCAACCCATATTAACTTCTCAACCTTGGAATGATGGACCATCATGGCGCCCCATGATGCTTAGAATATCATCAGTATCATTAGTCATATGTAATTAAACATCATAGAAAAATATGGATCACAAGTTTTTCACTTTACAACAATGTCATATGTAGTATCAAACCCATCAATGTATTATATCATGCTAGTTAAGAAATACATAATTGGAATCATCATCAAATGCGGTAAATGTTCAGACCGTCACTATTTGATATCATTAAAAAATAGGGTATCGATCAAAGTATTACAGTAAATTTAAAAGAAAAAATTTAAAATATTAGTTCCAATTCCAAGGTACAATAGGGAACTACATATAACCCATATGAATGAAAACTTTGTCCAAAAAATTAAGACAAGAAGATAAATTGTCAATGCATATCCTTTGTATCGTAGAGATTAATTGAACTAGGATTATAACTGTCCCATTAGAGCTTTACTTGACCTACCAACCTATGCATATGGTATGAGTTGCACTCATTGAATATTTGAAATGGTTTAGCCATTAATGCCCTCTCATTTGATACTTGAAAATGACTCAAATCAAAAACATGTGATGGATACAAATGTATTGATGTAATATACGGACATGAAATACACCAGACATACATTCAAATGTATATAATGCAAGTTCATAATATACCAGTCCATCACTTTTTGTAATTTCAAATGATCCAATAAATCACGGAGGAAAATTTGCTCCCTGTCAAACATTACCGAACTATTTTGTTGTTTAAATATTAAACATACCTTATTTCCAACCTTGTAATTTGGATTATCTCAATAGAGTTTCAACTTAACTCTTCTATTTGTCTAAAGCTTTCTTAATCCTTGATTGAATGAGTTCCTTTTATTAATCCATTAATTATAAGATCTCAGGACCTATCAAAATACTATCTTCAAGTATATCCCATCTCAAAGGTTTTGTACATGTCCCTCCATATAATTACTCAAAAGGTGTTATTTTGATGGATGTTTGAAAATTGTTGTAGGTAAGTTCCTGTAACATTTGTAATATCCAAAAATTGGAAAATATAGTAATACATAACACAATAGCTGGAAACTACAACAATATGGAAATAAATTGAAAAAACAATAAAAATAGACACAAAAACTGAGCCATTTTATTAATCTGAAGGTGGAATACAAGTACAACAGTGCTAAAAAATAGCAGCACTCAAGCTAACAAAGATGGCTAGAGTGACCCTCAAGTCCTCTCACTGAGAACATTGGATAACTTCTACTCTTATAGAGACTCTACTACGCTACCCTTGCTAGAAATGATGGAAATGTAACTGATGGTTGAAAAATGGTGCATAGATAAGGAAGTTCCAGAGCTCATAAAATGAC
This sequence comes from Pinus albicaulis, assembly GCA_034641835.2. Lineage (NCBI taxonomy): Eukaryota > Viridiplantae > Streptophyta > Pinopsida > Pinales > Pinaceae > Pinus > Pinus albicaulis. The sequence continues at coordinate 627,346,695 of CM076579.1, forward strand.
GGGATTTGGAATCCAGACTCTATGATGAGAACCTAGAATAACAAAGAAAGGATTTCTAGATTGGCTCACCTCGGAAAATCACCCTCCTAGGGCTTGTTATGCATAACTGTTGGGTATCGAGCTCTATGGCATGAAATGATAGATAAAATAGTTGTAGTAACACTCATTCATCTCAATGCATGAAGGGTTGGCCCCTTCTCCTAATTTCTAAGTTGGAAGTTTAAGATCTAGCTCATCCTCTCACGTTGCAGCTATTGAACTACACCATTGCTGGAAAAGATTGCATTGTCAAGAGGGCTAAAGCTATGGCCTACTGCTAGATGATGCAATACTTCTCTTAACTGATGGAAATGATCTCACCAAAGTGAGGGGATGATCCCTCATAGGATTCGAAGTTGTGATACTTGGAACTTCCTTCCTCCTCTAAAACTACATTGTTGGAATGCATAATTCCTACAAGAACTACTGCTGAATAGAGGACTAGAATGATGGCCTAATTCTGGATGTAGCAATGCTACTCTCGAAAGATTGAAATGGATGCAAAAGGTGAAGGGATGATCCCTCCATAGGTTTCTGAGCTCAAATACTAGGAACTTATTTCCTCCTCTCAAACCCTAAGGTAGGAATGCATAATTCTTGTAGCTATAAGTGCTGTAGAGAAGGGATGAATGTGGCACTATTTCCAGATGATGAATGGTTATTCAAAGAAACCTTTCCAGAGTAGGCACTCAAAGTCCCCCATGGATAAGGGTGGGATCTCCACTCAAAGACACTCATGTGCTAAACAACACAACAAGCTTAACTAAACATTTTAAGTGTGAAAAGAAATGTCATAAATGACAATACAATATCAAAATCCATAATGAATTCTTTTGCTACCCTCATCTCCCTTTTATGGTTGTGAGCCTTCCCTAGCCTTGGGTGACCTCATAACTACGCTGCACATGTCGCCACTAGCCTTCATAAAGACTGCGCTATCCCCCCATGATCTCCATCATCTCTACAATTACTCTCCACTCCCTCCATCATGTCTGCATTTAATGCACCACTTCCTCCATCACTTCATCATTATTTCTCCATGATCTTACATTTATTCCTCCACTATATCCATCATCCTCCTCATTATTTCTCTATGATCACCACCCTTCCTTCGTTATTATGCTTCTCCACTACTCAACTAACCCACATTCACATTATAGAAGTAGATTTTATTCATCTACTGGGTTTGTGGGTATCGCTGCCCTTTTATTTACTTAACTAAATAAGAAGGATCAGAACTCTAATATTCCAATTAGCTGATGGAAAATTTGGAATATTACAGTCCTCCTCGCCAAAATGTTGCTTATCTTGAAGGAACTACAAAAGTAGATGCTGCGGAAATCCATATCCCTCCCAAGTCGCATCCTCATATAAAATATTTCCCTATCTTCTCCAATGTGTTATGAATACCCAGATCCGTAACTTTCTCTCTAGAATCTCTAGAATTGCCTCCAAATGTGTAGGTAGATTCCTCTCTTCATCAATGAGTCCCCAAGTGGAAACCATGTGCTGTCCAATACCCTCTTCTCTGCATCAGATATATTAATCGTAGTGGTTCCTTCCCCAAGCGGAAAGTTACAACTCATAAAACATCTCTCCAACCCATGCTACATGGAGTAGGTTATGTCTCTCCCTGCTCCAATCCTTGGCCCAGTTAGCCCTGCATTCTCTAAGCATCATCTCAACACTGTGAAAATTAGGAAATAGAGACATATGGGTTGACATGTGAAATGTCGAATCATACTCGCCCAATAGCAACCACCATATCAGTGCCTCTTATTTCCATTCCACCTCATCATCACACCAACTATGGTGGCCATAATCTCCTAATATAATTCAACGTAGCAAGGCTTCCTGTTGCCATCCCACATCATCATCATGCAAGGTACGGGAGAATGTCAATCCATATTCTCCCAAAAGTAACCATAGAAGCAATGACTCTTACGGCCACCCCACATCATCATAATGCAAAGCATGAAGCAATGATATGCTGATTGAAATGTAGAATGTCACACCATACCAACATAACCAGGCTTCCTGTTGCCACATCATTTGAGTGTCATGAAAAGTCCCAAACAATAATACACCCATTGACATGTGATGTGTCATGTGATGGAAAAAATCTCTCAAAAGTACCCAACGTAGCCATGCCTTCTGTTGCTGCATCACACCAGTACTATGCAAGTCATGGATCATACAAATATGAAATGTCGGGTCATAACCATACTCACCCAAGAGTAGCTAGCACAACCATGCTTCCAACCGCCCCATGTCATAGATCTACAATTATCGTTTCAACCACTTTCTCATTATCCCCATCCATCCATCTAATTTTTGGTGATGTCTCATATCATGCACCAACTCGGTATGCACCTAATGGAGAAAAACTGACTGTGGATCAATGTCGATAATACCACCCTTCATAATATGATGACAATATTTTCACTCCATGATATGTCGAAGTGAATACTCCTGGAAGTCTCTCCATGAGAACCTATCTGCGATGGCCTGGTAGAACCTCTGAGGTTCTGAATATGCTACGTGCAGAAGCTTCTCTTTGAGATGTGAGGTGCTCATCAAGAAGGCCCTGTCCTGGTAATGGAAGAGGTTATCCATCACATGATGTCTACCATCTACCATATGCATATCAAATGCTTCATAAGTGAAGCTTTCATCGAAATTCTCAAAGAATAATTGGGCCCCCAATTCATCATTACTCCTTAGTGAAAATGCTACTAATCTCCATAATAGTGCATATGCTGCCACATGGCCCTCTCCATACACAATCCTGAACTCATTACGTTGTACTGATCCACTGTTGCTACCTCTTCTGCAGTTGCTGCTCCTAAAAATCATGCGAGATACTATGGTGGTTGGACTTCACCTGAAATCTACTACCCATAAAAAACTGCTAGAATTTGACCAATGCATGCGTAATGGCCATATCTCTTTGTCGTAAATAGAATATGATAACTCATGTGAAGATAACCTCTTATTCACGAAATCTATTGTATAGCTTACTTGTATTATGCCTATGGTAATCCCATACTTCGAAACTCGAGACCCCAACACAAAGTGTTATGTGCAGCTCAACAATGTAAAATTGGGATAACTATACATCTCCTCCTTGAAAAAGTCAAGGGTCCTCTGCGCAGTGATAGTGTTTTACTCCAAATCAGAAAGGTGCTCTAACCCTTGGTCATGCAATGACCCTGATTTCATCACCCCACAAATATCAATAGGAGGTGCTGAAATAATATGGGGTGGAAATGTTTTCATGCCTTGGATTAGTTAATACATGGAAACATCTTGCAAAGCTATAAGAGTTCCTCAAACTCGTGAAATTTCATCTCCAACCGCTGGTGGTGGTGATGGTTGCTTCTCTACTCCTGCACCAGCATTGGTATCTACTTCCTCTTCCTCATGCACCTTCTGAATCATGCCTGGGAATCTCAATGTCGAATGCTTAGGACCATCATGCAAAGGTGTAAGTGCTCCTCCTACTGATGCAAGTAATTATACCACAACTAGTGGTGGTGGTAGTTTCTCTTCTTCGACAGTAACAATGCTGACATATTCCTTTTTCTCCTCATATAATTCCTCATCAGTGTCAGAAAATGTCTCAATGGAAAGTGCCTTTGGTTTTCTTCTATCAAACCTCTCTACGAACCTTTAAGTGAAGTCTGCATACGAAATCACTGTTGCATTCTCCATATTGCTGAACCACCAATCATTTTATTCACCCTCAAGGTGCAATCTCGATGGCCTCATTTTATGCTACTAGGTGTAGCTGGAAGCAATCATCTAACTTCTTCATCCAATATTTTTTCGTGATTGTGGATGACCCATAAAATGTAGGCGGGAAGAATCTATTATGTATGTGCAGTCTCCTTCTATTGCTGCTGTAGGGTCTCCAGTTGTCTTTAATTTGGTAAAACTGTTGGAGAGTCAGATTCTATTTGAATGCTCTAGATTGAGATATGTACTCTGAAAGATAATCACTCAGAGTCTGATGCTCCAAATATCCTCCATCCCCATGCCATTCATTTCCTTCTGCAAGGGAAGTGTACATAGTAGAGTGTTGTGGAGATTTATGCACCATTGTTTGCTTATGTTGTTGATAGGAAGTGCTTAGACCTTCCCCTTTCTGAAAACCTTGTGAGGTTCCCATTTTCTTTTCCCTTCTCATTCTTTAATATCTATGGTGATTTCCTGCATATATTTGAAGAGAAGTGTGGAAAAACACAATCCCTCTGCCATTGTAGACCTCTTATTTTTCTTCTTCTTCTTCTGATGTCATGAAATGTAGTGCCCAGAAGCAGAGCCAAATATCATGCTCTTATACCACTGTAATATCCAAAAATATGAAAAAATAATACACAACACAAGAACTGGAAACTACAACAATATGGAAATTAAATAAAACCACACTAAAAATAGAGAGAAAAACTAAGCCATTTTATTAATACAGAGGTGGAATACAAGTACAACAATGTTAAAAAATAGTAGCACTGAAGTCGAAAGAGATGGATAGAGTGAAGCTCCAGTCATCTCACTGAGAACACTGCGTAAATGCTAGTCTGCTAGAGACCCTACTACGCTGCGCCTGCTGGAAATGCTGGAAATGTAACTGTTGGCTGAAAATGTGTGCATAGATAAGGCTGTTCTAGAGCTTAGAAAATTTTTGGGTTTGGAATCCAGACTCGATGATGAAAAAATAGAATAACCCTGAAAGGATTTTCGGATTGGCTCACCTTGGAAAATCACCCTCTTAGGGCTTGTTATGCATAAATTCTTGGTGTGCAACTCTATGGAATGAAATGACAGATAAAATAGTTACAATAACTCTCAATCAGCTCAATTCATTAAGGGATGGCCCCTTATCATTCTCATGCTAAATGCTTTAGATTTAGCTCCTCCTCTTAGGTTGCAGTTGTTGAAATTTACAACTGCTGGAAGTGACCATACTATCAAGACAACTGAAGCTATAGCCTACCTCTATATGATGAAATATTTCTCATAACTGATGGAAATGTTCTCACCAAGGTGAGGGGATTATCCCTCAAAGGATTCCAAGGTGAGATACTTGGAACTTCCTTCTTGCTCTAAAAGTACATTGCTAGAATGTGCAATTCCTGCAGGAATTGCTGCTGCATAGAGGAGTAGAATGATGATGTAATTCCAGATGTAGAAATTCTACTCTCGAAATACTACAATGGATGCACAAGGTGAAGGGTTAATCGCTTCATAGGTTTCCGAGCTGAAACACTGAGAACTACGTTCCTCCTCTCAAACAAAAAGGTAGGAATGTGTAATTTTTGTAGCTGTAAGTGCTACAGAGAGGGGCTAAATGTGGCACTGTTTTAGGATGATGAATGGTTTCTCAAAGGAACCTTTCCAGAGTAGGAATTCGAAGTCCCCCATAGATAAGGGTGGGATCTCCGCTCGGAGGCACCCGTGTGCTAAACAAAACAACAGACTTAGCTAAACAACTGAAGCATGCAAAGAAATTTCGTAAACGATAATACAATATCAAAATATAGAATGAATTCCTTTGCTGCCCTCATTTCCTTTTTATGGTTGTGAGCCTTCGCTAGCCTTAGCCGACCTCATAACTACGCTGCACATCTGGCCAGTAGCCTCCATAAAAACTGTGTTACCCCCCCATGATCTCCATCATCTCTGTAGTTACTCTCCACTCCCTCCATCATGTGTGCATTTAATGCACCACTTCCTCCATCACTTCATCATTATTTCTCCATGATCTTACATTTATTCCTCCACTATCTCCATCATCCTCCTCATTATTTCTCTAATATCTCCACTCTTCCTTCCTTATTATGCTGCTCCACTACTCAACTAACCCATATTCACACTATAGAAGTGGATTTTATTCATCTACTAGGTGTATGGGTCCCTCCACCCTCTTATTTAATTAACTAAATAAGAAAATTAAGAACTATAATATTCCAATTAAATGATGGAAAATTTGGAATACTAAAACATAATTTGGATTATATAAATGAGTTTCAACTTATCTCTTCTATTTGTCTGAAGCTTCCTTAATACTTGATTTAATGAGTTTAATTTATTAATCCATTTCTTATATGACCTCAGGCCCTATCAAAATACTATCTTCCAGTCTATCCCATCATAAAGGTTTTGTACATTTCCCTCCATATAATAACTCAAAAGGTGTGATTTTGATGGAAGTTTGAAAATTGTTGTAGGTAAGTTCCTATAACATCCCTCTGTAGTCCTCCTCCAAAACTATAGGGTTATAAGTTTTACCAGTTTTACCACCATCTAATATTCCAAAAATACTTAGCCGATACCTCTTAACTCATAATAAAGTGATATAATCATGATTTTTAATTTAAGTAATCCATTTAGAAGGACTGTAAATATCATAAAGTAATAGTCATTATTGAAACTTTTTATCATACCACTTTTTTCTACAAATCTACATCATTAATATTGTTCATTTAATCACACTTTTTAATAACACATTGAGTCATGTAAGATTCAATCTCTTGCAAGGTAGAAATATCATCAACATGATATAATGGAATATCACATAAATGGACACTGATATACCCTCGAAACGGTGAAGAGAAAAACCATCAAATGTTTCTTTTATTAAATATTTTATGTGGGAGTTCACCCCTCAATCAATGAAAACAAGGGAGTCCATCCCTTTTCCGCTGTTAAAATTTTACAAAAGAACATATAATATTTAATTTAAACATAATTATCTAGAGGTCTATAAATTCAACATAATTTGATGTTTCTCAAACACTTTACAACACATTTCTCTAGTAGAATATATTCCTCTCATGGTTGTTTCCTAGCACAAGTTGCCCCTTGTAAATTGTGTTTGATGATCCTTCACTCTACATGAATGAATAATCCAGCATAATGAAATCATTAACTGCCATAATGTTAGTTATCATCCATCTTCTGGTGGTTGAAAAATGAATAGTTTATAAATTATCAATCACTTCTTTGCATAAGTTCCAATTTTTTCTTGCAATTGCTATCATAAAAAACTCTAACATCGTGATTAGGTAAAATATAAAATTATCAAAACTAAAATAATAAATATATATTGGTTATCACTATTAATATTTACGTGTTATAAATATTTTCATATTTTACTTTTTTCACATGCATAATAACCTTAAAATTCATCTTTAATATTCTCCTTTTACTTTCTTCTCCCACTGCAAGACCAGTTCCTTGCACATGCATAAGTAACATTAAATGTTATATTTAATATTTTACTTGTACATGTATCATCAAGTACAAAGAAATTTTTATTTGAACCAATACAATAAAATTGGTTAATAATAGAAAATACAAATAAAATCTTATTGTTTTTATTATAATGAGTTATGCAAATTCATCTCTAATTTTTCATATTCCCAATTCATTAATAAATGTATAAAAAAATCCATGCATAAGCTTATAAATCATGATTTCTTATTCATATTTTACATATGAATATAATTATAAAAGAATATTTTCTTATCCACAGCAAAAATGCATTAAATAAATGCATAAAGAATATCAAATATTGCATATTAATATCTATTACTTGAAAGCATAAAAGCTCCCCTTATTCATCCTTATTTGAACGAGAAGAAATTAATAATTGTATCTGAAATTACGGCTAACATTTCAAAATGGGGAGACCCAACAATGAATTCAACCATAGTTTCAATGTGCAAAAGAAAACATAACCTGCTTTAATAAATATGAGATAAACCAAACATAGCTACTTCTATTAAGTTTAAGCTTAATAGATAATTTGAATTTGGGGGTAAAGGAAGAACCCTTTCCCATCTCTTAACATTAGAAAGCTAAACAATACAGAGTGTCATCGGCAAAAGTCTATATGCTAGTCTTGAAATAAATAAAACATAACAAAGCACCAATACATTTTCTTTAACTTACATAAAATTATATAAAAACAAGAACTGGTGGAGAATTGAAGATTGAAACCCCAAACTATGATGATTTATTACAAGAAAAAAACCCCCATAAATTCTTTATAACCAGGAAAACATAGAACAATATCCTTCATAGGAGGCATCAAAGTTACCCACCTAGTGGAAAGAATGACCATGAGTGTATTCAAATAAATTTAGTGAGTTGGTAGAGCTGACATAAACCACGAAAGTGTTGTGATAATACATGTGTGGAGAAATATGAGACAAGGGAAATGAATGGCACGGAACGAGGAATTTTGAATTAAGGAAAATTGAATTTTGAGGCTAAATAGAAAAATATTAAGATGTTGGAATAAGGTTAGAGAATTACCTGAGTAGTTTTTATGACTTGTAGCCTAAACGTTTTTATACCAAGGATGAGAGTCGAAAGCCAACAAGAGGAAACTAGGATGTTGTTACTGCACAAAGAAATTAAAAAAAATAAAACAAAATAGTTCAGAGAATGAGAAATAATTGAAATTTTTTATTACCTTGGAGGAATCTTAACACTAGAGGCACCAAGCTGAATACCAAGGGTGCATCAGTTGACACAACAACCCTAGGTATTGTCAACATTTCAGCAGAAAAAATTATAGGGACCATTTCCACCAGCAAAGAGTGAACAAATTCAAAATAATTTGAAAGAGTGTCACCTCAAGCGAATGATATTATAAATATGGAAGCATTCATCCCTTCCTACGAAGGATTCCTTATTCAAAAAACAGATAAAAAACTATTTAGACATTTCGACCTATAATGCTTTCATTTAATAAGAAAAAAAATTACGAGGAAGATCTTATTGAACATAATACCTAACAATCAAGTTGATATGTCGAGTAGGGCAAGAAAAGTAGATAATTTATCATGTAGTGGAGGGTGCCATGGAAACCACCTCTCACCATGGTATAGGCAGTGACGCCTATAGAGGAAGGGTCGAAGAGTTAGGGGAAGGAAGGCAAGTGGTTGAGTTAGGGTTGCAACAACAACAAATCTACACCATTGATCAGAAAGAGAGACATCGCGACCATCAATAACCATAGTGTCCAATTCCCAAGGAATCTCATGGGAAAAGTACATTGATCAAATGGGTTTTTCTATGTTTAAGATGATGACAAGGTAGAATACGCTAGAAGTTGCACACCTAGGCTTATGTCATATACCTCAGGCTTAATGAACCACGTGCCATATGAGGGTACATGAGTTGACGCTTAAAAGAATGGTCTAGATATAAAATTTATGGTCTAGATATAAAATTTAACTAAGGTATTTTTATGTTTGGAGAATGTGTTTACAATGTTCAAAAGTTTACCCTCCTTGCACATAAATAATAAGTCTAACTTTTTATTGTAAATAAGGGTAGAACATTAGAGTGGTATAATAAGATATCATTTCCACCAAACCCAAAAGTATAGGTATAGAAATGATGTTAGGATAATGTTTAATTATGTAAACCCAAGTGTGAAGTGAGATAATATTTATATATATAATTATCTATATATATATATATATAACCTTGAGATTAGAAATTGGTTTGAAAATTTTTTATTTGGAAATGCAAAATTTATTTTAGAACTGACGTACATGAAAAGTGGTATTACAGCGTGTTTAACACTATGGGTGAAATGGGGCATCACATTGAAAAAAAATAAAAAAATCTTATTGAAGTATAATTATGAAAGTACTAGTAATATATTGTATTGTCTTATAAGGTATTTAAGTGTGGTAAGTTGTTACAAGATGGAAAAGGAATATCCTCTAGCCTTAATGGGAGGACGTCTTATATGTTGAATTGACAAGAGAAGGCACTACACCAAACTCCCAAATTTAGGAAGTTATAAGAAATACGTAACAATATACAAGGACATGTGGTTTAATCCAGAAGTTTCGCCGGGTGAAACCCACGAGAATGGAGGTTCAAATCTCATTGAGTATATGGCTCCGTCAGGTCTTGGCTAGGAAGAGTAGGCGACCCCATAGTGGACGTCTCATTCTCGTTGAGGCATGTTAATTGGTTATTGTGTGACTTGCGTTGTTGCACTTAGCCTAGGTTATTAGTGGTACCAAAGAGATTTTATCCTTGCCTTGTTCAGATAACTTCCTCACCAGCTACTGATTACCCTAGATGCAAAAAAAGAAATACGTAACAATAATTTACTCAACTTAGGAAAAACATTGAACGAATATTGAGAGCTAGTGAGAAACATGAACGTATCATGAGTGAGTTGACAGAAAAATATAGCCATAAAGTATAGAACCGAAAGGGTTGAAGTAGAAATATGCTGACACACCGTAAGTAAGATGTAGAACCACGTATTCTTAACATGATTAAATATTTTTCTCTGTATGAGAACGAAATTAATTTGAAGGATTAACTAACTATTTACTAGTTGCAAGGAAAAGCCACTATGTGGTGTGAGGAGGCTTAAAATATACATTTGTTGCAAGAGAAAACAGTTTCTTGGGAGGAATTCCAGAATGATTTTAAATTTGGATATATGAGTGAGTGATATTATGATGACCATGGTAAGGAATTCCATGAATTAAGGTTACGAAAACTTACCATGGATGATTTTGTAACAAAATTTTAAAACATACTATTGTATGTGCCCTATATTAAAGAAGAGAAAGAAAAAGTGTAGATATTTCTGAATTGTTTACCAGCATGTTACAAAGAGAGGATTTAGTTCAGAAATCCTAGGACGATCGATGAAGCAATATAGAAATCTGGACTATGTTACTAGGAGTTCAAAAATAGAAATGAAGGGTTAAAGCCATGAAAAAATAAGGATACAAACAAAGCTTCCATGAACATAAAAATGAAGAAACCTCCCTCCCTCAAACATTTTGGAAAGGAACAAAAAAATAAGATGTTTAATAAGGGAAGTGTAAATTAGTCAGCTCTATCACACATGGGGTCAAAGCCCATGGAACTTAAGAACAAAAAGAGTTTAGGATAAAAATAATGAGAACTGTTGAAGTGTTGGGGTTGTGGTGAGCCACATTTCTTAAGGGATTTTCTGCATAATCTGAGATCCATACAAAATATTCAAGAAATCCATGAAGAAACCATTGTAAATGATATGCCCAGAAACATTCCCATTTTCAGTGCGGCATGAGAGGACAGACAGGTTGAACATCAATATACTATGATTGAGATTGAAGGTGATATCCTTAACAAACATGTTTATGTTTTAATTGATCCTGGGGCTAGTTTAAGTTATATTAGCTCCAGAATTGTTGAAGAATGTAAATTCCAAGCATAAAAATAATAATGCATGGTTGGTACATTTGGACCAAATGAAAGGTAAATGATAAAATAAGACAATGTCATTTGGAATTGAATGTTTATCCCATAGAAGTAAATTTAAGCCTTCTCCCATTAGGATCGTATGACATATTAATTTGCATGAGTTAGCTAGAAAAATTGAGAGTTGTCATAAAGTTCTTAGAAAAACTGTAAATTTTATAGATCAAAATGAGAAAACTAAATGATCCCACGTAGTGTAGAGCAGTTGGTGATGGGGTGAACTGTCAAGGCACTCTATTTGCAAGGTCACTGGTTCGAAACCCGTGGGTGGGATGGCAGGATAAAAAATGGAAATATTAGGATTAGTCTAAACTACAAAAAAAATAAAAAATGAAAAAACTAAATTGATAAGAGGAAAGCCAAAACTAATATCACTAAAAAAATCTCACTGTTACAATTAAAAAGGACTCCAAGAAAGGGATTTCAAGTATCCATGGTGCATGGGGAAAAGGGTGAAAAAAATAAATAAAAAAGAAAGGTTAGATAATTTACCAGTTATAAGATATTTTCTAGATTCTTTTGTAGATAAAATTTCCAAGTTACCCCCTCGGAGAGATATAAATTTATTTATCAATTTAGTGCAAAGTTTTTCCCCTCTGTCTAGAGCCCCGTACGTAATACCGGATCTAGTAGAATTAAAAATTCATTTGCAGGAGCTTCTAGATAAATGTTATATCAGACGTAATGTATCACCATGGGGAGCCCCTATACTATTTGTAAAAAATAAATATGGCACATGAAAGTGTATTTATTATATGGAGTTGAACAATTTAATTATAAAAAATAAATATCCATTATACTGAACTGATGAATTGTTTAGTCAGGTAAGGGGAGTAACTATTTTTTCAAAAATTAATTTAATAACTCGGTTATCATAAATTGTAGATACAAGATGAAGATTTGCATAAGACAACTTTCAAAAATTGATATGGACATTATGAATTCCTAGTGTTACCTTTTGGTATCACTGATGAATTAAAAACATTCATGTGTCTAATGAATGGTGTACTTCACAAATATCTTGACAGATTTGTGTTACTATTCATAGATGAAATCCTAGTGTACTCAAAAAATGAAGATGAACAACAAGAACATCCCAGGTTTCCTTTACAAAATTTAAGAGAACACCATCTTTATACAAAATTCAACAAATATGATTTGTAGAAAAACATAATTGAGTATTTATGCCACATTATTTCCAAAGAAGGATTAGTAATGGACTCTAAAAAGGTTAAGGTTGTCATGAATTGGCCCATACCTAAATATGTGACACTAATTCACTCATTCATGGGGATTCTCGTGTATTATCAAATATTTGTAGAAGTATTTTTAAAAGTAGCTTACCCCATTACTTCCTTGCATAAAAGGGGAATACATTTTGAATGGACAACGAGATTTGAAGAACGCTTCGACAAATTTAAATAACATTTAACAATAAGCCCTACATTGAAAATTTCATATCCAAATAAGGAATTTACGGTTTGTACCAATTATTTTTTGGAGGGGATTAGGGGTGTGTTGATGCAAGAGTATGGAGTAATAGCCTATGAATCTAAAAATTTGAGTAAACATGAAAAAAATTATGTTGTTTATGATCTAGAATTGGCATCACTAATACATACTCTAAACATGTGGTGGCATTATTATTGGGGAACAAGGTCATTTTATTAACCAATCATATCAGTTTGAAGTAGTTATCCAGTCAACGTGACTTAAATGTTATACAATCAAGGTGGTTAGCTTTCCTTAGTGTGTTTTAATTTGATATAAAACATATAAAATGAAAGGAGAATAAAATTGTATATGCACTAATTAGGCATGCACATGCTTTGATCGGAAGTTCTGTGAGAAAGTTTAATAGAAATTTTAAGGAGAAAATTAGGCAAGAAATAAAACATGATCCTCGATATGAGTAACTGCAGACAAAAATACGAAAAAAGAAATTTTTGGGATATGCTATAAATTCTTTAAAAAAATCCAAAAAAAATCATATATGCCTAATGTGGATGTGTTAAAATAAATAATACTCGACAAATATCACAAAATACTATATGTTGGTCACCTAGGATACCTGAAAATGAGAACAACATTAAGGAAAAATTTGTTTTGGGTATGTATGAAGAATGATGTGGCAAAAGTAGAAGTGGAATACCAACATCCTGCAGGATTATTAAATCCATTACCTATTCCTGAATGGAAGTGGGAGGTAATTTCAATGGATTATACTACAAATTTACCGAAAAAAATACCACCATCATTCCATCATGGTAGTAGTAGACAATTTGACTAAAGAAACACATTTTATACAAGTGAAATCCACTTTTGGAACTACACAGATTTCTAACATTCATGAAGCAAATTTTTTGACTCCATGGTATATAAAAAATGATAGTATCAAACAGAAATGCTAAATTTTCCCAATTTTTTTAGAAATATCTATTTGAGCGCATGGGTACTGAACTAAAATCTATCACTTCTTATCATCTTCAAATGGATGGAAAGAGAAAAATAATAAACCTGATCTCAGAAGATATCTTATGTATGTACGTTATGGACATGCCTACTAAGTGGGAGGATTTTATGCACCTATCTGAATTTTCCTACAACAATGACTAGCAAGCGTCCATAAAAATGAGTCCTTTCAAATCTTTATATGGAATAAAGTGTTATACACCACTCAACTTGGGTGAACTTGAACGTAAGTTAATATTAGGACCTAATGCTTTGCAAGGAATGGAACAAATAGTGCAAAAGATTAAATAGAATATTAAAACAACACAAGGCAAATAAAATGGTTATGTTGATAGGAAGAGGACTCATTAAGAATTTACTATGGGACATCATGTTTACTTGCAAGTAAAACCCATAAAACATACTCTTAGAGCTAGTAGTTGTGCCAAGCTGGCAACACAGTTTTGTGAGGCTTTTAAAATTTTGGATAGAGTTGGTCTAGTGGTATATCATCTGACTCTTCTCATCCATATTAAATTTCATAATATATTAATTTATTATTATTAAAAATATATATCCATGACACTTCTCATGTAATTGACTGAAATTTGATATAGGTGGAAATCGAAGGAAACTTTATGTCTGATACACTCTGTATCCTAGATTTGAAAGAGACTGTGCTCTAGAATCGAGTCGTCACTCATGATAAAGTGTAGTAGAAGTAATTTACACCTAAGGAGGCTACTTTGGAGCCCAAATATATGATTAATTAAGCCTACCCAACATTTCTCATTAGTAGGTAGTTGAGTAATAAACACCGAAGATGGTGTTATTTCAAGAGGGGCAATATGCAATAACCATTCACTTTTATTGAAACAAATTTTTTTTTTTTAATTTGAATGTTCTTAGTATGTTGGCTAGCAAGTGATGATGAACTGCGTTTAAAAATATTGATGTAATTAAATAAATGAATTTTTTAAATAAAGATATAAATTTGGTTGGAAAGAAACACTTGAGTCAGAGATGCTTTCCAAATCTGAAATTCAAATTTTGATAAGTTCCTTAAAATACTAGATTGAATAAAAATACTGAGAAAAGAATTGTAGGAGAGAAAAGAAGGCTTAAAAGGAAAGGAAAAATAGAAATTCCTAGGCTGAAGGGTGAGAAAATCCCTGAAAGGAGGCTTGCTACCAAGGAAAAATCTGCTGAAAAACAATGTTAAAATACATTTAGTGAAATGAGAGAGGGATACTGATTCTAGGGAAGAACATACTGGCTCGAGGGGAACGAGAGGATGGTTCAATATTGGATGGATAAGTGTTTTCCAAAGAATTTTTTCCAGCGATAGGTTCCAAATAGAGTTGTTTATCTACTATTTTTCAGAATATTTTCTTACTGCATCTGAAAGTTCAAATTATGGAAGTGGATATTCATTTTAATTTCTATAAATTTATAGATTAGTTGCATGTAAAATAACATAGTATTAAATTATGTATTAATCGATTAAAGGATTTACAATCAATAGATTGCTTTCATATATTACAGTGAGTAGTGATCTATTCTTATTGATTAGAGACAACAAAAATTATTGTGGCTTCTATTACATTGGCTGCATGCAATATTTTAATAAACAATTTCGTCACTTGGTTATTATTTTATTTCATTAGATGCGTATATAGACTATGTCTATAAGTAGAACTCAAAAAAATAAAAATGTTATGTCTAACAATTTGAATTGAAAAGAGTTGTAAATCATTAGTTTCATAATACTACCCTTTTAAATTTACACAATGATTCATGAATGATTTTTTTAATTGATGCGAAATAGTAGAAAGCAAATTTGTGCATTACAGGTTGTTAATAAGAAAGAAAAAGAAAATGTAGAATTATGAAAAAGATATCGAAATCCTAATTTGTTGAGTTGTAGACTAATTGAATAACTCAATTAATATTGAATAGATATCTTGTGTCCTAGCAGGCATTACTAACCTGAGATTTTTGACAGAAAAAAAAAGTGATTACAAGAAATCATATACATGTAGTGAGACAACAATGTCATAACCGTGACTAGGCCAGTTTATTTAGGCCTGTCACTACGGGATTATATCAATTTAGAAGTTAGGGTCTAGTATACAAATACAGATAGCCATGGACTTCTGGGTTCATCTTCTGGTATTCAATGCATAATCCTGAGACTTATGGCCAAATACATTACTAATGAATATATGTTCAATAAATTATGGTTATAAATAAAATTCACAAAGAATATCTCATAAAATATTTAATACTAAACGAAAAATAGGTAGAATTTGTATTGAATGAAACATTAATCGATAGTTGCATAACATAATCTATGAGATTCTGGGTATGGAAGTATTAATTGGAAAGGATACACTATTAATAAATACTTAAAAATTCATATGTAAAGAAGATATAGAAATAGGAGAAAGAAATCATGTACAAAATTAGTTGTAAAGTTATACCATTTATTATTCAGAGTTCAAACTACTAAAATTCAGTGTTCATTAACTATGAGAAGCCTTGATTTAAGAAGAAAATAAAGAGCGGAACAGGCAAAAATTATTCATCAATTTTAGTTACAATAAATTTATATAGTGACTATGCTAATGGTGTAATGAGAGAATTTGAAAATCAAACATGCATTGAAACTTTAATAGTAAGGAATTTTATAACACTGAGATAAGCATAATTCTATAATGTAAGAAATGAAAAATTACCAACTACAAGTAATGAATAACTGTATCTATAATTATGGCTAACATTTCCAAATGGTTAAACTCAGCAATGAATTCATCCATAGTTACAACGCGCATAAGAAAAAGAAACTTTATTTAATAAAGATGAGATAAAACAAGCATAAGTACTACTATTACATCAACGATTGATGTATAATTTTAAGGTGGGGGTAAAGGAAGAACCATTTCCCATTCATTAAAAATATAAAACTAAACCATATACCATTCTGTTGGCACCATTCTATATCCCAGTTCTGAAATAAATAAAATTGAACAAAGCTCTAGTAATTTGGCTTTAGTAATAGAAAGTTATGTTAAAAAAGAAGTGGGGGAGCACTCGATATTGAAACCCCAAACTATGAAAATTTTATTACAAGAAACCAAACCCCCATAATTTCTATGTAACCAGGAAAATGTAGAATAATATCCTTCAAAGGAGGCATCAGAGTTACTCGCCTAGTGGAAATAATTCCCATCAGTGTATGAAAATAAATTTAGTGAGTTGGTAGAGCTAACATAAACCATGAGAGTGTCGTGAGAAAAGCTACATGGAGAAATATCAAACATGGGAAAATAGTGGCTCAAAACGAGGAATTTTAAACTGAGGAAAACTAGAATTTGAGGTTAAATAGAAAACTATTAAGAGATTGGCATAAGGTTTGAGAATTACATGAATATTTTTTATGACATATGTCCTAAACATATATACACCAAGGATAGGGTTCTAAAGGAAACAAGAGGAAACCAGGAGGATGTTAGTCCAAAAACAAATCTAACGAAAAAAAAATTAGTTCAGAGAAAGAGAAAAAATTTAAATGCTTAATTAGCTTGAAGGAATCTTAACACTGAAGGCTTTGAGCTCAGGACCAGGGTTGGGTCAGTGGCCAAAATGACCCCATGCCTTGTCAACATTTCACTCGAAAAATTTATAACTGTCATTTCATCAAACAACGAATGAACAAATTCAAAAAAAATTGAAAGAGTCTCACCTTGAGTGAAGGCTATCATAAATATGGGAGCATTCATCCTTTCCCACGTATTATTCCTTATTCTAAACATAGAGAATGGAATAATCAGACATTTTAACCTATAAAACTTTCATTTAATAAGAAAAAAAATTACGAGGAAGAGCTTACTACACAGAGTACCTCATAATCGAGTTCATCTGTCAAGTAGGGCTAGAAAAATAGATAATTTGGAATGTAGTGGCAGGTTCCATGGAATCCACCTCTCACCATGGAAAATATGGACACCTGTGGCAGAAGGGTCAACTAAGGGAGGGAAGGAAGAAGGGTTGTTGAGTTAGGGTTGCAAAAACGAATCTACATAGTTGATGGGAAACAAAGACATGTAGATTGATAATAAACACAATGTTCATTTATCAAGGGAGCTCATGTGAACATTACTAGGGATTAAATGGGTATGGCTATGTGTAAGATGATTACAAGGCGAAATTCACGAGAAGCTAGACACCTGGCCTGACCTGATAGACATCAAGCATAATGAACCATGCACCATATGATGGTACATGAATTGACACTTAAAATAATGGTATAGATATAAAATTTCATTAAGGTATTTTCATGTTTGGAGAATCTGTTTACAACGTTGAAAAACTAACCCTACTTGTGCATAAATCATAAGTCTCATTTCCGATTGGAAATGAGGGTAGAACATGAGTGGGGTACAATAACATATTGTTTCCAGCAAACACAAAAGTATAGGTATAGAAATGATGTTGGGATAAGGTTTAATTATGTATACCCAAGTTTCAAGTGAGATAGTATAAATATATAACCCTATTATTAGAAATTGGTTTGAAAATTTTAATTTGGAAATGGAAAATTTCTAGTACAACTGAGGTACATGACAAGAACGATGTTCCTTAAATAATGGGGGTATGTAATGCCCTTCAATAACAATAATAAAAAACAAACAATAAATAAAATAAAATAATATGAATATCCAAGTAAATAAATAATAGACAATAAATAAAATATAATAATAGTAAACAAATAATAAATAATAAATAAAATATACTAATAGAAAATAAATAATAAATAATAATAGAAGTATAATAATATTAAATCAATAATAAATAATGAAGAGAAGATGATAATAATAAATAATAAAGTAGATTTCTAAATAAATATATATAAAATGAAACTATTAAAATAGTAAAAATAAGTAAATATAATAAAAAATAATAAAATAATAAAATAATAAAGAGTGAAAGATTAACAGGAATATTCAATTAAGTAAAACTTAAAATAGATAAATAAAAGTTTGCATGTTGACACATGTATTTCGTGGATGCAGATCCCTTCCAATTCCCTTTCATTTTCAGAAAACTTGTTTAATTTAATGGATGAAGAGGGGGACGATATTATTCATTTGTTCCTCCAGATAATATTTTTGAGAGGAAAAGGAATCACTGAGAGTAGTACATTGATTGAGGGCTTTGGGGTGGCTAGTAATAGAAATGTTATGTGAAACTAAGCCTACGTTGGGTGGAGAGTTATCCCCAAAACATTTTTATTGTTAGTGTGACTCAAATAAAATTCAACTTTGGAATAAAAAATAACGAATATCGCCACTACAAGTAAGTCATCTCCCCTTGTGTTTCCAAAATTTCTATGCTAGTTAGTTAAATAACTTGTTTTTTAATTATAAATCAAATAATTGATATAATTAGTTATATATTTTAATTTTAGGAACAATACATGGTATATATTTTATTTTTATGATTAGAATTTCACCAACATTATATTTAATTTTTAACTTTGTGTTAATATACGTTATCGTTTTCATCTTGTTTTGGATCCTTTAATTCAACTATCGATAAATGGAATGGAATTAATGATCTATTCCACTCACACTCTCATCATAGTTGATCTCTTCTTCATTGGAGGGTGGAGATTATTCGGCACGGAGTTAGGGAAACTACCCTACCGAACCCTAGCCACTTCTTTCTCATTTTCATTGTGGAAAACATCAATCAGAGCTCCGACCAGCTGAGAAGCTACTACAAGTTTTTCAGTTTTAATGTTAAACAATCTATTATTTTTCATGTGAGCGTAACTGACTTCATCATCGTTCAACAACCATCAGTTTTCCATGATTATTCTTAGTCATAATTTATTATTTTAGAATTTATAGGCTTGATTAAGTATTATACACATGGATTTTCCTTTTCTTCCTTTACATTATTGTTTCCAATTTACTAGAAATATTTTTTATAGGTTTGACATTGTCTTCCCAACCACACAACAAGAATTTTAGAGTGGAATCTTAATACTCTTCGATGACGGCTTAAGTTATTTTATGGTTTAAAAATATGAGTCCAAACTGCCTGTTCTCTATTTGAATATCGACTTTCACTTTTAGATTTGGACACCCTTGTTCACTTTTAATGTTCCTATACATGCATATTCCTCAGAACACTTTTGAACAATGACTAATTTAGGTAAGGAATCCAAATTTTTATAACCTTTATTTAGCTTATGCACAAATCAGTCTCATAGGTTTTTATTTATTTATTGAATAAAAACTTGCTTCACTCTAACCTAGTTACGCTAGAGAAAGGGTATTCACTCAAAAGAATGTGGTTTCTCAGTGTTTTTTACTATTTCTTCTCTAGCTAAAAAAATTTCCATTTTCTATTTTTTTTTTTCTATATTTCTTGATACCATCCAATTTTTCAACTACCAATTTGAGAGATTCTATCCTAATTTTTTTAGGGCGTTACCCAAATTTTATCGTATTCATAATACTCGTATATTTATCGGATGTAAATATATATGGCTATGTATAATTTAAGGGGTTGAGTGGCATATGTGTTTCGTCCTTCCATGCTCGCACACAACATTTTTTCTATAAAGAATATATTTATTCTATTTTTTTATATTGTTCTCGCTAGATTATGGCTGTACTCGAGGAGGGTTACATTTGAAATAAAAATGCGAATCAATTTTTATGCTTTTTGATTTTGCATAAAATCAATTCATTATAACAAGATAGTTTTCATGTATTGTTACTCCCTCAATAATGAAAACAATAAAGGTTTTATGTTATATGCATTCACATAGTGTTTCTTTCCCATAAATGGATGGTAAATATTATTATTGTTTTCTATATGTTATGTTATTTACCTAGGTTCCCTCTTATAGAATATTTGTATATTTATGTTTAGTATTTACTCTCGCAACAATTAAAAATTTTCATGTCATAATAATAAATTGTATTTTCTTTGTTCCAGTGGTTCTCTAGAATGTTGTCACTCTATAATTCTCTTACACTTTTCTGAATGATAAATGTGATACAATGCATAGTCTAGTCATTTACTATATATATATATATATATATATATATATATATATATATATATATATATATATAGATATATATATATATATATATATATTCGTGTTTATCTAGTGTAGGACATCAAGAATACCTATAACTAGAAATATTTTCTTGTCCCTATGCCCTAACTTACACAACTAAGGACTAAACTTATAAGAAAAAACCCGATGGACTATTTCCTATAGGATTTTCAAGGGATTCAGCCTGCGTTCAACCCAGAAATTCACCTTTGTGTTTCTTTTATTAATTTATTATATCTAGTACATAGTAACTATACACCGGTGTGTTTTTCTGACATAGAAACACTTTCAGCCATTGAACCAAAACTTAAAATTTTCATTCATAAAAATATGACATTAGATACATATTTGTATTATTCAATTCTTGAGAGTTACTTTCGACTCTCAACATAAAAATATCCTTTCACTTTCATCAATTAAAAGTAACAATTTTGTATACCTAATACACATTTAATGTATAGTTCTTTCTTGTATTTGTCTCCTCTTAACCTGCAAACAATGTTAATATCACAAAAATGATTCCAATTTAACTTTCTTCATATACGTGTAAACACATAATTTCACTTACCTCTTCGAGGCACTAGTTTTTTTTTTTTTTTTGTTAGTCATAGGGATCGAAAACATCAGGCAGCTTTCACACGCACAACATGGGGTCCAACCCATTGGCTACCACTATATCCTCTCAGGGAACCGCCTAGCTTGCAAGAGAAGTACCCAGATAGGACGAGACTTGAACTCGTGACCTGCTTAACATCACGAACACCTTAACAGTGCATCCACTGGCCACTAGACCATGCCCCTGCAGGCCTCTAGGAAGCACTACTTATCTAATATTATTTTATGAATTATACCAAAGGCTTCCACGTTCCTCCCAACCTTTAACTTCTCTCTACTATAGTTCCACCTAAGCTCTTCCTCTAATTGTCAGGTAAACTAGGATGAATTTAGAGGTGTTTCTTCCTTTCCATATGCAACATATTGTAAATGTTTTATTGGGCCAGTGTTTCTCTCCCACTAGTAAGGTTTATATAGATATTTTCGTTCTCTCCCACAATATATATTTGAGCATCCACCACAACATATTTGTTTCCCACCTTTTCTCAATTCAGGTGGTATATCTTCTCTCTTTTGCTTCTCTACAGATCCATAGTTTTTCTTTCCCAATTCGAAAATTAGTAAACACATACCAATTCCATTACTCCCACTTGAAAATAACAAAATTCAAAACAAATAGAGAGTTATTTTTTCCTCCTATGATTCTTTGGCATAACCACATTTTGTTAACTTTTTATGTTGTGATTTAGAGGTTAATATCTCATGTTAGCCTCTAACATAATCATGAGATAATTTAATTATTTTAACATAATTCCATTAACTATTTTATTATGTCAGGAAACAAACCAATATCCAACAAATATGTTTTTATAATTCCAAAATAAATAAAAATCATGACATATGTAAGTCATCAAGTAAGTCTTTCTAGGGTATTACATCTCCCCTCCCATAAGAAGGGGACACTTTCTTCAATGTTTATTCAAATTAATAGTCAACTACAAAACTTAGGACAATCATTCTTCATATTTTCCTCCATATCCCATATGGCCTCTTCAAGCCCAAATTTCTCTCGTCACACTTTAACCTGGACGATGGCACGATTTTGCTGTATAATATCCAAAACTCGTAGTGTTTGAACTTGGAATTCTTCTTTTGGTTCGACCTGTACCACATTTCAATTAATTACATTTGTCAAATCATTTATATACTTCTTTAAAATATCTAAATGGAACACTTTGGGAGTTTTAATATGAGCTAAGAATGGAGTTTCGTAAGGCACTAGCCACACTGTAGTCATTATTTTAAAGGGCCTGCAAAATCAAGAGGCCAACTTAGAACAATTCCCCAAGTTTAAGGAACTATTTTTTGGTCTCACTTTAACATAAATATGTTCTCTCACATGAAACTCACTATTTTCAGTCTTTAAATTTGCGTAGATTTTTTTCCAGTCTTGGGAAAATTTTAAATTTTGTCTAATTTTTTTAACCATCTCTTCCATGTATTTTAGTTGTTATAGTCCTAACATGAGCTTCTCCATTGGAAAACATAATTTTGTAGGAATATTACATCTCCTCTCATATAAAACTTCAAAAGGGCTCATCCTAAGAGACACTCGATACCCATTATTGTAAGAAAGTTTCACTAAGTGTAAATAATCTTCCCATATTGATGGTGTATGCATGAAATACATTCATAACATATAATCCATCACCTTAATGACTCCTTATTTCTTCCTGTCTATTTGAAGGTGATAAGTGGCACAAAATATTTAGTTGAGTACCCATCCCTGCAAACCAATCCTCCCAAAATTTGGAAGTAAAAATTGAATCCCTATCTCATATTATTTTTTTATGTATCCCATGAATATGAAAAATATCTTTCATGAAAAATTTTACCACTTCGGAAGCCTTTTTAGTGGAATAAACTGGAATAAAGTGAGAATTATTTGTTAATTTTTCTACCACTACCATGATTGGATTGTGTTGTTTCGATGTCCTAGTCAATCTGGTAATGAAATCTAGTATTATCACTACCCACTTCCACCACGTTAGGACATACGATCCAAAACTCTTGTTGGGTTTTGATGCTATACTTTCACGAGCTAACACTCTTGATTTCTAGCCAAATCTTTTCGTATATCCCTTTTCATTCATGGCTAGAAGAACTCCTTCTTCAATGTAGATATCATCTTTCGGTATCCAGTATGTGTTTCATATGTCTTTTTATGACTTTCATCTAGAATTAATCTTTTAATATATTCATAATTGGGAGTGTACAATCTATTATTGTTTATTAGTAGTCCTTCCTTTTTGATTTCAAACGTTGATTATTAAATTTCATAATTTTCCCCTTCTAAATTTTTAAAAATAATGTTATAATCCTAATATTTCGAAGCTACTATTTTTTTCCTTTCCCCGAAATTTGTGTCACTTTTACGTATTAATATTTCACATAAGTGTTTAAGGTTATGATTGAATGCGTCTAATACTCTATTATATCTCCCCTTTATAGGCCCAATATAAAAATCATAATCACTTAAAAATTCCATCCATCAATCTCGGCTCACGTTCATTTCTAGTTGGCTGACATATTATTTCAAACTTATGTGATCGGTGACTAGAATAAATTTTATTCCAATTAAGTAATGTATTCACATCCTCAATGTCTAGATGATTGTCGCTAACCCAAAATTATACACTGAATAGTTCCTATTGTTTTCTTTTAACTTTCAAAACTCGTAGGATATTACATGTCCTTCTTGCATAAGGACTCCCCCAAGGCCTTCCAAACATGCATTGTACTCACCAAAAACTCCTTTTCTGGATAAAATATATTTAATATAGGGGACACTGTCAAAAACTGTTTTAACTTTTGAAAACTTTTGTCGTACTTTTGTGTCCTAGCAAACCTTGTGCCCTTTTTCTACAATGAGGTAATGGGATTTGTGTTGAAAAGTGTAACTAGGTTTGGTCTTCCTAATGACATGTAACTATTATTTTTATGTAAATGGTGTAAAGAAATAAAATAATTTTACTATTGTAATGGCAAGCCTCATGGGTTTCATGATCAAGGAATTTTATTTTTAGTGATGGATCCGATTACGAGCCTTTAGGATTTTTCATCTACTCATAAAAGTCAAAGAGAGTCAATATCATGTATGAAGAACCATTCTTGGGCATGTTACAAATTTATATGAGTCACTAAGATGGTTAGGTATACCTTCAAGATAAGTAGGAGTTATCCATCCTCAAGCCTACCTCAAGATGAAATGAAGAAATCATGTCGGGTTCACATAAAATGGAGACAATTTTTCATACTGTCATGTCAGCTAATATACATGGAAGTACTACTATAAATATGAAAATAGACCTATTTCACAGTCAATAAGTTCATATCACCTCTGAAATTTGGATGGTTAATTGCAGAGGGAATTTTAGTGAAGGAGTTCGAATAAGGGTATAGGAAATCAGGCTAACTACAGAGGCAAGTTTTGATAGGATTGTAGAGAATTTCAGTAATCACACTAAGGGAAATTCTATCTTATCACAAAGATATGATCTCACGAATTTGAATAACACTATCTCTATCTTGATATAGTAAATTTCCATATCTCTCTCGGTACAATAAGAAAAAATTAGTGCTATCTAACAGTCAAGGGAAATATCTGTCTCGGTACAAAAAGGAGAATTCAATCAAGGGAAATCGTTATCTCAAAGTCACAAAAACAAGTATAATTCGGTGCCACCAAGGTAAGAATGTTTCAATGTAATCACAGTAGGAGGATCTAGGTACTACCACAGTAAGAATATCTCATAAATAAGGTCACGGTATCGTAACATCTCAGTGATAATATAGGAAGGAGACCTTTGTGTCATGGACAATGCTAATAATGTCTTATTGTTGAGAAGGTCAAAGTTGAAGAGGACTTGTTTCTTGGTCTTGGAGTGGAAAATAGGTCAAGATTCTTGTCTTGGTATTCATCAATTGCAATCTCTATGAAAATAATTTGTGTGGGTTTTCCTCACAAAGAGTGAGTGGTTTTGGTCCTGGATGATAGTCTATATTTTTTGTCTCTTCTCTCTTTATGGTTTATGGATGACTATTTTTCTTATAGTAACAAAAAAAATACCTTAATCTAAGGAATATCCAAATCTAAATATTTAAAAAGTACTCATAATAAATTATTAATTGAAGAGAAATCACTTAAACATTATTCCCTAGATTTCTCAACATGCTATCAGATCTCAGGTGAATAATTCAAGGAATGGAATCTTATCAAGGGGCGCTCAAGGATAAAATATCAAGGAATAAATCAAAGAAAATATGATCGTGAAGACATGAAGTATAGAAAGAAGTATTAAAGGAAAAAACCGTACATGTACTCAAGATTGTGTTCTGAGGACTATTCATGAGAAGGAAACTCTATCAAAAGGTGGTGTCAGAAAGAGTCACTCTAATTGAAGCAAGTTCCTTACTATTGAAGACATCAATAATAAGTCATCATTTATCCTCATCAACGGGACTTCATCATCAAAAGCGATCTCCCTCCATATGAGATCAATGATCACTATTGAAGAAAAATATCCTCAACAAAGATAAGTTTTCCATTCTCTATATCATCATCAATATTGAGGAAGCATTAAGGAGAAATGAGCATACTATCAATTAATTATATGGCCTTATCTGAATCCCTAAAAAGTTATTTTTACAAGGAAAGAAACAAACTGTTTGAGGCTTCAAACTATGTTGCATGGAAGAAAAGTGTAGATCTAAATCTCATTTAAAATGATGTCATGGCTCATGTCAAGGGATAAATCACCAAACCAAGAGAAGAATATTATAAATAAATTTCCAGGTATATGAAAGGGGATGCTAGGGCTCAAAGTATTCTCATAGAATCCTCAAGGATCCCCTCACCCCATATGTATCAAAACTCGCAACTTCAAAACAAATATATGACAATCTGGTAGAGTTGTATTCCGTAACAACTCTCGGGTAATCATCTCATTAAGGAAATAAATATAAAATATGAAAATTCCTAAGGAATATGGAATAGCGTCATATTTTATGAGGTTATCTGGGATCTAGGATCAACTACAGGAACTAGGAAAAGTAATGTCTGAGAGTGAAATTACTACACTTGTATTAAATACATTGCCAAAGGAGTGGGGTAACATTACTTCAACTATATATGGCAAGAAAGAAGCTACACAATTCTAGCATCTATGGCCACTATGCAAGATTGAAAAATCTATACTAAAGGACAATACTCAGGTGGGAGCAGGTGAGAAAAATCAAGCTTATACTAGAGTGAGAAGCAGGAAGGGAAAATTTCGAAAGTCTGGTTCTTAGAAAAATAAAAGGGAAATTTATAAAATTAAATGCTATGGGTGTCAGGAGTATGTACACTATAAAAGGGATTATCATAAGATCAAGAAGGACAATAAAAGAGGAAAATAAAAAGCTCATGTCACCAAATAATTAGAGTAAGTTCAAAAGAAGAAATCCAAGAAAGAGGAAGTAAGAGATCTCTATTACTAAGATAGTCTTCCTCACCTAAATTTCTTTTCAAATTCTTAAGTGTTCTATTGTAATATATGGCTAGTACGATTTTCTAAAATCATGCATTAAGGCATCATAAAAGCATTAACATCAAGGGGTTGAGACACCATCATAGAGAAGCATGAAAGAGAGTTAGGATATATCTCTTGGGAATCCCATTAGTGGAAAAGTTATATATTACAAGGTTCATCATACATATGTCAAAAGGAAACATCTTCTGATGGGGATACTTTAGATCGTCGAAATTCTCTAAGGAAATATTCATTGAAAGGTTCACTGACCATGAGGAATAAAATGTGTTTCATCAGGAATTCCAATCTTGTGAAATTCATGGAATGATAGTATGATCACATAAAAGTGAAGAATATGAAGGGATTGAATCTCTTTCAATCAAGGAAGTTATTGCATGAAGTCTAGATGATCCATAGGAAAAATGAGGTATGTATGCTTACATTTGATATTGTGGAAGTCATGTCATATGGTTGCGAGTAACATGGATAATTTATTTATATTGAATGCATGATTAAAATAAATGATCTACTCCCTCAAAGGAATGCATGAATGCATGTATCACATATTACTAGATGAAATCAACATAATATGTTATCATATTAAGTATGAGGTGGTTGAAAAGAATTGAGGAACCCTGAATGGAAGCTCTTGGGAATGAGATGTGTGAAAAAAGGAAGGAAAATATCATGCAATATGCAACCATGGTAAATTAAATCAACATCAGAAAGACCAAGAAGATTTTACTAGATATCTCCATGAAAGATATGAATACTCTCATGGAGTTTGAAAAATAAAGGAATCCTTTACCAAATATATCTTTGGGAGATGTGTCAATATGTATGAGGGATGTTGATCAAAACTAGAATATTTAATGGTAAAAGAGCATCACAAATTTAACGTAGATTTTAAATGTTCATTCCTTTATTTGGATCGGTTTATGCATGGCTACCAAGGGAATATCTATGGATGTCGTCCACCACTGATGCACATGTTTTAGGGTGTAATATCCTTAATTTAACATGTCATGAAGAAAGAAACACGACATGAAGGAAGTCCATATATGGACTAGTCCAATGATTACATGGACAAATCAAGAATAAATGTGATGGAGGGTTGGCTTCCTATGTAAAATTCCCAAACTTGAAGTCTCCTAGACAACGAAAATAGATTCATGACATCGTGAAGAGGATTTCTTCAAGTAGCTACTTGTCCCATCATCTCCACCTGAGGAGGTATTGTAGGTCCGTAATGAAGAGGGAGCCTAGAAAAAAGTTTCTTCCTTGGAAGAAATTTAAAAATTCCCAAGCTAAGAGGGAGCTTAGGTACATTCATTCTATGGGAATGAGTAAATTACTTTATTGTAATAGATGTGTCATCCCTAATTAAGAGGGAGATATATACACATCATTCTTGTCCTCACTTGGGAATACAGATCAGAAAATTGGGTAAATATATGGCATCAAATAATCCTAGAGGATGTATTAGGAAATATAAGATAACAATAGTCATAGAGGACTGATATTCTTTGACATATAGGTATCCAACGTAAGAATATTCCTGGTGGAAAACATCGTGAGAACCCAGGTTGGGTGTGTTCCGAGAGAGACAATAATGAGTGTGTCTATACATCATTGGTCTCACAAGAATTGTGCTTCAATTTCGTGGAGATATAGAGTTTTTAGTCAAGGAATTGTTATGTGACAATAATATGTTATATAATTATATAAAAATTGGTTACCAATCTGATTCTTCTTATGAGAAATTATATAGATTGGGAACAACCAAGTACCATTATGAATACCTCCCTAGTTTAAAGGGAGTGTTTAAAAGTGTAACTCGGTTCAATATTCATAATTACATGTAACTGTGATTTTTATGTAAATTATGTAAAGAAATAAAACTAAAATTATTATTGTAGCTCCTACCTCATGGGTTTCATCAGCAAGGAATTTTATACTTAGTCATGGCTCCCATTGTGACCATTTAGGGATTGTCATCTAGTCATAAAAGTAAAAGAGAGTCAATATCATGTATGAAGAACCATTCTTAGGCATGTTACAAATGTATATGAGTGAATTATATTGTCAAGTAGCCCTCCAAGACAAGCAGAAGTTACCCCTCTTCAAGTCGGCCTCAAAATGAAATGAAGAACTCAGGTCGGCTTCACCTAAAATGAAGAAACAACTATTCAAATTGTAATGTCGGCTAATATACATGCACATGCTACTATAAATAGATAGCTAAACATATTTCAGAGTCAAGAAGTTCGTATCACCTCTGAAATTAGGACCTCTAAAAATTTCGGTGAAGGACCTCTAATAAGGGCATGTTAACTCAGAGTAATTGTAGAGGCAATTTCACATAGGATTGTAAAGAATTTCAGTAATAATAGTGAGAGAAATTTACTATTATCATAGTGATATGTCTGAGAATAGAAGGGAACATTATCTCTGTCTCGGTAAAACAAAGAAAATTCAGTGCTATGTCATAGTTAAGGGAAATATTTTTCTCATTACAAAAAGGAGAATTCAATCGTGTGAAATATCTGTCTTGGTGTCACAACATCAAGGAGAAATTGGTTCCACTATAGTAATAAGGTTTCAATGTGATCATATTAGGATGATGTTGGTACTAAGTAGATCTCGTAAATAAGGTCTCAGTCTTGTAGCATCTCAGTGATAATATAGGAAGAAGACCTTGTTTCTATGACAATGGTGATAATGTTTCATTGTTGGGAAGGTCAAATTGGAAGAGGAATTTGTGTCATGGTCTTGGAGTGGAAAATTTTTCAAGAGTGTTGGTCTTCTTATTCATTAATTGGAATCTCTATAAGAATAAATTTTGCATGTTTTCCTCTTAAAGAGTGAGAGGTTTTGGCCATGGATGATAGCTTATACTTTTGTCTCTTGTCTCTTTATGTTTTATGCTTTGGTAGTTGTTTGATGAATAAGAACAATAATAAACTAAGTAAAGAAATATCCTAATCAAAATAATTAAAAAGTACTCATAAGAAGCTAGTAATTGAAGAGAAATCACCAACAAATTTCTATCTTGAAAACCCCTTCAATAAACCTCTGATAGTATCTAGCGAGTCCCATAAATGATCTTGTTTGCTACATCCTTTGGGCCTAGCCATTCGAGGATGGCTCTCACCTGATTTTGGTCTACCATTATGTCGTCACCTAAAGTAACATGTCCAACGTATAGTATATTATATTATCATATTAATATTGCTCCTGCAAAGTTTGTGGCATTATTTCTACATGTTTTTTTTGTTCTTCCAAATTTCTTGAATAAACTAGTATGTCGTTTAAAAATACTAGTACAAAATAATCTAAATACTTGTTACCTATTTGTTAAGCACATAAATGTGGTAAGGGCATTGGTAAGCTGAAACAGTAAAACAATAAACACCTAATTCCCACACTTCATATGAAAATTGTTTTTTCTATATCCTCTTCTTTGATTCTCTGCTAGTAGTAACGAAGCGTGAGATCAATTTTTGAAAACACAGTTTACCCCTCACTTGATCGAACAGATTATTTGTTCTTGGCAGGAGGGTATTTATTCTTAAGATTGAATTTGTTTAATTCCTAATTGAAGCATATACGACATCGTTCTAACTTTTATATATATATATATATATATATTTTCCAGTGAGGAATTTCAATAGTTGTGTTATATTGGTATACATGCATTACCCCATATATAATGTGTATGTTTACTATGGCAGTTTGGAATACATGTCATAATATACTATTGCAAGCTATTCGTGAATAATTCAAACAAGAATATAATTCAATAAATGGGCGTCCTAACAAGTCTGGAAAAGAAAAAAAATATATAATAATAAATATAAAATTTCAGATTTTTCTATGACATAAATTTAGATTAATTTGTTTCGCATAGAGTTATAATAAATTATTTGAATACAATATAGAATGTTTTTGTTTCGCATAGAGTTATAATAAATTATTTGAATACAATATAAAATGTTTTTAACAAAGTTTATATTGGTTAAAGAGTCATTTATAACATTAACTAATTAATTTATAAATTATTACACAATTATTTTAAAATTTAAAAAATTCATAAAATCAATGAATAATTTTTTTTTAATATAAATCTTTCATAAAAAGAAAATTAAGATAGTCTTAAAAACTTTTAAATAATCATTAAAATCTAAATTCTTTAGTAGTACTAAAGATGAGAATATGACATTTACATTATCTTGTTTACTTAGTCTAACAACTTCATCTCCCTTACTAGTTGAAAATTGAATCATTGGTGAAATTCCCTTCTTGCTCCTTGGTACTCACATTCCACATGGACCCTAAAGATGTGGAATGAATGAATATACTTAACAAATTGGATAAGTTTTCACCAAGATTTATAATTTTCTATTCTGAAATGTCTCCACTAACGAAATTTTCGGTAATACTCAAACTAATCAACTATTAGATATTTTTGCATTAGGACATTTCCCCAGCTTTGGTGTGGACGAGATCCATCTCGTGTTAGCTTCTTCTTGTTTTTATATGATTTTTTATTTTTTCGTCTTCTCTTTTAATGTAAATTTGCCAATTTCTCAAATCCCAATTTTTTTATTATTCACCTAGTCACGTGTCAAAGTTTTATACACGCTTTCATGAATTTTATTCTCTTATTTTGCATACAAAGGTGAATTGCGCTCACCCATGACAATTTTCCTAATATTTTTTTAATTTTTCCTTATGTCCTTTTGAATTTCCTATTTAGTTTCTTATTAATTTATCTAACTTAAGGTAATTTATTGAGTCCTTAAATGATGTTTCTAACCTCCCTTTCTTTCTCCCTAAATCTAAATACTTGTTGGAATTCCATTTCTATGCCATGTCCACCATGTGAAGTTCTCTTGAAAATAATATTTCTAATTAATTAACTAAATTATATTAATTTTATCCACACTTACCCATTAAGTGTTGACATTTTAATATACTTGAGAGGAATTCCTTTTATATGAATTATATGTTTATTAAAATATATATATATTTTTTTGATCATTCCTTTAATTTTTTTTTTAATAATGTTTGGTAACATCATCTACTTCACACTCCACTACTCATGTAATTTTATATGTGCCATAATGCTTTTTTTTCAACTACCTATGAAGCGTTTAGGGAGACATTGGTCTGAATATGGATCCAACAATTAAATCTAGGGATTTTGTTGTTGAGAGACCAATGGCGACTAAGGATTAATATTCCCACCTTAATGTGAACTACTAAGTAATACCTCCTAAGTGACCATGTTGGATATCCTACTAAGTTTTACCAATTTTATCAGCATTTAATATTCCTGAAAGACTTAACCCATAATTCTTAACTGATAATCAAGTGATATAATCATGATCACTAATTGAATTAATCCATATAAAAGGAATATAAAATATCATAAAGTAATAATCATTAATGAAACTTGTCATTATATCACTTTTTTATACAACTTTGCATCATCAAAATTTTCCATTTAATCATATTACTTAATAACATATTGAATCATGTAAGATTCAATGTCATGCAATGTAGAACTATCATCAATATGATATAATGGAAAATCACATAAATGGGCACTGATATATCGTTGATATATCGTTGAGACAACGAAGAGAAAAACCAACAAATGTTTATTATATTGAATATTTTCTGAGGGAGTTCACCCCTCAATCAATGGAAACAAGAGATTCTATCCATTTTCCATTGTTAAAATTTTACAAAAGAACATATAATATTTAATTTACACATAATTAACTAGAGCTGTATAAATTCAACATATTGTGATGCCTCTCTAACACTTTACAACACATTTCTCTTGTAGAATATCTTCCTATCATGGTTGTTTTCTAGCACAAGTTACCTCTTGTAAACTATGTTTGATGATCCTTCACTCTGCATGAATAAATGCTCAAGAACATTGACCTCATTTCCTGCCATAATGTTAGTTATCATCCATCTTTCGGTGGTGCAAAAGGAATATATTATAAAATATCAATCACTTCTTTGCATAAGTCTAATTTTTTTTCTTCCAATTTCGATCATAAAAAATCTAACATCATGATTAGGTAAAATATCCAGTTATCAAAAGTCAAATAATCAATATCAATTTGTTATGACTATTAATCTTCTACGTGTTATACATCTTTTCATATTTTACTTTTTTCACATGCATAATAACATCAAAATTAATCTTTAATATTTTTCTTTTACTTGCTTCTCAAAGTGCAAGACCACTTCCTTGTACATGCATAAGTAACATTAAACATTATATTTATTATTTTACTTCTACATGTATCATCAAGAACAAAACCATTCTTGTACCAATGTAATAACATTGGTTAATAGCAGAAAATACAAATAAAATCTTGTTGCTTTTATTATAATGAATTATGCAAATCCATGTCTAATTTATCATATTCCCAATGCATTTATAAATGCATAAAAAATCCATGCCTACTTATATTGATTTAAATGAATGCATAATCTTATAAATCATGTGTTCTTATTCATATTTCACATATGCATATGATTATAAGAGAAGGTTTGTTTATCCATGTCAAACATTCATTAAATAAAATGCATAAAGAATATCAAACATGAATATTCATATCCATTACTTAAATGCACAAAATATCCCCTTATTCATCCTTATTCCAACCAGAAGAAATTAATGGGGAGACCCAACACTGGATTCAGCCATTGTTGCAGCGTGAAAAAAAAACAGAACCTACTTTAATAAATATGAGATAAACCAAACATAGCTACTGCTATTAAGTTGAATATTAATATATACTTTGAATTTGGGGGTAAAGGAAGAACCCTTTCCTGTCTATTAACATTATAAAACTAAGCCATACATAGTGTCACCGGCACCAGTCTATATGCTAGTATTGAAAAAAATAAAACATAATGAAGCACCAATATTTTTTCTTTAACTTACGTAAAATTATGTAAAAACAAGAACTGTCGGAGAACTCAATATTGAAACCCTAAATTATGATGATTTTATTACAAGAAAAAAAAAACCCATAATTTCTTTATAATGAGGCAAACGTAGAATAATATCCTTTAGAGGAGGCATCAAAGTTACCCAAGTAGTGGAAAGAATGGCCATGAGTGTATGAAGATAAATTTAGTAAGTTATTATAGCTGACAGAAACCACAAAAGCGCTGCGAGAATACCTATGTGGGGAAATTTGAGACAAGGGAAACGAATGGCTCCGAACGAGGAATTTTGAATTACGGAAAATTTAATTTGGAGGTTAAATAGAAAAATATTAAGATGATGGAATAAGGTTAGATAATTACCTCAATAGTTTTTATGACCTGTGGCCTAAACATATATACACGAAGCATGGGAGACGAAAGCCAATAAGAGGAAACTAGGAGGCTATTAGTGTACAAATAAATTTAAAAAATAAAATAAAATAATTCAGAGAACGAAAAATAATTGAAATTTTTAATTATCTTGGAGGAATATTAACACTAGAGGCACCGAGCTGAAGACCAAGATTTGGTCAGTTGACAACCCAAAGTCTTGTCAAAATTTCAGCAAACCAAATTATAGGGGCCATTTCAACCAACAAAGGACAAACAAATTAAAAATAATTTGAAAGAGTCTCAGCTTAAGTGAAGGAGAATATAAATATAGAAGAATTTATCCCTTCTCACGAAGGATTATTTATTGTAAAATCAAAGAAAAAACTAATTAGACATTTCGACCTATAAAAATTTCATTTAATAAGAAAAAAATATTACCAGAAATAAATTTTTGAACACAGTACTTGGCAATCGAGTTGATATGTCGAGTAGGGCTAGAAAATTACATAATTTGGCATGCAGTAGAGTGTGGCATGGAAGCCACCTCTCAACATCGCAGAGGCAATGACTCCTGTGGAGGAAGGGTCAAATATTTGAGGAAAGCAAGGAGGGTTCTTGAGTTAGGGTTGCAACAATGAAACTACACCACCGATGGGAAAGATAGACATCTGGACCATAAATAACCACAATATTCAGTTCTTGAGGAAGATCATGTGAAAAGGACAGGGATCTCATGGGTTTGTCTACATGTAAGATGATGGCAAGGTAGAATACACTGGAAGTTTAACACCTAGGATGATGTCCCAACCCTCAGTCTTACTGAAATGTGGGCCATATCAGGGTGCATGAATTGACACTTTAAATAATGGTCTAGATATAAACTTTAAATAAGGTATTTTCATGTTTGGAGAATGTGTTTACAACATTGACAAGTTAACCCTCCTTGCACATAAATAATAAGTCTAATTTTTTTATTGTAAATAAGGGTAGAACATTATAGTGGTATAATAAGATACCGTTTCCACCAAACACAAAAGTATAGGTATAGAAATGATGTTATGATAAGGTTTAATTATGTAAAACCAAGTGTCAAGTGAGACAATATAATAATAATAATAATAATAAACTTGTGATTAGAAATTGGTTTGAATTTTTTTTTATTTTGAAATGCAAAATTTATGTTAGAAGTGATGTGCTTGACAAGTGGTATTAAAGCGATCTTTCACAATATGGGTGAAATGGGCCATTACAGTTTAAATATATATATATATTCTTATTGAAATATAATTATGAAAGTAGTGATAGTATATTGTATTGTCTTATAAGGTAGATAAGTGGGGTAAGTTCTTACAAGATGGAAGAGGAATGTCTTGTAGCCTTTATACTAGCAGGAGACTTATATTTTGAATTGGCAAGAGAAGGCACTACACCAAACTCCTAAATTCAGGAAGTTATAAGAAATATGCAACAATAATTGACTCAGCCCAGAAACAACAATGAACGACTATTGAGAGATAGTGAAGAACATCAACATATGATAAGGGAGTTGACAGAAAAATACAACCACAAAAAGGAAGAACTGAAAGGGTTGAAGCAAAAAGAGGCTGAGACAAAGTTGGAAAAGTATGAAAGTGTTGAAGAGTCAGACAAAAGGTTTTCAAAGTCACATAAAAGGAAAAATAAAATTGAATTATAGGGAGAATTTTAGAAAATCAAACCCCTACGTTTCATGGGGAAAGTTATTAAGATGCAAAACCATGGCTTCATAACATGATTTAATAATTTCACGCATATGAGTAAAAAATTAATTTGAAGGCTTGACTAACTTTTTACTAGGTGCAAGGCAAAGCCACTCTGTGGTGGGAGGAGGGTTAAAGTATACATTTGTTGGAAGAGAAAAAAAATTCTGGGGAGAAATTTGAGAAGAAGCTTAAATCTCGATATCTGAGTGATTGATTTTATGATGACCGTGCCAAGGAATTCCATGAATTAAGGTTAGGACAACTTACCATGGGTGAATTTGTAACAAAATTTAAAAACATACTATTGTATGTGCCCTATATTAAAGAGGAGAAATAAAAAGTGCAATTTTTTCTGAACTGTTTACTAGCACCTTACAAAGAAAGGATTTAGTTCGGAAATCCTAAGACCATCGATGAAGCAATACATAAATATATACCATGTTACTAGGAGTTCAAAAATAGAAATGAAGGGTTAAAGACATGGAAAAAGAAGGATAAAAACAAAGCTTCCATGAACATAAAAATGCAGAAACCTCCCTAGCTAAAACACTTTGGAAAGGAAAAACAGAGTAAGAATCTTAATAAGGGAACTGTAAATCAGTCGTATCAGTATCACATGGGGTCAATGCCAATGGAACCTAACAAAAAAAATAGTTTAGGATGAAAATAATGGGAACCACTGAAGTGTTGAGGTTGTGGTGATCAACATATGTTAATGGATTTTCTATATAATCCGAGATGAATTTAAAATATTCAAGAAATCCATGAAGAAACCACTCTCAATGATATGGCCAGAAAAATTCCCATAATCAATGTGACATTAGAGGATAGGTAGTTTGAGCATCAATTTAATATGATTGAGATTTAAGGTAATATCCTAAACAAAAATGTTTCTATTGTAATTGACCATGGGGCTAGTTTAAGTTTTATTAGCCCCCAATTTCTGGAAAATTTTAAATTATAAGTAAAAAAAAATTAGAATGCATTATTGGTACAATTAGAAATTGGTATCAAATGAAAGGTAACTCATGAAATAAGGTAGTGTCATTTCCTATTGAATGGTTATCCCATGGAAGTAAATTTAAACATTCTCCCGTTAGGATCGTATTACATATTAATTGGCATAAATTGCCTTGAAAATAGAGATTTTTCATAAAATTATTAGAGAAGTAGTACTTTGTATTCAAAATGGGAATATTAAATTGATAAGAGGAAAGCCAAAACCAGTATCACTCAAAAAATATCATTGTTACAGTTAAAAAGGACTCCATGAAAAGGATGTCAAGTATACATGGTGCATGTGTAAAAGGGTGAACAACAGACATAAAAACAAAGGTTAGAGACTTTACCGATTATAAGAGAGATTTCATATTTTTTTTCAAAACAAATTTCCAAGTTACCCCCTCGCAGAGATATAAATTTATTTATCGATTTAGTATAAGGCTTTTCCCCTGTGTCTAGAGCCCCGTACATAATACCAGATCTACTAGAGATAAAAATGTAGCTACAGGAGCTTCTAGATAAGGATTATACCAGACCTAATGTATCACCATGGGGTTCCCCTGTATTATTTGTCAAACATAAATATGGCACGTGAATGTGTATTGATTATATGGAGTTGAACAAGTTAATTATAAAAAATAAATATCCATTACCCTGGATTGACGACTTGTTTGATTAGGTAAGGGGAGTGACTATTTTTAAAAAAATAATTTAAGAACTTGGTTACCATCAATTGTGGATAAAATATGAGGGTGTACATAAGACAACTTTCAAAGCTTGATATGGATATTATGAGTTTGTAGTGTTACCTTTTGGTCTCACTAATGCAGTGGAAACCTTCATGTCTCTAATGAATCGTGTACTCCACAAACATCTTGACATATTTGTGTTAGTATTTATAGATGACATCATAGTGTACTCAAAATATGAAGAGGAACACTAAGAACATCTCAGGTTGGTTTTAAAAACATTATGAGAACATCAGCTTTATACAAAATTCAAAAAATATGATTTATATACAAACAAAATTCAGTATTTATGCCACATTATTTCCAAAGAATGAATAGTTTTGGACCTTGAAAAGGTTGAGATTTTCATTTATTGGCCCATAGCTAAAGATGTGTCACAAATTCACTCATTCATTGGGGTTTTCGGGTATTATCAAATATTTGTAGTAGTATTTTAAAAATTATCTTACCCTATTACTTCCTTGCAGAAAAGAGGAATAAATATTGAATGGACAACCAGATTCTAAGAAGGCTTTGAAAAATCGAAATAACTGTTAACAACAACACCTATATTAAAAATTTCATATCCAAATAAAGAAGTTACCATTTGTACCAATGTTTGTTTGGTGTGACTTGGGGGTGTGTTGATGCAGGAGAATGTAGCAATAGCCGATGAATTTAGAAATTTGAAAAAACATGAACAAAATTATGTTGTTTGTGATCTAGAATTGGCAGCAATAATACATGGTATAAAAATGTGGAAGCCTTATTTATTGCAGAAGAAGTTGATTCTATTAAAAAATCATATGAGTTTGAAGTACTTATTTAGTCAACCCGACTTAAATTTTATACAATAAAGGTGGTTATCTTTCCTTAGTGAGTTTGAATTTGATACAAAACACATAAAATGAAAGGAGAATAAAATTTTATATGTGCTAGGTAGGCATGCACATGCTTTGATAGGAACTTTTGTGAGCAACTCCAACATAAATTTTAAGGAGAAAATTAGGCAATAAATAGTACATGATCCTTGGTATTAGCAAATGCAAACAAAAATACATCAAAAGGAAGTTTCGGGATATGTTGTAAATTAAAAAAAAATTAACCTAAAAGAAAATGGTATTTTCCTATGTGGATTTGTTAAAATAAATAATAATGGACAAATACCATGAAATACTATATGTTGGTGACCTAGGATACATGAAAATGAAAGCAACATTAAGGAAACATTTGTTTTGGGCAAGTATGAAGAATGATGTGGCAAAATTAAAAGTGGAACACCAACATCCTGTAGGATTATTAAATCCATTACATATTCCTAAATGGAAGTGGGAGGTAATTTTAATGGATTATATTACAACTTTAACCAGAAAAAAATACCAACATGATTCCATCATGGTAGTGGTAGAATATTTTACTAAAGCAACACATTTTATACTAGTGCAATCGACTTTTGGAACTCCACAAATTGCTAACATTTTCATGAAGGCAATTTTTCGCCTCTGTGGTAGACCAAAAATGATAGTGTCAAACAAGGATGCTAAGTTTACCTAGAACTTTTATAAATATTTGTTTAATGGCATGGGGAATCAACTAAACTTTAAAACTTATTATAATCCTCAAACAGATGGAAGGATAGAAATAATAAAGATGTCCCTTGAATATATGTTACGTATGTACGTTATTGGCAGGCCTACTAAGTGGGGGGATTTTATGCACTTATTAGAATTTTCCTACAAAAATAACTACCAATATTCCATCAAAATGAGTCTTTTCAACCCTTTATATGGAAGAAAGTGTTATACACATCTCAACTTGGGCTGACTATAACATAAGTTAAAATTGGACCTGAATCTTTGCAAGAAATTGAACAGCTAGTACAAAATTAGACATAATATTAAAACAACAGAAGATAAATAAAATAGTTATGTTAATATGAAAATGACTCATCAAGATTCTAGTGTGGTAAATCATGTTTACTTGCGAGTAAAACCGATAAAATGTACTCTCAGAACTAGTAGTTGTGCCAAGCTAGCAACATAGTTGTACGGGCCTTTTGAAATTTTGGATAGAGTTGGTGCAGTGGTATATCAACTGACTCTTCACATCCATATTAATTTTTATAATGTATTAATGTATTCTTATTAAAAATATATATCCATGATACTTCTTATTTAACTGATTGGAATTTGATATAGGTGGAACTCGAAGGAGACTTTATCCTAGATACACACTATATCCTAGATCAGAAAGAGACTGTGCTCTAGAATCAAGTCGTCACTCAGGTTAAAGTGCAGTCAAAGCAATTTACACCTGAGGAGGTTACTTTGGGGCCCAAAAATATGATTAAGTAAGCCTACCATGTGCTATTTCAGTAGGAGGCAGTTGAGTAATAAACACCGATGACTGTGTATTTCGAGAGGGGGAAGATGTAATACCGTTCACTTTTATTTGAAACATTTTTTATTTTGGATTTGAATATTCTTAGTATGTTGGCTAGTAAGCGATGATGGGTTGGATTTTCAAATATTGCTGTAATTAAATAAATGAATTTTTTAAATAAAGCTAGAAATTTGGTGGGAAATAAACGCTTGAGTAAGAGATGCTTGCCAAATCTAAAAATAATTTTTTTATAAGTTCCTTAAAATACTGAGTTGAAGAAAAACATTGAGAAAAGAATTGTAGGAGAGAAAACAAGGCTTTAAAGGAAATTAAAAAAAGAAATGCCTATGCTGAAGTGTGAGAAAAACCCTGAAAAGAGGCATGATGCCAAGGGAAAATATGTTGAAAAATAATGTTAAAAGACATTTAGTGGAATCATAGAGGGATACTGATTCTAGGAAATAACATATTGGCTTGAGGTGGAATAGAGGATGGTTCAATATTGGGTAGATAACTGTTTTCCAAAGAATATTTTCCAGCCATAGGTTCCACTTATAGTTGTTTATATATTGTTGTTTCAGAATATTTTCTTACTGCATCTGAATGTTCGAATTATGGAAGTGCATATTCACGTTAATTTCTATAAATTTATATTTTAGTTTCATGTAAAGGAATATATTTGTAAATTATGTATTAATCAATTAAAGGATTTAAAATGAATAGATTACTTTCATATAATCCAGATAGTAGCGATCCGTTTGTAGAGATTACAAAGAAGAAAAAATACTTCGGCTTCTATTACTTTGGTTGCATGCAATATTTAATAAAAAATTGCATTGCTTGGTTCTTCCTGTATTTCATTAGATGAGTATATAGACTCTGCATATAAGTATCATTTAAAAAAAGAAAATTTTTATTTCTAAGAATCTGAATTGAAAAGAATTGTAAGTCATCTGTTACATAACACTAATCTTTTAAATTTACATAATGATTCATGAATGATTTTTTTAATTCATGTAAAATAGTAGAAAAAAAATTTATGTGTTACATGTTTCTAATAAAAAAGAGAAATAAAATGTAGAATTAGGAAAAATAAATATAAATCCTAATTTGTTGAGATCTAGCATAATTGAATAAATTAGTTAATATTGAATTGATATCTTATGTCCCAGCAGGCATTACTAACCTGAGATCTTTGACAGATAGAGAAAGTGATTACAAGAAATCATATACATGTTTTCGATAGGCTCCTGGTAAATTTTCGTACTGAGATAACAATGTCGTCACCGTGACCAAGCCATTTCCTTTAGGCACGTCTCTACGGGATAATATCAATTTATAAGTTATAGTCCAGTATATAAATATAGATAGCCATGGACTTTCGGGTTCATAATCAGGTATTCAATGTAGAACTTTGAGACTTATGGCCAAATCCTTTACTGATGAATTTATGTTCAATAACTAACTATTATAAATAATATTCACAAAGCACATATCATAAAATCTTTAATCCTAAAAGAAAAATAGGTAGAATTTGTATTGAATGAAATATTAATCGATAGGTGCGTAACATAATGTATGAGATTTTGGCCATGGACGTACTAACTTGAAACCATACACTATTAATAAATAATTGAAAATTCATATGTAAAAAGGATATAGAAGTAGGAGAAAGAAAACAAATATAAAATTAGTTTTAAAGATATACAATTTATTATTCAAAGTTCAAGCTACTACAATTTAGTGTTCAGTGGTTGTGAGAATCCTTTATTTAAGAAGCAAAGCAACAATAGAATAGGCAGAAATTATTCATAATGTTTAGTTACAATACATTTATATAGTGACCATGATAATGTTGTAATGAGAGAATTT
The DNA here is from genome assembly GCA_034641835.2 of Pinus albicaulis. NCBI lineage: Eukaryota > Viridiplantae > Streptophyta > Pinopsida > Pinales > Pinaceae > Pinus > Pinus albicaulis. Next base: position 627,388,834 of record CM076579.1, read on the forward strand.
TAAAATAAAACATGCATTGAAACTTTAATAGTAAGGAATTTTAGAACACTGAGATAAGCATAATTATGTAACATAAGAATTGAAAGGTTAACAACTAGAATTAATGAATAACTGTATCTAAAATTATGGCTAACATTTCCAAATGGGGAGACTCATTAATGAATTCATGCATTGTTGCAATGCCCATAAGAAAACAAAACTTGATTTAATAAAGACGAGCTAAAACAATAAAAACTACTATTATTACATCAATGTGGGGGCAAAGGAAAAACCCTTTCCCATATATTAACAATAAAAAACTAAACCATCCACAATTCTACTTGCACCAGTCTATATGCCACCCTTGAAATAAATAAAACATAACGAAGCACTAGTAATTTTTCTTTAAGTAATAGAAAATTATGTAAAAAAATAATTGGGGGAGGACTCGAGATTGAAACAACAAACTATGAAAATTTTATTATAAGAGACCAAACGCCCATAATTTCTCTGTAACCAGGAAAGTGTAAGGAGGCATCAGAGTTACCCACCTAGTGGAAATAATGCCCATTAGTGTATGAAAATAAATTTAGTGAGTTGGTAGAGCCAACAGAAACCATGAGAGCATTTTGAGATACCTCCATGGATAAATATTAGACAATATAAAATAATGGTTCAAAACAAGGAATTTTGAATTGCGGAAAACTAAATTTTGAGGTTAAATAGAAAATTATTAAGAGAATGGCATAAAATTTGAGAATTACCTCACTAGTTTTTATGAACTAAGGACTAAACGTATATACACCAGGGATAGGGTTAAAAATACAACAAGAGGAAACCAATAGGATGTTAGTCCGCAAACAAATTTAATGAAAAAAATAAAATAATTCATAGAATGAGAAAAAAATGACATGTTTAATTACCTTGGAGGCATCTTAACACTAAAGGCTCTAAGCTCATGACTAGGGTTGGTTCAACAGCCAAAACAACCCCAAGTCTTATCAACATTTCACCAGAACAATCTATAGTGGCCATTTCAACAAACAAAGAATGAATAAATTCAAAATAATTTGAAAGACTCTCGCCTTGAGCAAAGGTGACCATAAATATGGAAGCATTAATCCTTTCCTGGATAGTATTCCTTACTCTGAAAAATATATAATGGACTAATCAGAAATTTTGACTTATAATGATTTCATTTTAAAAAAACAAAATTACCAGGAAGAGCTTACTAAACAGAGTACCTGATAATCGAGTTCATTTGTCGACTAGGGCTAGCAAAGTAGATAAGTTGGGATATAGTGGTAGATTCCATGGAAGCTATCTCTCACCATGGCAAAGACATTGACACCTCTGGTGGAAGGGTTGAATAGGGGAGGGAAGGCAAGAGGATGGTCGAGTTATAGTTTCACCAACAAATCTACATCGTTTATGGGAAAAAAAGACATCCAGACCACTAATAACCACAGTTTTCGTTTCTCAGGGAATATGATGTGAAAATTTCTAGGGATCACATGGGTTTGGCTATGTGTAGATTATTACAAGGTGAAATACAACATAGGTTGGATATGTGGCCTGACCTGATAGACCTCGGGTATAATGAACCATGCATCATATGAGGGTTCATGAATTTACACTTAAATTAATGGCCTAGCTATAAAATTTAATCAAAGTAATTTCATGTTTGGATAATGTGTTTACACGTTGACAAGTTAACCCCACTTGCACATAAATAATAAGTCTCATTTCCGATTGTGAATGATATCAGAACATGAGAGGGGTACAATAACATATTATTTCCACCATACCCAAATGTATAGGTATAGAAATGATGTTAGGATAAGGTTTAATTATGTAAACACAAGTTTCAATTGAGATAGTGTATATATATATATATATATATATATATATATATATATATATATATATATATATATATATATATATATATATATATATATACGAATATAAACCTATGCTTAGAAATTGGTTTGATTATTCTAGTTTCGAAATGGAAAATTTCCAAGACAACCGAGGTATGAGGTACATGACAAGAACGATGTTCCTCAAATAAAGGGAGTATGTAATGCCATGGAATAACTATAATAAAAATAAATAAATAAATAAAATAATATAATATAATATTAATATGCAAGTAAAGAAATAATAAATAATAAATAAAATACAGTAATAGTAAATAAATAATAAATAATAAATAAAATATAATAATAGAAAATAAATCATAAATAATAATAGAAGTATAATAATAGTAAATAAATAATACTTTATAAATAATGAACAAAATATAATAATAAAAATCATAAACTATATATCTTTATATATATATATATATATATATATATATATATAAATATATATATAATTAAACTATAAAAATAGTAAAAATAAGCAATGATAACAAAAACTAAAAAGGAATAAAATACCAAATAGTTAAAAATTGAGAGAAACATTTAATTAAGTAAAAATTAAAATAAATAAATAAAAGTTTGCATGTTGTCACATGGATTGTGAGGATGCAGATATCTTCTAATTCCTTTCCATTTTTGGAAAAATTGGTTTAATTTAATGGATGAAGAGGGAGATGAGATTATTCATTCATTCTTCCGGAGAATATTGTTGAGAGGAAAGTGAAACATTAAAATTAGTACATTGATTAAGGGCTCCGGGGTGACTAGTAATAGAAATTTTATGTGCAACTAAGCCTACGTTGGGTGGAGTGTTATCTCCAAAATTATTTTATGGTTAGCTCGACTCAAATCGCATTCAAATTTTAAATCAGAAGTAACAAATATCGTCACTACATGTAAGTCGTTTCTCCTCATGTTTCCAAAGTTTCTATGCGAGTTATTTAAATAGCTTGTGTTTTGATTATAAATCACATAATTAATATAGTTAGTTATATATTTTAATTTTAGGAATAATACATGGTATATATTTTATTTTTATGATTATCATTGCACCAACATTATATTTAATTTTCAACCTTCTGTTGATATGAACTATCATTCCCCCTTGGTTTTGGATCCTTTGACTGAGTTATCAACAAATTGAATGGAATTAATGAATTGTTCCACTCACACTCTCATCGTATTTGATCTCTTCTTGGTTTAAGGGTGGATATTATTGTGTACGATGTTAGGGTAGCAACCCCATTGAACCATTTCCATTTCTTTCTCATTTTCATGTGTAAAACATCGAGTAGAGCTCTGAAAAACCGAGAACTTACTACAATTTTTTGAGTTTTAATGTTAAAAAATCTGTTATTTTGCATGTGAACCTAATTGACTTCATCATCATTCAAAAATTGTTAGTTTTCCATGGTTTTTATTAGTTATAATTTTTATATTGAAATTTAAAGGCTTGATTAAGTATTATAAACCCAAATTTCCCTTTTCTTCATTTACATTATTATTTCAAAGTTGATAAACATATTTTTTCTAGGGTTGACATGATCTTCCCAACCAAAGAATAAGAATTTCAAAGTGGACTCTTAATACTGTTTGGTGACAGCTTAAGTTATTTTATGATTTAAAAATGTAAGTGAAAAGTACCTTTTCTCTAGTTGGATATCGACCTTCATTTTTACATTTGGAAGCCCTTGTTAACTTTCAATATTCCTATGAATGCATATTCAACAGAATGCTTTTGAAGAATGACTAATTCAGGTAATGAATCCCAATTTTTCTAATGTTTATTTAGCTTATACAAAAATTGTCCTCATAGCGTTTTATTTATTTATTGAATAAACCCTTGCTTCACTCTAACGTAGGTACACTTGAATAAACCCTTGCCTCACTCACAACAATGAAGTTTCTCGGTGCTATTTACTATTTCTTCTCTAGGTAAACAAATTTCCATGTTCTATTTTTTTTCAATATTTCTTGATACCATCCAATAGTTCAACTACAAATCCGAGAGCTTCTACCATATTGCTTCAAGCCATTATCCATAGGTTATCATATTCAAAATACTCTAATATTTATTGGATGTAAAGATATATGGCTATGTATAATTTAAGGGGTTGAGTTGCATACAGGTTTCATCCATCCATGGTCACACACAAAATTTTTTCTATATAGAATATATTTATTCTAATTTTTTATATTATTCTCACTACATTATGCTTCTACATGATTAGGGTTACATTTAAGTTATAAATTGGAAACGATTTTTATCCTTTTCAATTTTTCATGAAATCAATTCATTATAACAAGATTGTTTGCATGTTTTGTTACTCCCTGAATAATGAAAACAATAAAGGTTATATGTTATATGCATTCACGTAGTGTTTCTTTCCCATAAATGTATGGTAAATGTTATTATTTTTTTCTATATGTTATGTTATTTCACATGTGTAGTGTATAGAATTTGCCTAGGTTCCCTCCTATAGAATATTTGTATAACTATGTTCAATATTTACCCTTGCAACAATTAAAAAAATTGATGTCTTAATAATAAATTCTATTTTCTGTATTCCAATACACTCTCCAGAATCTAGTCACTCTACATTTATCTTCCTCTTTTATGAAGGATAAATTTAATACAGTGCATAGTCTAGTCATTTACAATATTTGTATTTTTTAGAGACACACACACACAAATGCACACACACACACACACACAGATATATATATATATATATATATATATATATATATATATATATATATATATATATATATATATTCTTTTTTATCTAGTTTACGACATCAACGATACCTATAGATAGGAATATTTGCTAGTCCATCTGCCCTAACATACACAACTAAGGACTAACCTTATAAGAAAAAACCTGATGGAACATTTCCTCTAGGATTTTCGAGTGATTCAACATGGGATCAGCCCAGAAACTCAACTTTATGTTTCTTTAATTTATTTATTATATATGGTACATAGTGTGTATTTCTGATATACAAACATTTTCAACCATTGAATCAGAACTCAAATTTTTCATTCATAAAAATATGACATTTGCCACATATTTTTACTATTCAATTCTTGATAATTACTTTCCACTCTCAACATTAAAATTTCATTTCACTTATGTTAATTAAAACCAACAATTTTTTCTTCCGAATACACATTTAATGTATAGATCCTTCTTACTTGTAGTTGTCCCCTCTTAACCTGCAAACAATGTCAATATTAGAACAATGATTCTGATCTAACTTTATTCATACATGTGTAATCACATAATTTTACTTACCTCTCGGAAGAAATAATTATCTAATATTTTTTTATGAATTATACCAGAGGCTTCCATGTTCCTCCCTAACTTGAACTCCTCTCTAGTGTAGTTCCACCCAATATCTTCCTCTAATTGTCAGGAAAACTAGGATGGATTTAGAGGTGTTTGTTCTTTTCGGTATGCAACATATTGCAAACATTTTATTGGGCCAATGTTTCTCTCCCAATAGTAAAGGTTATATAGATACTTTCTTTCTCTCCCACAATATATATTTGAGCATCCACCATAGGGTATTTATTTCCCGCCCTTTCTCAATTCAAGTGGTATAATTAAACTATAAAAATAGTAAAAATAAGTAATGATAACAAAAACTAAAAAGGAATAAAATATGAAATAGTTAAAAATTGAGAGAAACATTTAATTAAGTAAAAATTAAAATAAATAAATAAAAGTTTGCATGTTGACACATGGATTGTGAGGATGCAGATCTCTTCTGATTCCTTTCCATTTTTGGAACAATTGGTTTAATTTAATGGATGAAGAGGGGGATGAGATTATTCATTCATTCTTCTGGAGAATATTGTTGAGAGGAAAGTGAAACATTGAGAGTAGTACATTGATTAAGGGCTCCAGGGTGCCTAGTAATAGAAATTTTATGTGCAACTAAGCCTACGTTGGGTGGAGTTTTATCTCCAAAATTCTTTTATGGTTAGCTCGACTCAAATAGCATTCAAATTTAAATCAAAAGTAACGAATATTGTCACTACATGTAAGTCGTTTCTCCTCATGTTTCCAAAATTTCTATGCGAGTTATTTAAATAGCTTGTGTTTTGATTATAAATCGCATAGTTATATATTTTAATTTTAGGAATAATACATGGTATATATTTTATTTTTATGATTGTCATTGCACTAACATTATATTTAATTTTCAACCTTCTGTTGATATGAATTATCGTTTCCCCTTGGTTTTGGATCCTTTGATTGAGTTGTCAACAAATGGAATGGAATTAATGAATTGTTCCACTCACACTCTCATTGTATTTGATCTCTTGTTGGTTTGAGGGTAGATATTATTGTGCACGATGTTAGGGTAGCAACCCCACTGAACCATTGCCATTTATTTCTCATTTTCATTGTGGAAAACATCGAGTAGAGCTACGACAAACCAAGAACTTACAACAGCTTTTTGAGTTTTAATGTTAAACAATCTATTATTTTGCATGTGAACCTAATTAACTTCATCATCATTCAAAAATTTTTAGTTTTCCATGGTTTTTATTAGTTATAATTTTTATATTGGAATTTATAGGCTTGATTAAGTATTATACAGAAAAATTTCCCTTTTATTCATTTACATTATTATTTCCAATTTGATAGAAATATTTTTTCTAGGGTTGACATCATCTTCCCAACCAAACAATAAGAATTTCGGATTGGACTCTTAATACTCTTCGGTGACGGCTTAAGTTATTTTATGATTTAAAAATGTAATTGAAAAGAACCTTTTCTCTAGTTGGATATCGACCTTCATTTTTACATTAGGAAGCCTTTGTTAACTTTCAATATTCCTATGAATGCATATTCCATAAAATTCTTTTGAAGAATGACTAATTCAGATGAGGAATCCCAATTTTTCTAATGTTTATTTAGCTTATGCAAAACTTTTCCTCATAGAGTTTTATTTATTTATTGAATAAACCCTTGCTTCACTCTAACGTAGGTAAACTTGAATAAACCCTTGCCTCACTCACAACAATGAAGTTTCTCGGTGCTATTTACTATTTCTTCTCTAGGTAAACAAATTTCCATGTTCTATTTCTTTTCAATATTTCTTGATACCATCCAATAGTTCAACTACAAATCCGAGAGCTTCTACCATATTGCTTCAAGCTGTTATCCATAGGTTATCATATTCATAATACTCTAATATTTATTGGATGGAAAGATATATGGCTATGTATAATTTAAGGGGTTGAGTTGCATACAGGTTTCGTCCATCCATGGTCGCACACAAAATTTTTTCTATAAAGAATGTATTTATTCTAATTTTTTATATTGCTCTCACTACATTATGCTTCTACATTATTAGGGTTACATTTGAGTTATAAATTTGAAACAGTTTTTATTCTTTTCAATTTTTCATGAAATCAATTCATTATAACAAGATTGTTTGCATGTTTTGTTACTCCCTGAATAATGAAAACAATAAAGGTTATATGTTATATGCATTCACATAGTGTTTCTTTCCCATAAATGTATGGTAAATTTTATTATTATTTTCTATATGTTATGTTATTTCAGATGTGTAGTGTATAGAATTTACCTAGGTTCCCTCCTATAGAATATTTGTATAATTATGTTCAATATTTACCCTTGCAACAATTTAAAAAATTCATGTCATAATAATAAATTCTATTTTCTGTATTCCAATACATTCTCCAGAATGTATTCACTCTACATTTATCTTCCCCTTTTATGAATGATAAATTTAATACAGTGCACAGTCTAGTCATTTACAATCTTTGTATTTTTTAGACACACACACACACACACACACACACACACATATATATATATATATATTCTTGTTTATCTAGTTTACGACATCAACGATACCTAAAAATAGGAATATTTTCTAGTCCATCTGCCCTAACATACACAACTAAGGACCAACCTTATAAGAAAAAACCCGATGGAATATTTCCTCTAGGATTTTCAAGGGATTCAACATGGGATCAGCCCAGAAAATCAACTTTATGTTTCTTTAATTTATTTATTATATATGGTACATAGTAACTATATCGTAGTGTGTATTTATGATATAGAAACACTTTCAACCATTGAACCAGAACTCAACTTTTTCATTCATAAAAATATGACATTTGCCACATATTTCTATTATTCAATTCTTGATAATTACTTTCCACTCTCAAAATTAAAATTTCATTTCACTTCTGTTAATTAAAACCAACAATTTTTTCTACTAAATACAGATTTAAGGTATAGATCCTTCTTAATTGTAGTTGTCTCTTCTTAACCTGCAAATAATGTCAATATTAGAACAATGATTCTGATCTAACTTTCTTCATACATGTGTAATCACATAATTTTACTTACCTCTAGGAAGAAATACTTATCTAATATTTTTTTTATGAATTATACTAGAGGCTTCCATGTTCCTCCCAAAATTGAACTCCTCTCTAGTGTAGTTCCACCCAATCTCTTCCTCTAATTCTCAGGCAAACTAGGATGGATTTAGAGGCGTTTGTTCCTTTCGGTATGCAGCATCTTGAAAACATTTTATTGGGCTAGTTTTTCTCTCCCAATATTAAGGGTTATATAGATACTTTCTATCTCTCCCACAATATATATTTGAGCATCCACCATAGGGTATTTATTTCCCGCCCTTTCTCAATTCAAGTGGTATATATTCTTTATTTTTCTTTTTTTTCTTTTTTTCCCTGTATAGATTCATATTTTTATTTCCCAATTTATAAATTAGTAAATAAATAACAATTCCTTAATCCCCACTTGAAAATAAAAAAATTCAAAACAAATAGACAATTATTTTTTCAACCTATCATTCTTTGGAGTGACCACATTTTGTTAATTTTTTATCTTGTGATTTAGAGGTTAATATCTCAGGTTAGCCTCTAACATAATTATGAGATAATTTAATTATTCTAAAATAATTCCATTAGTTATATTATTATGTCTAAAAATAAACCAATATCCATCACATGTGTTTTTATATTTCCAAAATAGATAAAAATCATGACACATGTAAGACATGCAATAAGTATTTCTAGGGTATTACATCTCCCCACCCCTAAAAAGGGGACACTTTCCTCGGTGTTTATTCAAAATTAATAGTTAAGTAAAAAGAATAGGATAATACTTCTTCATCTTTTCCTCCGTATCTTTGATGGCCTCTTTAGGCCGAAATTTCTCTCATCGCACTTTGACCTGGACGATAGCATGATTTTGAAGTAAAATATAGAAAACTCGTAGTGGTTGGACTTTGGAATTATCCTTCTGGTTCAACCCATACCACATGTCAATTAATTAGATGATACAAATAATTTATATAATTCTTTAAAATATATACATGTAACACTTTGGGAGTTCTAATATGAGGTAAGAATGGAATTTGGTAAGCCACTAACCCCACTCTATTCATTATTTCAAAGGGCCTACAAAATCAAGAGGCCAACTTACAACATCTCCCCAAGTTACTTGAACTTTTTTTTGGCAGCTCTTTAACATAAACACGTTCTCTAACATGAAACCCTCTATTTTCTCTCTTTAAATTTGCATAGCTTTTTTTCTATTCTTGGGAAAATTTTAAATTTTGTCTATTTTTTTTAACCATCTCTTCCATGTCCTTTAGTTTATCTAGTCCTAACATGAGCTTGTCCATTGGACGACATAATTTTATAGGAATACGAGAGCTCCTCTCATATAAAACTTCGAAAGGGCTCATCCTGAGAGAAATTTGATACCATTATTGTAATCAAATTTCACTAAGTGTGAATAATCTTCCCATCTGGATGGTAGATGCATGCAATAAATTCATAACATATATTCCATCGCCATATTGACTCTTCATTTTTTCTTGTCCTTTTGAGGGTGATAAGTGGTACAAAATCTTAGTTGAGTACCCATCCCTGCAAACCAGGTCTCCCAAAAATTTGAAGTAAGCATTGAATCCATACATGATATTATTGTTTTAGGTATCCCAACAATATGAAAAATATGTTTCATGAAAACTTCCGCCACTTGTGAAGAATTTTTAGTGAAATAAACTGGAGTAAAGTGAGAAGTGTTTGTTAATTTTTCAACCACTACCATGATTGGATTGTGTTGTTTTGAGGTCCTAGTCAATCTGGTAATGAAATCCAATATTATCACTTCCCACTTCACCAAGTTTGGATAAAGGATTAAAAACTCTTGGTGGGTATTAATGCCTTGATTTCACCAACAAATACTCTTGATCTCTAGGAAAATATTTTATTATTTGAATTTTCATTCATGGATAGAAGAACTCCTTCAATGTTGATATCATCGTTTGGTATGCAGGATGTGATTAATATTTCATTTTATGACTTTCATCTAGAATTAATAGTTTGATATATTCATAATTTGGAATTTACAGTCTATTATTATTTATCAGCAAATCTTCCTTGTTGAATTAAAACTATGATTATTAACTTTCATACTTTTTCCCTTTAAAATTGTTTAAAATAATGTTATAATCCTAATATTTCGAAGACACTATTTTTATTCTTTCCACAAAATTAGTGTCACTTTTACATATCAATATTTCACATAACTGTTTAAGGTTGTGACTCAATGTATCTAGTAATTTATTCTCTTTTCCCTTTATAGGTCCGATATCAAAGTAATAATCACTTAAAATTTCCATCCATCAATCTTGGTTCACGTTCATTTCTAGTTGGATCACAAATTATTTCAAACTTATGCGGTTAGTGACTAGAATAAATTTTCTTCCAATTAAGTAATGTATTCACATACTCAACATCTGGATAACTGTCTTTAACCCAAAATTCTACACTCCATAGTTCCTATTGTTTTCTTTTAAGTTTTAGAACTCATAGGATATTACATGTCCCTCTTGCATAAGGACTCCCCCAAGGCCTTCCAAACATGCATATGTACTCACCACAAACTATTTTTCTAAATAAAATATATTTAATATAGGGGAAACTATCAAAATTTTCTTTAAATTTTCAAAAAATTCGTCGCACTTTTGTGTCCTTTCAAAGCTTATGCCCTTTTTCTACAATGAGGTAATCGAATTTGTGTTGAAAAGTGTAACTACGTTTGGTATTCATAATGAAATGTAATTGGGATTTTTATGTAAATGATGTAAATAAAGAAAAATAATTTTATTTTTGTAATTCCAAGCCTAAATGGTTTCATGATCAAGGAATTTAAATTTTAGTTATGGATCTGACTATGAGCCTTCAGGATTTCTCATTTAGTTATAAAAGTCAAATAGAGTCAACATAATGTATGAATAAACCTTCTTGGGCATGTTAAAAATGTATATGAGTGAATAATACCGTCAGGGAGACCTCCAAACAAGTAGAAGTTATCCATCTTCAAGTCGACCTCAAGATGAAATGAAGAAATCATGTCGTCTTAAACTAAAATGGAGATAATTTTTCAGACTGTGATGTTAGCTAATATACATGGAAATAATACTATAAATAATTATCTCAACCTATTTCACAGTGAATGAGTCCAAACACCTCTGAAATTTAGATGGTTAATTGCAGAGAGAAGTTCAGTGAAGGAGCTCGGATAAGGGTACAGGAACTCAAGCTAATTGCGGAGGCAACTTCGGATAGGAATGCAAAGAATTTCAGCAATAAAAATAAGAAAAATTCAGTGTTAGCACAGTGATATGATCTCATGGCATCAAGTAACACTATCTCTATCCTAGTATATTCAATTCCATATCTCTATTGGTACAAAAAGGAAAATTTAGTCCTATCTCACACAATCATGGGAAATATCCCTCTTGCTACAAAAAGGAGAATTGAGTGAAGGGAAATTATGTCTTAGTGTCACAACAACAAGGAAAATTCAATGCCACTAGAGTAAAAATGTTTCATTGTAATCACAGTAGGAAGATCTACGTGCTACCACAATAAGAAGATCTCATAAACAAGGTCTGAGTATTATAACATCTCAGTGATAGTATAGGAAGGATACCTTGGTGTCATGAAAATGGTGATAATGTCTCATTGTTGAGAAGGTCAAAGTGGAAGAGACCTTGTGTCGTGATATTGGAGTGGAAAATATCTTAAGAGTCTTGGTATTGGTATTCATTTATTTTAATCTCTATAAGAAGATTTTTTTCAGGTTTTCCTCTCAAAAAGTGAGAGGTTTTGGCCCTGGCTGATAGTCTATATTTTTTGTCTCTTCTCTCTTTATGGTTTATGCATGGGTAGTTATTTTATGAATAAGAACACTAATAACCTAGTTAAAGGAAGACCCTAATATAAATAAGTAAAAAGTACTCAAAATCAATTATTAATTGAAGAGAAATAATCTAAACATTATGCCCTAGATTTCTCAACATGGTATTAGAGCTCAGGTGCCTAATTCAAGGAAGGGAATTTTATCAAGGGACACTCAATAATCAAATATCAAGGAAGGCATCAAAGGGAATATGATCTTGAATTCATGAAGTTTAAAAATAATTATTAAAGGCCAAAACCCTACATCTACTCAATATTTTGTTTTGAATACTATTCATAAAAACGAAACTATATCAAAAGGTGGTGTCATAAAGACTCAATATCATTGAATCAAGTTCCTTAATATTGAAGACATCACCAAGAAGTCATCACCGATCCTCATCAATAAAAATTAACAAGAAAAAGGGATCCCCTTCTCTATGATATCACTGATCACTATTGAAGAAAACTATCCTTAGCAAAGATAAGTTTTAAATTATCTATATCATCATAAATATTAAGGAATTATCAAGGAGAAATGATCATCCTATCAATTAAATATATTACCTTATTTGAATCTATAAAAATCTCTTTTTTCAAGGAAAGAAACAAACTGGTTAGGGATTCAAACTATATTGCATGGAAGAAAAGGGAAAATCTAAATCTCATTAAAAATGACATCATGGATCATGTCAAAGGAAATATCACCAAACCAAGAGAAGAATATTCTCAGGAAATTTAGAATTATATGAAAGAGGAAGTTAGGGCTCAAATTATTCTCATAGAATAATTCAAGGACCCCCTCATCCCATATGTACCTAAAATCACAAGTTCAAAATAAATATATGACAAACTAATGGAGTTTTAATCTGTAAGTACTATTGGATAAATCATCTCATTAAGGTAAGAAATATAAAAGCTTAGGATGTATAAGGAAGATGGAATAGCCTCATATCTTATGAGATTATCTCAGATCTGGGATCAACTACAGGAACTCGTAGAATTCATGTCTGACAGTGAAATTACTAGACTTGCTTTAAATGCATTGTCGGAGTAGTGGGGTAGCTTTAATTCAATTATTTATGGGAAGAAAGGAGCTAATCCATCTCAATATCTATGGCCACTATGAAGGATTGAATAATCTAAAATAAAGGTGAATACTCATGTGGGAGCAAGTGAGAAAAAGCAAGCTTAGGCTACAGTGACAAGAAGCAAGGGAAAATTAGGAAATTCTTGTTCTTGGAAAAAGAAAAGGGACATGTATAAAATCCAATGCTATGGGTGTGAGGAGTATGTAAACTATAAAAGGTGTTATCCTAAGATCAGAAAGGAAAAAAAAAGAGGAAGATAAAAATTTAATGTCATCGAATAAGTAGAGGAAGTTGAGAAGAAGAAATCCAAGAAAAAGGAAGTGAGAGATATATATTAATAAGATAGTCATCCTCACCTAAATTTATTTACAAATTATTGAGTGTTCTATTGTAAGATATGGCTAGCATGATTTGCTAAATAGGATGCATTAAGGCATGATAAAAGAATTAAAAGAAAGAGGTTGGGACATATTCATAGATAAGCATGAAAGTGAGTTAGGATATGATATGGCTAGTATGATTTGCTAAATAGGATGCATTAAGGCATGATAAAAGAATTAAAAGAAAGAGTTTGGGACATATTCATGGATAAGCATGAAAGAGAGTTAGGATATATCTGTTGGGAATCTCATTAGTGGAAAAGTAATCTAGTACAAGTTTTGTCATACATATGTAAAAAGGGAATATCTTCTGATGGGGATACATTAGATCCTCAAGATTCTCTGACAGGGAAAATTTTAAGGATGGAAATTTAATTAAGTTTACAAAACTTGGCGAGTCTCACTATTACATAATATGAATTTTGTAAAATGTTTGGAAATTTTTTTTTTAAAGTATTCAAAATTATTAAAAAAAATTATATGCTCTATATAAAATATTGGCGATTTTTAATGTAAAATAAAAAATAAAAAAATTATACGATAAAATTTGGGCAAATAAGAAAAAATGGAAATTTAATATTTTTTATTTTTGGAAAAAAGCATGGACAAATAGCCCACTTGCGAATACTAGCCCCTAAAATTTTCCCTGTTCTTTGATGGAATCTTCATTGAAAGGTTCAGTGATCATGAGGAAAATCGTGTGTTTCGTCAAGAATTCCAATATTGTGGAATTCATGGAATGATAATATGATCACATTAAAGTGAAGAAGATGAAGGGATTGAAGCTCGTTAAATCAAGGAAGTTGTTGCTATAAGTTTGGATGACCCATAGGAAAAATGAGGTATGTATGTTTACATTTGATATAGTGGAAGTCATGTCATATGGTTGAAGGTAACATGGATCAATGCTCTATATTGAGATCATGATGAAAAGAAAGGATGTACTCCCTCAAAGGAATGCAGGAATGCATGGATCACACATTTAATAGATGGAATCAACATAATATGTTATCATATGAAGTGTGAGGTGGCCGAAAATAATTAAGGAACCCTGAATAAAAGCTCTTCAAAATGAGATGTGTGAAAAAAGGAAGGAATAGATTGTGGAATATGAAAGCATGCTAAAGTAAATCAACATCCAAAAGACCAAGAATATTTGACTACATCTCTCCATAAAATATATGACGACTCTAATGGAGTCTGAAAAATGAAGATATCCTTTACCATATATATATTTGGGAGATGTATCGATATGTATGAGGATGTTGATGAAAACTAGAAGATGTCATGATAAAATACCATCAAAAAGTTAATGTTGATTTTAAATGTTCATTCCTTTATCTGGATGGGTTTATGCATGGCTACCAAGGGAAGATATATGGATGTCTTCCACAAATAATCCACATTTATTAGGGTGTAAGATCCTTAAGTTAACATGTCATGAAGAAAGCAACAAAACATAAATGAAGGCCATATATGGACTAATGGATCACTTTCCAATAATGAAGTGGACGATTCATGAATAAAAGTGATGGATGGTTGGTTCCCTATGTATAATTCCCAAAAATGAATACTCCTAGATAACGAAAATAAATTCATTACATCATGAAAAGGAGTTATTCAAGCAGCTAGTTGTCCCATCATCTCCACCTGAGGAGCTATTTTAGGTCCCTATTTGAGAGGGAGCCTACAAACAAGTTTCAAAACTTGTAGGATATGACATGTTGTTATTGCATAAGGACTCCCCCAAGGCCTTCCAAACATGCATATTTACTCGCCACAAACTATTTTTCTGAATAAAATATATTTAATATAGGGAAAACTATCAAAATTTGTTTTAAATTTTCAAAACTTTTGTCGCACTTTTGTGTCCCTAGAAACCTTGTGCCCTCTTTCTGCAATGAGGTAATGGGATTTGTGTTGAAAATTATAGCTTCATTTGGTATTCATAATGACATGTAACTGTGATTTTTATGTAAATGATGTAAATAAAGAAAAATAATTTTATTGTTGTAATTTCAAGCCTCATGGGTTTCATGATCAAGGAATTTTACTTTTAGTGATGGATATGATTATGAGCCTTTAATATTTCTCATTTAGTCATAAAAGTGAAATAGAGTCAACATCATGTATGAATAACCCTTCTTGGGCATGTTACAAATGTATATGAGTCAATAATACAGTCAAGTAGACTTCCAACACAAGTAGAACTTATCCATCTTCAAGTCGAGCTCAAGATGAAATGAAGAAATCATGTTGGCTTAACCTAAAATGGAGACAATTGTTCAGACTCTTATGTCAACTAATATACATGGAAATACTACTATAAATAATTAAGTCAACCTATTTCATAGTCAATAAGTTTAGACACCTCTGAAAATTTTATGGTTAATTGCAGAGAGAAGTTCAGTGAAGGAGCTTGGATAAGGGTACAGGAACTCAGGCTAATTGCAGAGGCAATTTCAAATAGGATTGCAGAGAATTTCATTAATCACAATAAGAAAAATTTAGTGATATCAAAGTGATATGATCTCATGGCATCAACTAACACCATATCTATATTAGTATAGTCAATTTCCATATCTCTCTTGGTACAAAAAGGAAAATTTAGTCCTATCTCACAGTCATGAAATATCACTCTCGGTACAAAAAGGAGAATTTAGTCAAGGGAAATGATGTCTTAGTGTCATAAAAACAAGGAAAATTCGATGCCACTAGAAAAAAATGTTTCATTGTAATCAACGTAGGAGGATATACGTGCTACCACAACAAGAAGATCTCATAAACAAGGTATCAGTATTATAACATCTCAGTGATAGTACATGAAGGGGACCTTGGTGTAATGAAAATGGTGTTAATGTCTCATTTTTGAGAAGGTAAAAGTGGAAGAGACCTTGTGTTGTGGTCTTGGAGTGGAAAATGCATTAAGAGTCTTGGTCTTGGTATTCGTGAATTGTAATCTCTATAAGAATAATTTGTGTGGGTTTTCCTCTCAAAGAGTGAGAGCTTTTGGCCCTGGCTGATAGTCTATATTTTTTGTCTCTTATCTCTTTATGGTTTATGCATGGGTAATTATTTTATGAATATGAACACTAATAACCTAGTTAATGGAAGATCCTAATCCAAATAAGTAAAAAATACTCACAATCAATTATTAATTGAAGAGAAATAATCTAAACATTATGCCCTAGATTTCTCAACATGGTATCAGAGCTTAGGTACCTAATTCAAGGAAGGGAATTTTATCAAGGGAAACTCAAGAATAAAATCTCAAGGAAGGCATCAAAGGGAATATGATCTTGAAGTAATGAAGTATAAAAATAATTATTAAAGGCCAAAACCCTATATCTACTCAATATTTTGTTTTGAATACTATTCATAAAAAAGAAACTATATCAAAAGGTGGTGTCATAAAGACTAAATCTCATTGAATCAAGTTCCTTACTATTGAATACATCACCAAGAATTCATCACCAATGCTCATCAACAAGACTTAACAAGAAAAAGGGATCCCCTTCTCTCTGATATCAATAATCACTATTGAAGAAAACTATCCTCAACAAAGATAAGTTTTCAATTTTCTATATCATCATAAATATTAAGGAAGTATCAATGATAAATGAGCATCCTATCAATTAAAAATATTACCTTATTTGAGTCTATAAAAATTTCTTTTTGCAAGGAAATAAACAATTTGGTTAGGGCTTCAAACTATCTTGCATGGAGGAAAATGGAAGATCTAAATCTCATTGAAAATGACATAATGGATCATGTCAAAGGATCTATCACCAAACCAAGAGAATAATATTCTAGAAAAATTTCCAATTAGATGAAAGGGGAAGTTAGGGTTCAAAGGATTCTCATAGAATAATTCAAGGATCCCCTCATTCCATATGTACCTAAAATCACAAGCTCAAAATAAATATATGACAAAAAGATGGAGTTGTGTTCTGTAAGTACTATTTGATAAATCATCTCATGAAGGTAAGAAATTTAAAAGCTTAATATGTATAAGGAAGATGGAATAACCTCATATCTTATGAGGTTATCTCAGATCTGGGATCAACTACAAGAACTAGGAGAAGTCATGTCTGATAGTGAAATTACTATACTTGTATTAAATGCATTGTCGAAGAAGTGGGGTAACTTTACTTCAAGTATTTATGGGAAGAAAGGAACTACTCTATTCCAGTATCTATGACCACTATGAAATATTGAATAATCTATACTAAAGGCCAACTCTCATGTGGGAGCAAGTGAGAAAAAGAAAGCTTAGGCTACAATGACAAGAAGCAAGGGAAAATTAGGAAATTCTGGTTCTTGGGATAAGAAAAGGGACATGTCTAAAATTCAATGCTATGGGTGTGAGGAGTATGTAAACTATAAAAGGTGTTATCCTAAGATCAGAAAGGAAAACAAAAGAGAAAGATAAAAATTTCATGTCACCGAATAAGTAGAGGAAGTTGAAAAGAAGAAATCCAAGAAAGTGGAAGTGAGAGATATATATTAATGAGATAGTCTTCCTCACCTAAACTTCTTCACAAATTATTAAGTGTTCTATTGTAAGATATGGCTAGCATGATTTGCTAAATAGGATGCATTAATGCATCATAAAAGGATTAAAAGAAAGAGATTGGGACATATTCATAGATAAGCATGAAAGAGAGTTAGGATATATCTCTTGGGAATATCATAAGTGGAAAATTAATCTAGTACTAGGTTCGTCATACATATGTCAAAAGGAAACACCTACTGATGGGGATACATTAGATCCTCAAGATTCTCTGACAGGGAAAATTTTAAGAATGAAAATTTATTTAAGTTTACAAAACTTGGCGAATCTCACTATTATATAATATGAAATTTGTAAAATGTTTGGCAATGTTTTTGTAAAAGTATACAAAATTATAATAAATTTATATATGCCCTATATAAAATTTTGGCAATTTTTAATGTAAAAAAAAAAAATTATACAATAAAAATTGGGCGAATAATTTTTAGAAAAAATGGAGATTAAAGATTTTTTATTTTTGGAAAAAGCATGGAAAAATAGCTCATTTGTGAATACTAACCCCTAAAATTTTCCTTGTTTTCTGATGGAATCTTCATTGAAAGGTTGAGTGAACATGAGAAAAATCATGTGTTTCATCAAGAATTCCAATATTGTAGAATTCATGGAATGATAGTATGATCACATTAAAGCGAAGAAGATGAAGGAATTGAGGCTCTTTCAATCTAGGAAGTTGTTGCTAGAAGTTTGGATGACCCATAGGAAAAAGGAGGTATGTATGCTTACATTTGATGTTGTGGAAGTCATTTCATATGGTTGTAGGTAACATGGATCAATGCTATATCTTGAGATCATGATGAGAAAAAAGGATCTACTCCCTCAAAGGAATGCAGGAATGCATGGATCACACATTTACTAGATGGAATCAACATAATATGTTATCATATGAAGTATGAGGTGGCTGAAAATAATTGAGGAACCATGAATGGAAGCTCTTCAGAATGAGATGTGTGAAAAAAGGAAGGAATAGATCGTGGAATATGCAAGAATGCTAAAGTAAATCAATATCCAAAAGACCAAGAATATTTGACTAGATATCTCCATAAAATATATGAAGACTCTAATGGAGTTTGAAAAATAAATATATCCTTTACCATATATATATTTGGGATATGTGTGGATATGTATGAGGATGTTGATGAAAACTAGAAGATGTCATGATAAAATACCATCACAAAGTTAATGTTTATTTTAAATGTTCATTCCTTTATCTGGATGGGTTTATGCATGGCTAGCAAGGGAATATATATGGATTTCTTCCAAAACTGATCAAAATTTAGTAGGGTGTAATATGCTTCAGTTAATATGTCATGAAGAAAGCAAAACGACATGAATGAAGGCCATATATGGACTAATGGATCACATTCCAATCATGACATGGATGCTTCATGAATAAAAGTGATGGATGGTTGGTTCCCTATGTATAATTCCCAAAAATCAATATTCCTAGAAAACAAAAATAAATTCATGACATCATGAAAAGGAGTTATTAAAGTCGCTAGCTATCCCATCATCTCCATCTGAGGAGCTATTTTAGTTCCCTATTTCAGAAGGAGCCTATAAAAAATTTTATTGCTTGGAAGAAACTTCAAAATTCCTAAGCCAATAGGGATGAGTACATTCCTTTATTGCAATAAATGTGTCCTCCCTAATTAAGAGGGAGATATATACACATCATTATTGTATTCACATGGAAATAAAAAATGGAGGATTGGGTAAATATATGGCTTGAAATACTTTTTGAGGATGTATTAGGGAATCCAAGATAATAGTAGTCATAGAGGATTGATATTCTCTGACATCTGGGAATCCAAGATAAGAATAGTCGTGGTGGAACACACTCTGAAAACCTAGGTGGGTTGTGTTCCGAGAGAGATAATGATGAGTGTGTCTATACATCATTGGTCTCATAATAAATGTGCTTGGATGTCATGGAGAGATAGAGTAGTTAGTCAATGCCTTGCTATGTGACAATGGTTGTTGATATGATGTTATACAAATGGGTTACCAATCTGATTCTTCTTATGATAAATTCTTCATATTAAGCATGAGCAAGTACCATTATGAAAACCTCCATATTTAAGAGAGAGTGTAAAAAATGTAACTAGGTTCAAATTTCATAATTACATGTAACTGTGATTTTTATGTAAATCATGTAAAGAAAGAAAACTAAAATTATTATTGTAATGCCTTCCTCATGGTTTTCATGAGCAAGGAATTTTATTTTTATTGACGTCTCCCATTGTGATCCTTTAGTATTTTTCATCCAATGATTAAAGTAAAAGAGAGTCAATATCATGTATGAAGAACGCTTCTTGGGGAAATGTATATTAGTCAATCAAATGGTCAAGTAGCCATCCAATACAAGCACAAGCTATCCCTCTTCAATTCATCCTCAAGATCAAATTAAGAACTCATGTCGACTTCACCTAAAAAGGACAAACAACTATTCAAACTATCACATTGACTAATATACATGGACATACTATTGTGAAACCAACTCCAAAAATTGAAGAAAAGAGATATCAATGCCTTAGAAATAAGCCACTTTGAGGGGGAAACCTCCAATACATTACATTAATGAAAAATTCTTCGATGATAAAAATTACAAAACCTCCTTTCTATATATAGAAGTCCATGGGGAAACATTGTAATCCTAGTGGGGCCACAATGTAATCCTAGCCGACCTAACAATAATTATTTAAGGGAACAATAATAATAATATGGGGGTTATAGGGGTACAATAATAGCAATAAGGGGGTTACACTAACAACAATAAGGGACTATACTAGTAATATAGGGACCTAACATGCCCCTCTCCTTAAAAAAAATGTTGTCCTCAATGCTTGAGTAGCTCTGAGTGCTTCTGTATAAAATTCTCATGCTCAAATGTAGAATCTTCAGTAGGTAAGTTCTTCCACTTGATGAGATACTATGAAGTTGATCAATTTCATAGCTTTTAAGTTCTTGTTTTTGTGACTGCTTCAGGATCCAATATGATATTTCCTTCCTCATCAAGTTCTCGCAATATTGTTTGAATAGGAATATTTTCAACTATAATCTTCTTTAAGCATGAAACATGGAAAACTGGATGCACTCATGTAGATGCATGAAGCTCCAATTTGTATGCCATAATACCAATCTTTTGCAACACCTTCTAAGGACCATAGTACTTTGGAGATAATTTATTATCCTTCTTAGCTTGCTTGAGGGACATTTGTTTGTATGGTTGTAGCCGTAAAAATACCCAGTCTCCTACATCAAAACTTCTCTTGCTGCGATGTTGATCAGCCTATTATTTCATTCGATTTTGTGTCAAATTCAGGTTATCCTCTAAGAGTTTGAGAAATTATTTTTGATGCTCAATGTGATCTTCCACTGCTTGAACCTTCAAATTTTCTCTTAAAGATGATGTGATGGATGGTTGATGATATCCATAAAGTGCCATAAATGGGGTCATTTTTGCTACGGTATGAAAGGAAGTGTTATACCACCATTCAGCGAGAGGTAACCACTTGACCCATTGTGTTTGTTTATCAGATACAAAACAACGAAGATATCCTTCTAAACATTTATTTATAACTCAGTTTGACCATCATATTGATGATGATAAGATGAGCTATGAGCTAATTGAGTACCCAAACAAGAAAATAACTCCATCCAAACATTTCTAGTAAAAATGGGATCTCTGTCACTCACAATAACCATTGGGTTTCCATGTAGCTTTTGAATTGTGTCCATAAATGTAATAGCAACTGTACTTGCTTTAAATGGATGAGATAATGCAAAAAAGTGTGCATACTTAGTAAGTCTATTAAATGCCACCATGATGACACTCTTTCCTTCGGACTGAGGTAAACCTATGATAAAATCCATTGAAATTTCCTCCCAACATTGACTTGGAATGGATAAAGGTTGTAGAAGAC
This sequence comes from Pinus albicaulis, assembly GCA_034641835.2. Taxonomy (NCBI): domain Eukaryota; kingdom Viridiplantae; phylum Streptophyta; class Pinopsida; order Pinales; family Pinaceae; genus Pinus; species Pinus albicaulis. The sequence continues at coordinate 627,410,981 of CM076579.1, forward strand.
CCGGGGTCTTAATTGTCTCAACTTTATTTTGCTGGAAAACCAAACATTCCGACACAAAATTTTGAATATCGGATTTAAGGCCATCCTAAAAAAAATATTTCTTCACCCTGTGGTATGTTTTTAAAAATCCTGAGTGTCCTCCTAAAGGAGAAGTGTGCAATTCCAAAAGAATCTTTTGTTTTAGTTGGGCATTCGTACAAATATGTAAGCGATATTTGTACCATAAGGAATCATTTTTCCAACTAAATGTATCAGATGTACTAGGATCTTACTGCAACTTTTGAATGAGCATCCACGCTTCTTCGTCCTTCTTCCATTCATCCCTTTCTTCGGTTATCCAATCTGGTTGGATAATAGATATGGCACAAATAAATGCTTCCAGCTCTTCATTCTTTCTTGAGAGTTCATTTGCAACAACATTTAGCTTCCCCTTTTTGTAGATTATTTCAAAGTCATAACCCAACATCTTTGTGACCCATTTTTGCTGCTCTTCTGAAGATAGTCTTTGTTCCAAAAAGTGTTTAAGACTATCGTGATCAGCTTTTACCTTGATGTATCTTCCCATTAGGTGAGTTCACCATTTCTTTAGTGCATGCAGTATTTTTAACATTTCCTTCTCATAAATAGCTTTCTGTAAATACTTTCCTTTGATTGGACGAATTTCAAAAGAAATGGGTCTTCCTTCTTGCATTAAAACAACACCAATTCCATTTCCTGAGGCATCACATTCCACAATAAAGGGTTTTGTGAAATCTGGTGTAGCTAAGACCGGTGCTAGGAACATTTCTTCTTTAAGATGTTCAAAGGCCTTAGTTGATTCAGGAGTCCATGAAAATGCATCTTTCTTCAATAATGTTGTTATAGGTGCTACTATTCTCCCATAATTCTTAACAAACTTGTGATAATACCCTGTTAACCCAAGAAATCATTGCAACTGCTTTATTGTTGTGGGGACTTTCCATTCCTTAATAGGTTTAATTTTGTTACGGTCTATCTTGACACCCTCATGAGATACAATATGACCCAGATATTCCACCTCTTGCACTCCAAAGAAAATTTTGGATGTTTTTTCATATAATTGTTTTTTCTGCAATAGTTTGAGAACCCTGTAAACATGTTGAACATGATCCTTCCAAGACTTGCTGTAGATTAGTATATCATAAAAAAATACTAGCACAAATTTTCTAAGGAAGGGTCTGAAAATGGAATCCATCAACCCTTGAAATGTAGAAGGTGCATTGGTAAGGCCAAAAGGCATGACCAAAAATTCATAATGACCTTCATGAGTTCGAAATGTTGTTTTCAGAATATCTTCAGTCTTCATTCTAATTTGATGATATCCTAAATGAAGATCCAACTTGGTAAAATAAATTTCTCCATGTAATTCATACACTAACTTGTCAATCACAGGAATGGGAAATTTATCTTTAATGGTGAGATTATTGAGCTCCCTATAATCTGGACACATGCGCCATGATCCATCCTTCTTGTGTACCAATACTACAGGAGCATAGAAAGAACTTTGACTAGGATGAATTATACCCGCCTCTAACATTTCTGCAATCATACATTAACTTTCACTCTTTTGGACATAAGGATATCTATAAGGCCTTATGTTTGGAGGAACACTTCCTGGAATCAAATGAATACCATGATCATGATCATGAATAGGTGGGAGTCCTTTGGGAGTTTCAAACACCTTGGAATGATTTGCAAGGAATTTTTGGAGATCTGAAGAAGTAGATGATTTTGGTGTCGGAAATTCTAGTGAGCATAATTGTGCAATTACACCTCGTTTTTATTTATTTAGAATATTTTTCATGACATTAGAGCTTGTTATCTTTCCTGGCTTCCCTACAATACCCCGTAATTCGACTTCCTTTCCTTCTGAAAAAAATTTCAAGAAAAGTTCTTGAAAATTAAAAGCTATCGTCCCCAAAGATTGTAACCATTGTACTCCTAGTACAACATCAACACCTCCCATAGGAATGGAAAGCATTGGAATATTCATACATATTCCCCCATGGTTAGCTTGATATTATGGAATTTTTCGAGCAATTTATAGTTCACTCCATTTGCAACCATCACTTGACATTACGGTACTCGGTATAGGAAACAATTCAATTCCTTGGCTACCTTACAATGAATAAAATTATGGGTACTACCTGAATAAATCAACACTATTGCCTTTTTCTTCTTGATATGTCCTTCTATCTTTAGATTTTGAGGAGTGGTAATTCCTGCCAATGCATTACATGATATGGTCGGACTCATTTCTTCCTCTTCTAGGGTTGGTTGGTGGTGTATATCCTATTCTTTTGAAGATTCTTGTTCATGTTCTTCTTCCTCTTCACAATCTATGTAAAATAATTTCTTCCCAGCACACTTATGACTTTTAGTGTATTTTCTATCACAACTTTAGCAAAGCCCTTTTGCTCTTTTTTCTTCCAATTTTTGTGGTGTCAACCTTATAGGTTGTGCAAATCTAGGATTAGCAACACTTGCCTCTTTATAGAAGTGAGTGGTATGCTTCCTTGTCGCCATAATTTTACATTCAATTTTTCTGGCCAACCTGAATGCCTTCTCCAATGAATCAGGTTCCAAAATGCGAACTTCATGTTGGATGTTATCCTTTAAAGTACCTATGAAGAGATCAATCCTGTATTCCTCCTAAATACCAGTTACCCTTATATTCAATTTTTGGAAGTCCTCAATGTGCTCCCCCACTAAAAATTTTTGTTTGAGATTTATCAATTAGCTAAAGAAGGTGTTGCTCTTCGTCTCCTTATAATTTTCTATCATTTCCTCTGTAAAAGTTGACCAAGTGACAAAATTTTTACGGGAGAAAAGCCATGGATACCATACAAATGTATTTTGTTCTAAATGTAAAGTTGTAATGTGTACCTTTTGTGTGTTTTGCAGATTCTTGAGATCAAAATATTGCTCCATATGTAGTATCCATGTTACAGGATCCTTTCCATCAAACTTCCTCATATCCATTTTTGGAATATGGTGGTTCTTCCCTCCAACAGTAGATTTTATGAAATCACGATTAACATTTATTTTGTTCTCATCATGAGTTTCCTCTAATATATTTTCACCATTAGGAAACATTTCTTGTATCAACCTTGCCAAACCTTTGATGTCTACTTTTATATCCTTCTTCATGTTTTCCATGTTGTCTTTCATTTTTTCATCGATATTAGCTTCCATGTCATCCATCTTAGCTTCCATGCCCACTTCTATGCCATCCATCTTAGCTTCCAAACCATTCATCTTATCTTCCCCGGCTTTCTTCAAACCATCCATCTTAGTTTCCATACCTTTCTTCAAAACTTCCATTTCATTTTTTGTTGTTCTTTGCGAGAGAGAAATTTGTTGCACTTGCTCTTGTAATTTTGATATGTCATGTTTCCATTCTTCATCTTCATGAGCCATAGTAGAGCCTTCTAAAGGCTTAATGGGTGTTGAATTCTTTTTTGGGGCTATTTTAGAATCCAATACGTATCTATTCTTATTATTCCTTGGAATCAATTCAACTTGATTCTTCAAACAAGACTTATGCAATTTGGAAAAAAAAAATACACACCTTTACTTGCTTTTGAGGAGCTTGATATTGAAATTGAATTATCTCTATAATTTCAGATCCTCAATATCTAAGATTCTACCCTATAGTAGCCCTCTTAAGCTTCTTTCAAATGCCATAGGTCTGATATGATTTGGATTATTCAAGGCAAATTTATGTCCAATCTCCCACAATGACCCAATTTTGGATTGGTTTAGTCGAGTGAACTTGTACGACTTGCCACGTGTCATTGTTTCCTCATTTGGCTCTGAAATTTATAGACTGAAAACTAAATTCTGTGTACTTGTGGCCACTTTTTATAGCATTCCAATCCGATGCTTAGAGATATAGCTATGAATATTTTCCCACGATCACCTCTTTGAGATGAAATTCAGAAGCCTCAAAAATCCCTAACTTCCACAGATCATATCTCTGAAAATATTGGAAACCAATATCTAAAATTTTTTACAAAGATATTCCCTCGAAATTTCAGCTTCGCGATCTAAAAATTTAGCTTCTTAACCGCTGTAGGGAAAAAAATTTGTTACGAAAATACCACGATGACACAGCGTTTCGTTAAATTTAGGAGCCTGCAAAAGGACCCTGGTCCACAGATCATATCTCCGAAAATATTGTGAACCAAGCTATGAAATGTTGCAGTGATGTTCCTTAGGATTTCGACTTCGTACTCTAAAAATTGTAGCTTCTGAACATGCGTAGAAAAAAAGTTATAGCGAAAATGCCACGATGACCTGTTTGGAGCAGCGAAACCCTAGAATCCAAAGCTCTGATACCAAATGTTGTGTAACCAGCTCCAAAAATGGAAGAAAAAAGATATCAACGCCTTAGAAATAAGCCACTTCGAGGGGGCAACCTCCAATACATTACATAAATGAACAATTCTTGGATGATACAAATGAACAAAACCTCCTTCTATATATAGGAGTCCATGGGGCCACAATATAATCCTTGTGGGGCCACAATGTAATCCTAGCAGACCTAACAATAATTATTTAAGGGAACAATAATAACAATATGGGGGTTACAGGGGTACAATAATAACAATAAGGGGGTTACACTAATAACAATAAGGGACTATACTAATAATATAGGGACCTAACACGTACTTCTATAAATAGGCATCTTAATCTATTTCATAGTCAAGAAGTTCGGATCACCTCTGAAATTTGGACAACTAATTGTAGAGAAAAAATTGGTGAAGGAGCTCAAATAAGGGCATAGGAACTCAGACTAATTGCAAAGAAAATTTCAGATAGGATTGCAGAGAATTTCCATAATAATAGTAAGAAAAAATTAGTATTATCATAGTGATATGATCCGACAACAACAATTAACACTATATCGATCTTAGTATAGTTAAGGGAAATATGTATCTTGATATAAAAAATAAAATCCAGTGCTATCTCATATCTAAGGGAAATATATTTCTCAGTACAACAAGGAGAATATGGTGGAGGGAAATATCTATCTTGTTGTCACAACATCAAGGAGAAATTGATGCCACTACAGTAAGAAGGTTTCAGTGTCATCAGAGTAGAAGGATATTGGTACTACCATAGTAAGTAGATCTCAGAAAGAACGCCTTGGTGTTGTAACATCTCAGTGATAATACATGAATAAGACCTCGGTTTCATGATAGTGGTGATAATGTCTCATTGTTTGGAAGGTCAAAGTGGAAGAGGACTTGTGTCTTCATCGTGGAGTGTAAAATTTGTCAAGAGTGTGGGTATTTTTATTTGTTAATTGGAATCGCTATAAGAATAAATTTTGTAGGTTTTCCTCTTAATGAGATAGAGGTTTTGGCCATGAAGAATATCCTATATTTTTTTTTCTCTTGCATGTTTATGGTTTATGCATTCATATTTCTTTGATGAAGAAGAAAACAAATAACCTAAGTGTTAGGTCCCTATATTACTAGTATAGTCCCTTATTGTTGTTAGTGTAACCCCCTTATTGATATTATTGTACCCTTGTAACCCCCATATTGTTATTATTGTGCCCTTAAATTATTATTGTTAGGTCGGCTAAAATTACATTGGGCCCCACTAGGATTACATTATGGCCCATGGACTCCTATATATAGAAAGGAGGTTTTGTAAATTGTATCATCCAAGAATTTTTCATTCATGTAATGTATTGGAGGTTTCCCCCTCGAAGTGGCTTATTTATAAGGCATTGATATCTCTTTTCTTCTATTTTTGGAGCTGGTTACATAACATTTGGTATTAGAGGCTTTGGATTCTAGGGTTTCGCTGCTCTAAATAGGTCATCATGGAATTTTTGTTATAACATTTTTTATACGAAGGGTATGAATCTGAAATTTTTAGGGTGCGAAGCTGAAATACTGAGGAAACTCGTCAAAAAATTGGAGATCTTGGTTCGCAATATTTTCTGAGATATGATATGTGGAAGGTAGTGATTTTTCAGGCTCCTGAATTTCATCTCAAAGAGGTGATCGTGGGAAAATTTTCATAACTCTCTCTCTGAACATTGGATTGGAGTGCCGTAAAAAGTGGTCGCAAGTACACGGACTTTAGTTTCTTGGCTATCAGTTTCAGAGCCGAAGGATGAAACAATGACACGTGGCAAGTCGTACAAGGTTTCTCTACTGAACCAGTCCATAATTGGGTCATTGTGGGAGATTGGACACATCTTTGCCTTGGAGAATCAAAATCAGGTCAGACTTGTGGCATTCAAAATAGAATTTAGAGGGCTACATCAGTACTGAAATTAAAATATTGAAGTGCTGCAATCACAGAGATAATCCAATTTCAATATTGAGCTCCTCAAAAGCAAGAAAAAGGTGTGTATTTTTTTCCGAATTGCATAAGTCTTATTTGAAGAATCAATTTGAATTGATTCCAAGGGCATATTGTAGAATAGATATCAGTATTTGGTTCTAAAATATGCCCCGTAAAAATAATTCAACACCCATTAAGCCTTCAGAAGGCTCTACTATGACTCATGAAGATGAAGAATTGCAACATGATCTATCAAAATTACAAGAGCAAGTGCACCAAATTTCACTCTCGCAAAGAGCAACAAAAAATGAAGTGGAAGTTTTGAAGAAAGGCGTGGAAGCTAAGATGGATGGCATGGAAGTTCGCATGGAAGCTAAGATGGATGACGTGAAAGACAACATGGAAAACATGAAGAATGATCTAAAAGCAGACATAGAAGGTTTGACAAAGTTGATACAAGAAATTTTTCATAATGGTGAAAAGATAGTAGAAGAAACTCATGATGAAAAAAAAATAAATGTTAATCGTGATTTCATAAACTCTAATGTTGGCGGGAAGAACCATCATATTCCAAAAATGGAGATGAGGAAGTTTGATGGAAAGGATCCTGTAACATGGATACTACAGATGGAGCAATATTTTGATCTCCATAACGTGCAAAACACACAAAAGGTACGCATTGCAACTTTACAATTAGAACAAAATACATTTGTATGGTATCAATGGCTTTGCTCCCGTAAAAAAATTGTCACTTGGTCAATTTTTACGGAGGAAATGATAGCACATTATGAGGATACAAAGAGCAACACCTTCTTTAGCCAATTGATAAATCTCAAACAAAAGGGTCTAGTGGGGCAGCACATTGAGGACTTCCAAAAATTGAATATAAGGGTAACTGATATTCCGGAGGAACACAGGATTGATCTCTTCATAGGCACTCTAAAGGATAACATCCAACATGAAGTTCGTGTTTTGGAACCTGATTCATTGGAGAAGGCATTCAGGTTGGCAAGAAAAGTTGAATGTAAAATTATGGCGACAAGGAAGCCTACCACTCAATCCTATAAAGAAGGAAGTGTTGCTACGCCTAGATTTCCACAACCTACAAGGTTGACACCACAACAATTGGAAGAAAAAAGAGCAAAAGGGCTTTGCTACAGCTATGATAGAAAATACACTAAAGGTCATAAGTGTGCTGAGAAGAAATTATTTTACATAGATTGTGAAGAGGAAGAAGAAAATGAACAAGAAGAGGATATACACCAGGAACTAGCCATAGAAGGGGAAGAAATGAATCCGACCATATCGTGTAATGCACTGGCAGGAATTACCACTCCTCAAACTCTCAAGATAGAAGGACATATCAAGAAGAAAAAGGTAATAGTGTTGATTGATTCAGGTAGCACCCATTATTTTATTCATTGTAAGGTAGCCAAGGAATTGAATTGTTTCCTATACCCAGCACCAGAATGTCAAGTGATGGTTGCAAATGGAGGAACTATAAATTGCTCTAGAAAATGCCATAATATTAAGCTAACCATGGGGGAATATGTATTGAATAGTCCAATGCTTTCCATTCCTATGGGAGGTGCTGATGTTGTACTAGGAGTACAATGGTTACAATCTTTGGGGACGGTAGCTTTTAATTTTCAAGAACTTTTCTTGAAACTTTTTTCAGAAGGAAAGGAAGTCAAATTAAAGGGTATTGCAGGGAATCTGGGAAAGATAATAATCTCTAATTTCATGACAAAGCTTCTAAAGAAAGAACAATGAGGCGTCATTGCACAATTATGCTCACTAGAAGTTCCAACATTAAAATCATCTATTTCTGCAGATCTCCAACAAGTCTTGGAAAATCATTCCAAGATGTTTGAAACTCCCAAAGGAGTCCCACCTATTCGTGATCATGATCATGCTATTCATATGATTCCAGGAAGTGTTCCTCCAAACATCAAGCCTTATAGATATCCTTATGTCCAAAAGAGCGAAATTGAACGTATGATTGCAGAAATGTTAGAGGCGGGTATAATTCAACCTAGTCAAAGTTCTTTCTCTGCTCCTGTGGTATTGGTACACAAGAAGGATGGATCATGGCGAATGTGTCCGGATTATAGGGAGCTCAATAAGCTCACCATTAAAGACAAATTTCCCATTCCTGTGATTGATGAATTATTGGATGAATTATATGGAGCAATTTATTTTACCAAGTTGGATCTTCGTTCAGGATATCATCAAATTAGAATGAAGACTGAAGATATTCCAAAAACAGCATTTCGAACTCATGAGGGTCATTATGAATTTTTGGTCATGCCTTTAGGCCTTACCAATGCACCTTCTACATTTCAAGGGTTGATGAATTCCATTTTCAAACCCTTCCTTAGAAAATTTGTGCTAGTATTTTTGATGATATACTAATCTACAGCAGGTCTTGGAAGGATCATGTTGAACATGTTGATAGGGTGCTCAAACTATTGCAGGAGAAACAATTATATGAAAAAACATCCAAATGTTTCTTTGGAGTACAAGAGGTGGAATTTCTCGGTCATATTATATCTCATGATGGTGTTAAGGTAGACCCTAACAAAATTAAAGCCATTAAGGAATGGAAAGTCCCCACAACCATAAAGCAGTTGCAAAGATTTCTTGCGTTAACAGGGTATTATTGCAAGTTGGTTAAGAATTATGCAAGAATAGCATCACCTCTAACAACATTATTGAAGAAAGATGCATTTTCATGGACTCCTGAAGAAACTAAGGACTTTGAACATCTTAAAGAGGCAATGTGTTGAGCACCAGTTTTAGCTACGCCAGACTTCACAAAAACCTTTATTGTTGAATGTGATGCCTCAGGAAATGGAATTGGTGATGTTTTCATGTAGGAAGGAAGACCCATTTCTTTTGAAAGTCGTCCAATCAAATGAAATTATTTACAGAAACCTATTTATGAGAAGGAAATGTTAGCAATACTACATGCACTAAAGAAATGGCGAACTTACCTAATGGGAAGACACTTCAAGGTAAAAATTGACCATGATCGTCTTAAAAACTTTATGGAACAAAGACTATCTTCACAAGAGCAGCAAAAATGGGTCACAAAGATGTTGGGTTATGACTTTGAAATAATCTACAAAAAAGGAAAGCTTAATGTTGTTGCAGATGCACTCTCAAGAAAGAATGAAGAGGTGGAAGCATTGCTTTGTGCCATTTCTATTATCCAACCAGATTGGATAACCGAAGCAAGAGATGAATGGAAGAAGAAAAAATATGTATGGACACTCATTCAAAAGTTGCAGCAAGATCCTAGTACATCTGATACATTTAGTTGGAAAAATGATTCCTTATGGTACAAAGATCGCTTATATCTTTGTAAGAATTCCCAACTAAAACAAAAGATTCTTCTGGACTTGCACACTTCTCCTTTAGGAGGACACTCAGGATTTTTAAAAACTTACCACAGGGTGAAGAAAGAATTTTTTTGGGATGGCCTTAAATCTGATATTCGAAAGTTTGTGGCGGAATGTTGGGTTTGCCAGCAGAATAAAGTGGAAACAATTAAGACCCCAGGACTTCTACAACCTTTATCCATTCCAAGTCAACGTTGGGAGGAGATTTCAATGGATTTTATCACAGGTTTACCTAAGTCCGAAGGAAAGAGTGTCATCATGGTGGTAGTTGATAGATTTACCAAGTATGCACACTTTTGTGCATTATCTCATCCATTTAAAGCAAGTACATTTTCTACTACATTTATGGACAGAATTCAAAAGCTACATGGAAGCCCAAGGGTTATTGTGAGCGACAGAGATCCCATTTTTACTGGAAATTTTTGGACGGAGTTATTTTCTTGTTTGGGTACTCAATTAGCTCATCGCTCATCTTATCATCCTCAATCTGATGGTCAAACTGAGATAGTAAATAAATGTTTGGAAGGATATCTTCGTTGTTTTGTATCTGATAAACAAACACAATGGGTCAAGTGGTTACCTCTCGCTGAATGGTGGTATAACACTTCCTTCCATACTACAGCAAAAATGACCCCATTTATGGCACTTTATGGATATCATCCACCATCCATCGCATCATATTTAAGGGAAAATTCGAAGGTTCAAGTAGTGGAAGATCACATCGAGCATCAGCAAGAAGTTCTCCAACTCTTAAAGGATAACATTAATTTGGGACAAAACCGAATGAAACAATAGGCAGATCAACATTGCAGCGAGAGAAGTTTTGATATAGGAGATTGGGTATTTTTACGATTACAACCATACAAACAAATTTCCTTCAAGCAAGCTAAGAAGGATAATAAATTATCACCAAAGTACTATGGTCCTTACAAGGTGTTGCAAAATATTGGTACTATGGCATACAAATTGGAGCTTCCTGCTTCTTCGCGAGTGCATCCATTTTTCCATGTTTCATGCTTAAAGAAGGTTATAAGTGAAAATCTTCCAGCTCAAACAATATTTCCAGAACTTGATGAGGAAGGAAAAACCATATTGGAACCTGGAGCTGTCATGGAAACAAGAACTCAATAGCTATGGAATCGATCAATTTCAGAGTATCTCATCAAGTGGAAGAAGTTACCCAGTTAAGATTCTACATGGGAGGATGAGAATTTTATACAGAAGCACCCAGAGCTACTCAAGTGTTGAGGACAACAGTTTTTTAAAGGAGAGGGTCATGTTAGGTCCCTATATTACTAGTATAGTCCCTTACTGTTGTTAGTGTAACCCCCTTATTGTTATTATTGTACCCTTGTAACCCCCATATTGTTATTATTGTGCCCTTAAATTATTATTGTTAGGTCGGCTAGGATTACATTGTGGCCCCACTAGGATTACATTATGGCCCATGGACTCCTATATATAGAAAGGAGGTTTTGTAAATTGTATCATCCAAGAATTGTTCATTCATGTAATGTATTGGAGGTTTCCCCCTCAAAGTGGCTTATTTCTAAGGCATTGATATCTCTTTTCTTCTATTTTTGGAGCTGGTTACACATCACTAATTAAAGGAAGATCATAATCTAAAGAATTAAATAGTACTCACAAGAAGCTACTAATTGAAGAGAAATCACTTAATTGTTATGCCCTAGATTTCTCAAAAAATTTATATCTTGGAAAACCCTTCAATAAACATGTGATAGTATCTAGTGAGTGGCATAAATGATCTTATGTCTACTACATCCTTTGGGACTAGACATTCAAGGATGGCTCTCACCTGCTTTTAATCTACTATTATGTCTTCCCCTGAAGTAACATGTCTAAAGTATAGTATGTTATATTGGAAGAAATCATGCTTACTATATTTATCATATTAATATATCTTACGCAAAGTTTTTCGCATTATTTCTAGATTTTTTTTTTTTTTCTTCCAAGTTTCTTGAATAAAATATTATGTCATCTATAAATATAGTACAAATTAATATGAATTTTTGCTAACTATTCATTAAGCACATAAATGTGCAAGGGACATTGATAAGCCCAAATGGTAAAACAATAGACACATAATTCCCATAATTCATATGAAAAGTGTTTTTTATATATCCTCTTCTTTGATTCTCTATTGGTGGTATTCAAGAATGACATAAATTTTCAAAAACATAGTTTATGCCCTCACTTGATCGAGAAAATCATTTGTTCTTGGAAGGAGGGTATTTATCCTTAACAATGAACTTGTTTAATTTTCAATAGTCGATGCACAATTCAAAAGTCCCATCATTATTTTTTATGAAGAGGACTGATGCACATCGTGGTGACACACTAGGTCACAATAACCTTTATTAATCAATTCCTACAACTATAATTTAAGTTCCATTGATCCAGGTAGACTCATTAGCTATTGGTCCTTTCACACTAGTGTTTCTCCTAATAGTATCTCCATTGAGAAGTCTATTACCATTTTCGAGGGTAGTATAGGAATTTCATCTAGAAACACATATGGATAATGCTAGATAATGTCTAACACATTTACTATTTTGGTTTTCTTACATAATTTCCCTCCACCAAGATGGAAAACAATTGACATCCCTTCCTTATAGCTTTCCTTATTTGTACAATATAATTTTTTTGCACTCATATAGGTCTAGGTATACTTCTCACCACTTATACCTCCCCATTTTAAGTTGTATAGGTAATAAATTTATCTATGTAATTCACAATTACCCATTGTTTCTCTAACTATGCCATGCCTATTAAGATGTCATTGGATCCCACCAGTAGTATGTTTCAATCCAAGGAGATATTTATCCCATTCATGGTTACTATACACATTTTTATCAAGTTTACAACAACCCTTTTTTGTAATATTCCCAATTTTCCACTAGATAATTGGAATATTAGAGTTCTTACTTTTCTTAATTAGTTAAGTAAATAAGAGGGTGGCAGGACCCATAAACCCCATAGATGAATAAAATCAAATTTTGATGTGTGTATGTGGATAATTTAGAGTTATATATAAATTATGGAGTAGTGGAGTAGCTTCTTAAATGAAGGAAGAGCGGATATCATGCCACATTAATGAGAATATCATGGAGATCATGGAGGAAGTGAAATGAGATCATGGTGCATTAAAATTAAGATCATAGAGAACTAATGATGAGATAGTGGAGGAATTTGTGCATCCAACGAAAACATGATGGAGAGAGTGGGAATTAATGTAGAGATAGTGGAGAACATGGAAAGACATCACAGTCTTCATGGAGGCTAGTGGGCACATGTGCAACGCAGTTATGAGGTGCATCAGAGCTATGGAAGGCTCACAAACAATATAAGGAAGATGAAGGCATCAATATAAGTAAGGATTTATATTATTATTTTTGATATGTTTAGATCTAGATTTTTCATTTGACATTTCTATGCATGCTTCAACTGTTTAGTTAAGTCTGCAGTGATATTTAGCACACTAGTGTTTTTGAGTATAAATCCCGCCCTTACCCATGGGGGACTTTGAGTGCCTACTCTGGGAAGGTTATTTTTAGCTACCATACATCATCAGGCAATGGTGGCACATTCAACCACTCTCATATGCACATTAAGTCTCAAGAATTCACATTCCCGCTTGAGGGTTGTATAGGAGGAGGTTGTTTCTAGTATTTCAACTAGGAAATTGATGGAAGATTCATCCTTTCTCCTTTTTGTTCAAGACTAGCCTTTCAAGAGAAGCATATTCATATACGACATTCAGGCCATCATTTCATACCTCCACACAACAAAAATTACCCAAGGGATTGCGCAGTCCAGTCTTGTAGATATCAAGGAGGGAAGTTTCTAGTATTTTAGTTGGACATCTTGTAAGGGACCATCCCCTCACTTTGGGCACATTATTTCCATCATTCAAGAGCTTCATTGCAACATCTAGCATCAGGGTATAGAGCCTCCATCTTTGATAGTGCAATTTTACTCAGTTGTTTTGTATTCAACAACTGCATCTATTGGAGGAGACAGATCTTCAGCTTCTAGCTTAAGGATCTGAAGGAGGGATCAACCCTCTATGCATTGGTTGTGCCTTATTTCAAAAATCATACCTTCAGCTCATGCATTATATCAGCATACCCAACAATCATATAGTTTCAGGCTTAAGAGGCTGATTTTCCAACATTGTTAGATCTATAAATCATTTCTAGATTATCTTTGATATTCATCATAGAGCCTGGATCTGAAATATTGGCATCATCTATGCTCCAAAACTTCCAGATGTACACTTCTATATCTTTCTGGTAGTTGTAGTCCCAAAATTTGCAACAGGGACAACATAGTATTCCTTCCAGTAGTCCAACAGTTACATAGTCCCTCTTGTGGGAGCACTTCAGGGTCATTCTAGGCCACTTCTTTGGATTGAGTGTATCATATTTTTGTATTGTTGTAATTGTATTCCACCCCCTATATAATAAAATGGCTTAGCTATTCTGTATATTTTTATGGTGTATTTATATTATTTTTTTACATTGTTGCAATTCTTATATTGTGTTTTTGTATTAATGCATTCAGCCTTTTAGTATATTACAGTGGTATCAGAGCATGATCTTTGGCTCAAATTGTGGGTACTTCATCTTTAACATCAAAAGAAGAAGTAGATAGTAGAGATCTAACATTGACAGATGGTTTCATCTTTACCTAAATTCTCTTTAGATATATTTAATATCTCTCGAAGGAGGTCAATAAAATGAATAGAGAAAGGAAAAATAAGGATCCAACAATTTTTCAGAAAGAGGAATGACCCAGTGCTTCATATCAACAACAGAAAAGACTGGAAATGCATAGAGCTCCACAACATTCTAGTAGAACCCCTATCTTTTAGAAGGAAGATGAATGGCATGAATATGAAGGATAATTGGGGTATGACACCCTAAGTAAACATCTGTCTCAGTAAAAATTACATCCTAGAGCACTCAATGAGAATATATCTCTCCAACATTTTTTGCAACTCAAAGAAGAGAGGACATCCCACAGTAGCAATAGAAGAAAGAGGCATATATTTTTCTTGCTTACATTTGATGGATAATCCTCAAGGAAATTGAGGGCTTGGAGGGAAGAGTTAGCTACATTATTTTAGCTATATTAAGTAGCAGAAAGAAATTTTGTTGAGATTGCAGAGCTGCAGCTTGAGAGTGAAGCAAAATATAAGTGGTTCAGTCATTTGTCACATGGAAAAGTAACTCTATATGAATATTTCATGCAAATACTAAAGAAGAAGTTTGGGATAAAGAAACCAGAGACATCTCACATAGAGACATTCCTATCATTGAGGAGATAGTACATGAAGAGCCAAAGGAATATGTCATCATTATCACTCCGGAAGAGGATGTCCCACCACCACCATCAGCTTTAGAAGTAATTTAATCAAGAGGAGGAACACTTGAATATTTGCAATATAGTCTTGATCTCTTGAAATTTGGAGCCCCATGCATGATTCATGAGATGCATGAGCAAGAGGATGTAGATACCAGCACTAGTATAATAGAAAATATGCAGCCATCAACATTACCAGTAGTAGAGGCCAATGCATCGGTTGGAGGAACTCTTGTAGCTGTGTAAGATGTTCCCAAGATTAAGATTATCCAAGGTTAGGAAAAAATTCCATCTCATATTATTTTTGTACCTCATATTTATATTTTTGAGACCATTCCATTAGGGAAATTGCAAAACCAAGGATTAGAGCACCTTTCTTATTTGAAGCAGCAAATTATCACTGCACAGAGGACCCTTGACTTGATCAAGGAGAATATGTATAGCTATCCCTGTTTATCACAGTTGAAATAAGCCCAACACTTTGTGTTCAAGTGTGGAGTTTCACAATATGGGAGGAGCAAAATCATATTCAATACAATGCCAAACTATGAATTCAACATTGTGTTTTCCAGGAGACAAAAAATTTATCACCATGCAAATCTACAATGACTTCATTGAGCAGAAATGATGAGATGAGGGCCCCATTATCCTTGGATAATTTCAAAGGAAACTTCACTCATGAAGCATTGGAGGGAAATATGATAAATGGTGGATATCGTATGATGGACATCATTCCCCATTGTCAAGATGGAGCTTTCTTGATGAGATCCTCACTTCTAAAAGAGGAATTTCTACCTACCACGTGTATGGAGCCTTATGGGTTCTATTGGGCCATTGATGAGAGGATCTCATGGAGAGACCTCAAAGGAGGTGCACTTCAACATTTCATGGAGTGCAAAGCTTATTGGTTGGAGAACAGTGCTCTACCTTGGGTGGATACCAAGATTGATCTTGGCATGATTCATCATCCACATTGGGATGAATGGATCTGAATGACAAGCAAGAGGTTTCCAACCTTCTTGCAGATATATGATACAAGGCATCAACAAGAATGGTTGTGCTAGTTTCTTTTGGGTGTGTATGGTTACTAACAACTAGCTCATATTTGTGTGGTCCATGCCCTGGATGTCACTGATGTTATGGAGCAACAAGAGGCATGGTTGTGCTAGTTATTGTTGAGAGAGTCTGGCCATCACATGATGTATCTTATTTCCTTGTATTTACTTTTGTTTGGAATATGTCTCATGTCCATTAATGCAATTTTTTATGGGATGTATCTTATATTAATGTATGTACTTTTCTTTGGGGCATGGCATAAATCTCACATGATGTGGCACAAGTGATCTTACTTGTATTGTTCTGATGTGAGATTCCACATGTCAATCATTATGTTGTTGCTCCATAACTTGCATCATGATCATGTAAGATGTGAGCCAGAATCCTTGTTGCTTTGGTTACTCTTCAGAGAGTATGGGTTGATTTCTCCCCATACATTACATGATATTGATAGAGGATGGCAACAAGAGGCGTCACTGCGTTGGCTTCTCATGGGGGGTTATGGTCATTATACTTGGTATTATGATGATATGGTATGGGAGCAAGAGGAATTACTACGGTGGCTTCTTTTGATAGAGTATGGCTCTCATACTTGGGTTCATGATGATTTTGCATGGCAGCAAGAAGCAATGCTACGGTGGCTTCTATGGAGAGAGTATGGCTCTCTTACTTAGTTTAATGATGACTTTACATGGCAGGAGAAGGTATTGTTGCGGTGGTTTTTATTCAGAGAGTATGATTGACATTGTATATGTTTTTGCATGTGTCTATACTTCTTATTTTTCACAATGTTAGGATGATGCTTGGATCCAACACGGCCAACAGGGAAAAGGATGGAAGGATGGAGAGATACAATCCACTTCTTGTAGCGTGGGATGGATATATAGTTTATGATGGGGGTATTTCCACTTTGGGAGGATACCACTTCAATTTATGTATCTCATGCATAGAGAAGGACCTTGGAAAATATATGGATGCCACTTGGAGACTTACTGATCAGGATAACATCTAAATTTTCATTTGGAGGCCATTCTAGACATTCTAGAGAGGCATCTTTGGATTTGGGCATGCATTACACACTGTGGATGATGGGGAGGCCCTCCATATGAGGATGCCATTTGGAGGGATATGGATTGTTGCAGTATCCACTTTTGCAGTTGCTTGAGGAAAAGCAACATTTTGGTAGGGAGGACTGTAATATTCGCAATTTTACACCACATAATTGAATATTAGAGTTCTTAATTTTCTTAATTAATTAGATATATAAGAGGGTGGAGGTACCGATAAACCCCATAGATGAATAAAATCCATTTTTTATGTTTTTATGTGGATAATTTAGAGTTATATTTGCATTATGGAGTAGTGTAGCAACTTCTTAAATGAAGGATGAGTGGAGATCATGCCACATTAATGAGAAGTTCATGGAGATCAAGAAGGAAGTCAAATGAGATCATTGTGAATTAAAAGTAATACCACAGAGCACTAATGATGAGATAGTGGAGGAAGTTGTGCATCCAATGCACACATAATGGAGATAGTGGAAATTAAATACAGAGATGGTGGAGAACATGGAGAGACAACGCAGTCTTCATAGAGATAGTGGCCACATGTGTAGCACATTTATGAGGTGGGTCGGGGCTCTGGAAGGCTCACAAACAATATAAGGAAGATGAAGTAAGAAATATAAGCCAATATTTACATTATTATTTCTGATCTGTTGAGATCTGGATTTGTCATTTGGCATTTCTATGAACGCTTGAGCTATTTAGCTAAGTCTGCAGTGAGGTTTAGCACACGGGTGTTTCCGAGCAGAAATCCCACCCTTACCCATGAGGGAGTTCGAATGCCTACTCATTCAAGGTTATCTTGAGGTTCCATACATCATCAAACATTGATTCCAAATTCAAGCACTCTCATATGCACATTCAGTCTTAGGAATTACGCATTCTCGCGTGAGGGTTTAAGAGGAGGAGGTTATTTCTATCATTTCAGCTAGGAAACTGGTGGAAGATTTATCCTCTCACCTTGTGCTTCATAATATACTTTCAAGAGAATAATATTTGTATTCGAAATTCAGTCCATCATTTCGTACCTCCACAGAACAAAAATTTCCCAGGGGATTGCGCAATCTAGTCTTGCAGATATCAAGGAGGAGGGAATTTTCCAGTATTTCAGCTGGAAATCCTGCGAGGGACCATCTCCTCACTTTCAACACATTATTTCCATCATTCAGGAGCTTCAATGCAGCATATAGCATTAGAATATAGAGCCTCCATCCCTAATAGTGCATTTTTACTCAGTTGTTGTGTATTCAATAGCTGCATCTATTGGAAGAGGTTGGAGGAGAGAGATCTTGAGCTTCTAGCTTAAGGATTGGAAGGAGGGATCAACTCTATATGCATTGGTTGTGACTTATTGAAGCCATAATATCTTTAGCTCATGCAGTATATCTTCATAAACAACAGTCATATAGTTGCAGGCCTAAGAGGGTTATTTTCCAACATTTTCAGATCTGTAAATTCTTTCTGGGTTATCTGGGTATTCATCATAGAGCCCGGATCTGAAATCCATATGAGCTCCAGAACTACCAGATCTACACTTCTATATTTCTTCAGTAGTTATAATACTAATATTTCCAGCAGGGACAACATAGTATTCCTTCCAACAGTCCAATAGTTATGCAATCCCTCTTGTGGGAGCACTTCAGGGTCATTCTAGGCCATTTCGTTGGCTTGAGTGTCTCATATTTTGAGCATTGTTGTATTTGGATTCCACCTCCTATATAATAAAATGGATCATCTATTCTGTATACTTCTATGGTGTATTTAGATTATTTTTTTACATTTTTGCAATTATTATATTTTGTTTTTGTATTACTGCATTCTCCCTTTTGGGACATTACAGTGGTATCAAAGCATGATCTTTGCCTCAGCTTGTGGGCACTTCATCTTTAACATAAAAAGAAGCAGATAGTAGAGGTCTACATTTACGAATGATTTTAGCTTTACCTCACTTCTGTTTAGATCTATGCAAGGTCTCTCCAATGAGGTCAATCAAAAAATAGAGAAGGGTGGAAGGAGAATGCAAGAAGAGTTCAGAAAGAGGAAGGACCCAACACTTCCTATCAGCAGCAGAAAATACCGACAATGCATAGAGCTCCACAACATTCTACTAGATCCCCTTTATTTGAGAAGAAAGGTGAATGGTATGAATATGGAGGATACTTGGGGTATGAGACCCTAAGTAAATATCTGTTAGAGTAAAAATCACAACCTAGAGCACTCAAGGAGAATATATATCTTCAACAGTTTTTGCAAATCAAAGAAGAGAGGATAACCCACAACAGCAATAAAATAAAGAGGCATAGATTTTTCTTGACTACATTTGATGGATTATCCTCAAGCACACTGAGGGCTTGGAGGGAAGAGTTAGCTACATTATTTTAGCTATACCTAGTAGCAGAAAGAAAGGTTGTTGAGGTTGCAGCATTGCACCTTGAGGGTGAAGCAAAATATTGGTGGTTTAGTCATTTGTCACATGCCAAAGTAACTGCATATGAAGATTTCATGCAAATACTAAAGCATAAGTTTGGTAGAAAGAAACCAGAGACATCTCACATAGAGACACTTCCTATCATTGAGGAGATATTACATGAAGAGCCAATGGAATATGTCATCGTTATCACTTTGAAAGAGGAGCTCCTACCACTACCATTAGTTGTAGAAGTACTTTCATCAAGAGGATAAACAATTGCATATTTGCAATATGGTAGTGATCTCTTGACATTGGGAGCCCCATCCATGATTCATGAGATGTATGAGGAGGAGGAGGCAGATACCAGCATTGGTATAGTAAAAAATATGCAGCCATCATCATTACTAGAAATAGAGGTCATTGCAATGGTTGGAGGAAATCTTGTAGCTATGCAAGATGCTCCTAAGATTAAGATTATCGAAGGTTTGCAAACACTTCCATCTCATATTATTTTAGTACCTCATATTGAAATTTGTGAGACCATGCCATCAGGGTAATTCCATAGCCAAGGATTAGAGCACCTTGCTGATTTGGAGCTGCAATTTATCACTGCACAGAGGACCCTTGAATTTATAAAGGATAATATGTATAGTTATCCAATTTTATCATGGTTGAGCTAAACCCTAAACTTTGTGTTGACGTGTGGAGTTTCACAGGATGGGAGGAGCACAATCCTATTCAATACAGTTTTGGACTATGATTTCAACATTTTGTATGGCCAGGAGACAGTATATGTATCACCATGAATATCTACAATGTTGTCACCGAGAAAAAATGATGACATGAGGTCCCCATTATTCTTGTAGAATTTCGAAGGCAGCTTCACTCATGAAGCATTGGAGGGACAAATGATATATGGTAGACATCGTATGATGGGAAACCTTCCCCATTATCAAGATGGATTTTTCTTCATGAGCTCCTCACAGCTCAAAGAGCAATTTCTACCAACAACATGTATCGAGCCTTATGGGTTCTATTGGGCCATTGATGAGAGGATCTCATGGAGAGACCTCAAAGTAGGTGCACTTTAACATTTCATGGAGTGAAAAGCTTATTATTTGGATGAGAATGGTACTCTACCTTTGGTGGATACCAAAATTGAGCTTGGCATGATTCATCATCCACATTGGGATGAATGGATCTAGATTAGGAGCAAGAGGTCGCCAACATTATTGCAAATCTATGGTACATGTTAGCAGTAAGAATGGTTGTGCTGGTTGCTTTTGGGTGAGTATGGTTACTACTCAACAAATCACATTTGTCTAGTCCATGCCATGGATTTCATTGATTTTATGCAGTAGGAGAAGGCATGTCTACATTGGTTATTGATGTGAGAGTTTGGCCATCACATGATGTATCTTATGCCCTTGTATTTACTTTTTTTTGGGATATGTCTCATGTCCATGAATGCAATTTTTCTTGGGATGCATATTATATTCATGTATGTACTTGGGTCTGGGACATGGCATAACTCTGACATGATGTGGCATAAGTGAGCTTATTTGTATTTTTCTTATGTGACATTCCACATGTCAATAAAAATGTTGTTGCTCCATGACTTGAATCATGATGATGTAAGATAGTAGCAAGAATCCTTGTTGTTTTGGTTACTCTTAGGAGAGTATGGGATGATTTCTCCGCATACATTGCATTATATTGATGGAGGATGGAAATAGGAGGCCTTACTCTGTTGGCTTCTGTAGGGGTATTATGGTCATTATACTTGGTATGATGATGATGTGGTGTGGCAGCAAGAGGCATTGCTCCGGTGGCTTCTTTTGAGACAGTATGACTCTCATACATGGGTTCATGATGATTTGGCATGGCAGCAACAAGCATTGTTGTGGTGGCTTCTATTGAGAAGGTATGGCTCTCTTACTTGGTTTAATGATTATTTTTCATGGCAGTATAAGGCCTTGTTGAGGTGGTTGTTATTGGGATAGTATGGTTTGAAATTGTATATTTTTTTTCCATATGTCTCTACTTCTTATTTTCCACATTTTTGGGATGATGCTTGGATCCAACAAGACCAATAGGGAAAAGGATGGAAGCATGGAGAGATGCAATCTACTTCATGTAGCATGGGATTGAGAGATATTTTATGATGGTGGACTTTCAAATCTGGGAAGAGACCACTTCACTTTATGTATCTCATGCATAGAGAATGACCTCGGACAACATATGGTTGCCACTTGGAGACTTATCGATTAGGAGATACATCTAAATTCTCATTTGGAGGCCATTATAGACATTCTAGAGAGGTAGCTTTGGAGTTGGGCATGCATTACACATTGTGACAGATGGGATTTGGAGGGAGTCGGATTGCTGTAGTAGCCACTTTTGCAGTTGCTTGAGGACAAGAAACATTTTGGCAAGGAGGACTGTAATATTCCCAATTTTTCACCAGATAATTGGAATATTAGGGTTCTTACTTTTCTTAATTAATTAAATAAATAAGAGGGTGGAGGCACCCATAAACCCCATAGATGAATAAAATCCACTTTCAATGTGTGTATATGGATAATTTAGAGTTAGATCTGCATTATGGAGTAGTGGAGGAGCTTCTTAAATGAAGTAATAGTGGATATTATGCAACATTAATGAGAATATCATGGAGATCATGGAGGAATTCAAATGAGATCATGGTACATTAAAAGTAGGATCATAGAGCACTAATAATGAAATAGTGGAGGAAGTTGTGCATCCAATGCACACATGATGGAGAGAGTGGGAATTAAATTTAGAGATGGTGGAGAACATGGAGAGGAAACACAATCTTCATGGAGGCTAGTGGCCAGATGTGTAGCGCAGTTATGAGGTGGGCCAGAGGTATGGAAACCTCACAAACCATACAAGGAAGATGAAGGCAGCAATAGAAGGCATGATTTAAATTATTATTTTTGATCTGTTTAGATCTGGAATTTTCATTTGACATTTCTATGCTTGCTTCCACTGTTTAGCTAAGTCTGCAGTGTTGTTTAGCACAAAGGTGTTTGCAAGTGGAAATCTCACCCTTACTCATGGAGGAATTCGAGTGCCTACTCTCGGAAGGTTATTCTGAGCTACCATACATCATCAACCGTTGATGGCACATTCAACCACTCTCATATGCACATTCAGACTCACGAATTATGCATTCCTACTTGAGGGTTTGAGAGGAGGAGGTTATTTCTAGAATTTTAGCTAGAAAACCGATGGAGGATTCATCCTTCCAACTTGTGCTTCAAGACCATCCTTTCAGGAGCAGAATATCATATCTGGCATTCAGGTCATCATTTCATATCTCCATGCAACAAAAAATTCCCAATGGATTGCATAGTCCAGCCTTGCAAATCTGATGGAGGAGGGAAGTTTCCAATATTTCAGCTGGAAATACTGTGGGGGACCATATCCTCACTTTAGGCACATTATTTACATCATTTAGGAGCTCCATTGTAGCATCTAGCATCAGGCTATAGAGCCCCAATTTCTAACATCAAAGTTTTACTGAGCTCTTGTGTATTCAACAATGACATCTATTGGAGGAGGCTTGAGGAGACAGATCTTGAGTTTATAGCTTAAGGATTTGAAGGAGAGATCAACCCTATATGCATTGAGTTGGTTATGACTTATTGAAACCATCATATCTTCATCTCATGCAATATATCTGCATACTCCTCAGTCATATAGTTACATGCCTAAGAGGGTGATTTTCCAAGATTGTCATATCTGGAAATCCTTTCTGAATTACCTTGGTTATTCATCATATAGCTTGGATATGAAATCCCAGCATCATCTAAGCTCTGGAACTGCCATATCTGCACTTCTATATTTTTTCCACAGTTGCAATCCCAACATTTGCATTAGGGAAAACACAATATTCCTTCCAGTAGTCCAACAATTACACAGTCCCTCTTTTAGGAGCACTTCAGGGTCATTCTAGGCCACTTCTTTGGCTTGAGTGTCTCATATTTTGAGCACTGTTGTACTTGCATTCCACCTCCTATATAATTAAATGGATCAGCTATTCTGTATATTTTTATGGGATATTTAGATTATTTATCTAAATTGCTGCAGTTCTTATATTGTGTTTTTGTATTACTGCATTCTCCCTTTTGGGATATTACATTTTCGTCCCCAGGAAGAGCTTAACCATAAAGGCACTTTTAATTTTTTAACACTTCATCTTACACTTTCATATCACCTGGAGGCTAATATAGCTTAAACAATGAAATGGATCAAATAATATGGAAACAAAATGGTTAAAGAGTCTACCTTAAAATTCCACCACTAAGGATTGATGCTACTTTGAATATCCATATTGTGTTGCATTAATTCATTGTATATTATGAGCCACATCATTAACTCTAGAAGTCTCTCGGAGGTGATGAAATTTTTTTGCAGATCGAAAGTTGTAAAGGAAATTTCATAACATGTGAGTTCTCCACAACCCCAATAGTTTAATGGATCTCTTTATTCACCATTCCATCCCTTAATAATATTATCTTTCTTAGGCCTTCCTTGGGGATTACTCTATGTTTTGGCTTCCTTCCTACTATTATTACTCAAGTTTTGATTTTGGTTTTTATTTCCGGGGTATATAAATGACCCAAACTTACCACTTTTCCATCCTAGATTCACCTGGTACCTCTTTTATTAGATGATGACTCGATGTTTTGTCTTCCTGCCTACTATTATTACTCTAGTTTCGATTCTAGTTTTTCTTTCCTGAGTATCTAAATGACGCAAACTTACCACTTTTCCTTCCTAGATTCACCTCATCCCTCTATTATTAGAGCAATATTTTAGATTTTAATTATTACGTTTTTCCTTCTAATAACATCTTCATGCCTTCTTGATCATTTTTTCCACATATTTTGGGTTATCATACTCGATCCTCTCCTAGTAAGAGAGTGGAAGACAATGCAAGAATTTTCGCGCGTTTGATTTTTCATTTTTAAGGTAGGTAATATAATGTACAAAGTAAGATAATTTATGGACAACTCCTCCATGGTCATTTCCTCTATATTCAACTCGTAATATTCCTTGGTTTTTTCATTGGAATATCATTTTATGAGGTATTTTTTTTTTTAAATAATGTGGAAACTCCTCCAATTCAACCACCTTCTTGTCCAAGTTATGTAGTATTCTCATCTTTCCCACCACAGGGAAGCATTTCCTTGCTTTCATGGCTACTATTTTTAATTTTTCCTTTTCCTCATCAACTCTTGCGAATCATATTTTTCTAAATTCCCCTTTCAAACCTGCATTGGTTTTCTTTCCTAATTTAATTTGTATTACTTATGATTTATGCTCTTCCTCGCCTTCCAACCTCTCCTCTTGATTTTTTTCTCCATTTTCTCGTAGTTTTCCTTTTTAAGGTTTCACCTTGATTTTATTCATCTCTTACTCTATCTAGAGTTTCCGGGTGTTACTTCTCTGTTAAATTTTTGATAAGAATCTTTTGTTCTTCACTTGCCTTCAAAATCCATTCATGAATTTCTCTTATTTTTATCAGTTGAGTTTGTAGGTTCATCATAATTTTGATTCTTTGTTGGGTGCTTGGGTTTATTTCCCCAAAGGAACATAAATTTCATATTTCCCAACATGAGTTCTTACTGGTGATCTGTCCATCGGTGATTCTATTAAGAAATTTTCTACTTCTACTTTTTCCTCTTTCCTCTATAAATAAACATCATTAAATTAATTAACATCTTAATTAGATCAAATTCTCATTTTTGAAACTTTGCTCTAATACCATCTATCACATATCCAATTTATAACACATAAATTATATAAATATGAACTAAAAATACTAGTTGAATTAATTTTTTTAACGAAATAATTACATCTATTATCACTCTAATGCTCTCAATCATCATACTACCATTTCCACTTTTCCGGAATTAACAACTGATTTTCAAATAATTCTACCTATATGTCAATTCCCACTTGATCTCTTGTATTTTCATCCATTTTATATAATTTAAAATTATAGGACCTCACAAAGTCTATAACAAATGTCACCTTCACTATGTGTTCATTAAGAAGTGGTAGTATTTCCTCTAATCCTATTTAAAATGTTGTGTATCAAGCCCGACTAAGATCATTTATAGATAAATAATTTTAACTTACCCATAATACATATGTTTCTATATAAAATACATTAATTCATATTATAACTCTTGTATGCCTTGTTTCATGCAAATTGTCATTAGTATGATTATCGACACAGATATGTCACTTAAATACATTTTTAGCATTCCTCATGTCGTATATTTTTTATTTTTATGATTAGAATATTATATTTAATTTTAACCCTTATGTTGATTTACATTATCATTTCCCTCTTATTCTCGATCCTTCAATCCAGTTGTCAGTTAATGGAATGGAAATAAAGACCTATTACGATAGAAGTGTCATAATCATTGATATCTTCTTGGTTGGATGGTTGAGATTCTTGGGAAAAAATT
The DNA here is from genome assembly GCA_034641835.2 of Pinus albicaulis. Taxonomy (NCBI): domain Eukaryota; kingdom Viridiplantae; phylum Streptophyta; class Pinopsida; order Pinales; family Pinaceae; genus Pinus; species Pinus albicaulis. The sequence goes on from CM076579.1 coordinate 627,437,139, forward strand.
ATGATAACTACCCTACCCAACCACCGCCACCATGTTCTCATTTGCATTGTGGAAAAAACCATGAAAAGCTCGAGTCGATTGAAACCAAAATATAACTTTTCGAGTTTTAATGGTAAGTGATCCATTATTTTTTTTTTGGACCTAATCGACTTCATCAATGAGGAACGACCATCAGTTTCGGAAAGTTATTCTCATATATAATTTATTATCTCGGATTTTCTAGGCTTAATTAAGTATTGTACACACATATTTCCATTTTATTTATTTATGTTCTTGTTCCTAATCTACTGGAAATGTTTATTTGATGCTTGACATCGTATTTCAATCAACTAAACCACAATTTTAGAGTGGAATATTAATACTCTTCAGAGACCCCTTGAGACTATTTTGAGTTTAAAATGTAACTGTGGAATATTTTTTCTGTAGTAGCCCTTGTTAACTTTTAACATTCTGATGGTGGAATATCCCTAGTAATGATCCTTTTTGTTGTAGTATTACAACAACTCCCCATTATCGTAGATAGTAACTTAAAAATAATAATGGGGACCCTTTAAAATTTTAGAGTTAATATTCAATTCTTAGAAATAAAACCCAACTTATCATTTTCTTAGGTTAAGATTTTAATTTCTTTAATGAATAACAAAATCACTAAAAAATTCTTTAAACTAAAAAAATTTAAATAAAATTCATATAATGGGACAAAGTTGCAATAAAGCGAATGGTGAAGTAGCGAAGTGTAAACGTGCTGAATTCTGAAGTAGTGAATAGCCAAAATGTCGAAACGCCAAAATTGTGAAGTGGCGAATTCCCGAAATGCCGAAACATTGATATCGCATTATGTTTAAAGACATCACACAATCACAGTTTTGCATTTCGAATTTCCCATATTTATTAAAACACTAAAGTATGCCAACTATCAAATTACTGATGAAATGTCCTGATATAATGCCACTTGTCAGAATCACGTGGACCCGTATTTTCAAATTTAATGATCATTCATGAAAGTTTGTAATCTCAAGGTTTTCAATTGATTTTTAGTTTCAAAATTAAATAGAAAATGATTCACGTTATGCATGAATTCAATTGATAAGAATGTTAAAAAATTTTCAAAGTGATTTGGGCTTATCATATCTGGTTTCGTTTGAATAGGATAATTCTAAAACGCGAGGCATAAAATCATGTCATGATTTATTAAAGGACGAAGGAAATACGCCACCCCACTATAGTTAGTCATGTAGCAAGAGGAGAACAATGAAATGGATCCCTTAATCATGACTACCATATGTAATCCAGATATTGGTTCTTTAGATTGGGAATGGATTTACCTACTCTTCGAGAATGAGAAACCTCAAGTAATTCCAGATAGTCAAGGCGTAGCTAATAATACTTCTTCCAATGATTCAGAATCCTGGACAAATGGAGCTAAATCATTTATTCATATAATTGTTTCTCGTCCAAAAATGCTTCCATGCATTGAATTAGTGAGATGGGTGTTAGAAAATGTGGATATAAGGGATAGAATTTTTTTACGAAGAACATAACTGTCATTGGTTCCATCAGGTCAACAAATTTAAGGAAAATATATAAATTTCCAAAACCTCAAAAGAAATATGACTCATAATTATTTCAGAAGTTCATGCAAGAGAATGAAAATCCCACAACAGTAATCAAAGAGTGGAGAAACCACCCTAATTGACATAAGCGTGATGACAAGGGTATGTATTCAATCGCTTCTCTTAAAATTCCTTACTCTCAAATAGCTGTAATGTTGTGTCACATGTTTAGGTCTGTGAATACTAGTAAGTTTAAAGAGAATAGAGCACCCTTGATAGAAGAAGCCTCTTATGGGTATATTCTAAATTGGACAACCATTATTTCTGATAATTTGATAAGATTCATCACAACCTATAGGGAAAATCGAAATTTCAAAGCCAATATAGCACCTCCCTTTCACATGAGATCTTATATCATGGATGCAGTCTGTTTTTCTTATGAATTTCCCTCCTTTGGATGGAAATGGACTGAGGAAGTAGTAACCCCCATATTTCTCCAGTTAGATTTCGTGTGGCAATCAAAATACTACTCCATATTTTCAAAATATGTAATGAAATAATGCTCCATGTCTTCCAAGTCATTTTTGAAGTCAAAATCCATAGAATTGCCCCTGAAGTTTATAAAGGTCTTAAGTATATAGGTAGGTGGTTTGGGGAAAAGTAATGTGCGTACATCCATGTTTTTGGAAGCTATGGCCCTCCACATATCCTACCTCTTTACGTACCAGATAAAATATTGAATAAATAAATATCCTATCAAATAGTTCGCAACGGTTTGACAAAAGCCTTGAAATATGCCAAAAATACCATTTGGCCAACTTTCCCTTTTTCATGTGGCTCATACTAATTAAACAATTTCACACATGCGTGTCTTGCAATTGATCGTTTAAAACTATTCAAATTTCCATTTTTCCCAATATAGATCATGATGTTAATGGGGTTGCTATATAAATAACAAATCAAGTGAAGCTTCGAGCATTTCCAAGCGATCCTGATAGGTTTGATGATATGTTCGAGTAAATTTCTGAATCTTATAGAGTTTAGAAAATACCATAGGAAAGACTTAGTCTTGAAGACCTGCTAAGCTTTAAAGAGTATCGAGAATGAGGAAATTCTTAGTTATCAAAATATTTGTTGCAAATACCAGCACCAGAAATAGAACAGATTGCAGTTTCAAAATCTTCATCTCAGGTACAAATTCCAGAGATAGGAAATGAAAATATTGAGCAAGATGAAAAACATACAGAATACTGAGACAAGTTTGAGAAATTATGATCTATAACTGATATTCCAGCCACTCATGATACTATTTAGTTAGATGTTGCACTTATTCATAGCACTACAAACTCAATAGCTTGTAGAGTAAAGCTAGGTGCACAACACATGTCTACTGATATAGAAAATTTGAGGAGTCAAGAAGAAGGAAAATAAACCTCATTCACTGTAGAGGTTCCTAAAAAATGTGTTGAGAAAATTCAAATCCAAAGAAATAGTGATATAGAAGAGAATAGAGAAGCTACATCTACCCAATACATGGAAATCATCCCAGCTTTCCCCATTGATGAAATAATCCTCAACATTAAGAAAATACCTCTATTAGACATATTCTATAGTCCAAAACATAAAGTTGTCATGACCAGATCAAAGAAGAGGCAAATGATGCAGAAATATCCAAAGCTAACTCTAAATGTAACACCAATGCACATCCTTTGGAAAGAGACTCAATCGGCTCCTTAGGAAGAAATTCACAATCTATCTCAATTTTTAGGTGCTTACGTAGATGCAACCATTCATAAAGAAACAAAAATTCAATCATTAATCAAGGAAAAGGACCAGATAATTCCTCAAAAGGAGAAAGTTTTCTTGAATGAAAAGCAAAATATTGAGCAAGATCTTCAATTAAATATCACTATTCTTCAAAAAGAGTTTGAGTATTTTAAACTCAAACTCGGGAGTGAGCTTAAAGAAAAGGATCAACCGATTCATTTTTCAGAGCATAGAATTGAGAAGTTCCAGGAAAATATTCAGATAAAAGCAATCAAAATGGAAGCAGTAGAGTCGGAGACATTACTGTAAAAACAACAAAAATCTTTCTATCACAAGCTAAACCAAGTTCAAGAGCTAGTTAAAACTAGTGATCTATTAGTCACCAAAATATCTGACCTGAGGAATTATTACGATGAGATTCATGATAAAGTGTCTAAGTATATAGATTGGCAAGACACTGCACATGGTAGAGCGACAGATCTCCCTCATCTTCAAGAATCAATCAAAGAGATAGTATTTGGAGACTGGGACATCAAAATGAAAAGTGTGGAATTAACTATTATCAGAGCTCATAATATATCTTCTTACATTTCTGAAGACATAAAATATTCTCTTTTACAAGCCAGCCTAATTCAAGATTATCCAAAAGGCACTTTTTTAGATATCAATTTCCTAAGGCAATATTGGCAAGAAACATCAAGGAGAAAATATCTTGACATTCAAAGTGTGACAAAGTAAAGTACAGAAAGTTATTGATACTTAATTATTAAACCTCATTTCTAATCACTAATGTTGAAGTGTCTCTCTAACGTAGTAGATCAACTTATTCTAGCGTGAAAGCATGCATTATTCACGGGGGAGATGAAAATGCAACCAATTCATCCCCCCTAGCTCGAACATATGGTGAAACCATGCTATCTCAAGGATAAATTAGATAATGAATCTGAGAAATAATCATGAGACTATTCCAATCGATGCAATTTATTTTCGTAGTTTTTAGTTATATATTTTTAGAGTAATATTTTTAGAGATTTGTTTCAAAAGTCTTCTATTTTTGTAATATTAATTAGTATTGAAACCCCTTTCATTCATTTATACAAGGATCCAAAATTTTCAGAAGATTAGTTTTGGAACTTGCATTATTGTTGGAACAAAAGTTATGTAATCAAAAATCTGAACCCTAAAGCTATCTTTTTCAAATCTAAAGCTATGATGCATCGTGTACTAGTATCCGTATATTAATCGTTTTCTATTTATGAGATTTATAGCAAACTTTTTTTATCTACTTGTTTCATTTTGAGAATAATTGAAGTGATATATGTTCTTAATACCATTGATATAATATATTGAACGGTATTTTGTTCGACGTGAAACTAAGAAGTCTTTTATGTGATTGATGTTCTTCATCAACTAAAACAATTAAATTGATTTAGTTTCTTACATTCTCTTATATTCATTAAGTATGCAATGATATATATTGTTTCATGCTTGTGAAATATTTCTCTATAATCATATAAAAGAGTCTGATCCCATGAATTATTTAGATTTAATTTACGTTATAATTAGAAATAAATCAACCTGCTTGTGTTGATTTTATTCCCTTTTGTTATTCATATAAACTCTCTTTATACAGGAAGCTGGTCCCTATATCCCTAGTCAAACCCACCATTTCAACGAAAAAGGAGTTGCTTTAGGCTCCCGACTAGGTGGAATCCCCAATGTTTAGGCAGACACCTTTGAGCCTTCAACATTTTTGGCTCTAAAAGGATGACCATCTAACTATGTATCGAATATAACACGAAAGCTCAATAAAAAAGGCATCATAAGAGTTAATCCCCCTCGAAAACCCCTACAACGTTTAGATCTTGTTCATTATCTTGAAGTCAAAATTATAAAATTTTTAGAGCCACATCTCTCATCTCCTAAAGTATTACCTCGCATACATTCTTCAAATTATATTCCTAAATCTCCTGAAGTTTAGTATTTGATTCAGAGATTGGAACAAATAACCATATGTCCAGAAAGGTGTGTTAATCCAGAAACTTCTGAAGAAAGTGTTACATCCCTTTTCATAGGTACTCTTGTATTAACCCAATCACAAAGTGAAAAAATTGCAATAACTACTTTCTAGTTTCCTATTCATTCCCATACCAAAAAAGCTACTTCATGAGAATCTCAATCAGATATCAATTAGATCACATCATCTTCACCTCCATTTTATTCTACATTCTTCTCTTTTCAACCCCTACCTTCTTACATATCCATTTCTACTCAAACAATTAGTGTTGCTATAAGTAGTACGATTCTTGTGGTAAAATTGTTTCCATCTAAATCCACTTCTAGACCTGCTATATCATCCTCAAAAACAACAAGCCAGGTAATGGCTAACTTACCATGGAATAATCCTAGCGTTGTTCAAGTGGAAAATATAAATCCTCTCCCAATGCATCCAGAAAAATGGCTACCTAAATATAACCTTGATGATGGTCTTCCCGCTGAGGAACATCTTAATAATTTTATGTTAGTCATTAATGTCAATAGTGTTGTACATGAAGATTTTTTAGTTATATTGTTTCCATATACCTTCTAGGGATATGCACGATCCTGGTATTTTTCTCTCCCATTGGGCTCAATAGGAAACTGGGATACCTTCCAAGAACTATTTCTTGCCAAATTTGGTGATGATAGAAAATATGCATCATTGATCAATGATATTTCTAATATAAAAGCTAATTCAAGGGAAAATATCAAGGACTTCAATTCCAGATTTAAAAAATTATTGAAGAAAGTACCAACTACCTCTAAGCCTAGATTGGATGTATAAATAGAGTGGTACATATCCTCCCTTCCCTCTAATATAGAAATTTGATATATAGAGCCAATAAGGCTACCCTTGTAGAAAACATGAAACAAGATTTATCTGTAAAATGAATAATTATAGCTTTAGAAAAGAAAACAGAGGTAGAAGATAAAAAATTGAAAAATGTAACATTCAAAGAAGAGCCAAAGAAGAAATATCCTAAATATCATTTTGATATTGAGGGATTTCAAAAGGTTCTCACAACCATGTCCAACGATATGGTCAAGATTAAGAAACATGTTGTTGAAACCTCTTCCAAGATACCCTTTGGATCATTTAGGAAAATAAATCATCTATCTCTCAACCTCCCAAATTTATTTCTAATGCAGAATTTGATCAAGATAGAATAAGAGGAAATAACAGCTTCTACCGATGAATCCCCAAGAAAAATAAATGGTCGAACTAAATGGATTATGGGATTTCATTTTACCCTCCTCTAATGAAGAATCATAAATAGAATCCATTCTAGTTAGCAAAAGAAGTAAAATTTTTGTTAAGCCAACAAAAATAACATGGAAAAATAAAACTCCAACTTCGATTGCTAAAGAAAAAATTGTTAAGAAAAAGCCTCTAGTCAAATAATCTCAGCAACTCACATATGATTCTCATCTAACCAAATCTACATCTGATACTCAATCTAAAACTTTAGTAGTATCTGATACTATTGAATATAACATAATGTAGGATATGAAGAAGATTATAGCGAATATTTCTCTCCATGAACATAGAAAATTAAAGCAACAATAGAAAATTTTATTGAAACAATTGAATGTAGCCACAACATCTCCTCTTCCTACAACTATTATAGCTAGAACTTCTAATGAAATGGGGAAACCCCCTATTAACCATTCCAAAAAAGTTAATGCTTAAAATTATATTTTGATTGGTGATAGATATAATTTCCATAAACCTCCTTTTCTCTTGACCTCTGAAATCTACTATAGAATGTTCATAACTTTTCAATTGATTTTTGAGCCTCATCCAATGTAATGCCATATTCAATCTGCGACAAATTAAATATCTCACCCCAAAATTCATTAGTTTATATAGGTAAATTAGATATAACAAAGGTGAAGGTCTTAGGAGATATCAGTTCGATAAGTATTGTATTGTCATCAAACTAAAAAGTCGCTGAAATCATCAATACACTGATTGTAGAAATTCCTAAATTTTATGGTTTAGTTCTTAGCAAGGTTTGGTATGAAAAATTACTTAGATATTTTGCAATAGACTGGTCTCACATGTGGCTTCCATGTAATGGAAATCCTAATCAAATTAGAGTTTACTGTGGAAAACATATTAAGTACTAAGTTACAAACCAAGGGGATGAAAATGATACTATAACATTTCACAAGAATATTCTTGGAAATTACTCAAAAGAATCATTTTAGGGAATTTCAATGCGCAAAGATCACCTTTTCAAATCAAATCTGTTAGCTCACAAGTAGAAAATTACTCCCATAATGATTCCATTATATGCTTAAATTTTGAAGAAAGACTATAGTCCAATCTCTGTTTTAGAAACTTTATTTCGATGGATCAATATCTAGTTATGGTGCAGGAGTAGGATGCGTACGCATTAGCCGAAAAGGTGAAAAAACCATGTTAGCTTATAGGTTATAATTTGAATGCAGCAAAAATATTGCTGAATATGAAGCATTGGTTCAAGCCCTCTGTAAAGCAATTAGTCTTGATATAAAATATATTCAGGTGTTTGGAGATTCAGAGATTGTTCTAAGACAAGTACGAAATACTATTCATTGTCTCTCAAATCACTTGAAACATTACCAGTCCTTGGTTCAAGACCTTATATCTCATTTGATAGCATTAAATATCTCTCCTATTCCTAGGTTACAGAATGTCAATGCTGACCTTTTAGCTAATTTTTCTTCTAAGCTTATTCCACCATAGGATTTTAGTCCTGACAGATTCTCTATTGAATTACTTTTTAGAGCATCTATACCAGATAATTTTACTAGTTGGCATGTTTTAATCAGGATAGTCAAATCGTATGTTTTCTTACTTATGATAAATCATATGATGATAAAATTATGGACGAAGATGAACATGAAAATTAGATCAAACAAGAAACTGATAAAAATATTTTACCGAAATCTGTGGTTAAGCTTGAAAATTTATATGATTTGAAAGACAGATTCAAGAATGTCAACAATTGCAAACTGTAGAGTTCTACTTTAAATTTTGATTTAGTTAACCTAGTACTTCATAATTTACATCAACATATAAATTTATGGCTTACCCTTTCATATGAAGAAACGAATGCATTCATTTCATTATTGAAGAGGTATAAAGATATTTTTGCATGGAATTATCAAGATCTTAAAAATTATGACCCTTCTATCATTCACCACACTATTCCTATGGTGCCCGAAGTTAAACCTATCCAAAAAAAGCTCAAGAAAATTCATCCAAACTCAGAAAAACCTATACAAAATGATTTAAACAAACTTTGAAAGCCAAGATCATTTCTCCTGTTAGAAATTCGAAATGGGTCTCTAGTTTGGTACCTGTTAGAAAAAAGAATGGATATATTCGAATTTGTATTGACATCAGGAACTTGAATAAAGGATGTCAAAAGGATAATTTTCCTTTACCATCAATGGAAAAGGTTTTACAATCAGTATCAAGTTCTTTATTAATGTCTTTATTGGCAGATGGGATAAATAAAAAAGCTTCAATACGAGCTTCTCCTTTTCGATTGGTATATGGAAAAGAGGCAGTTTTACCTTTAAATATAACTATCCCATAAACAACCCTGGTTCAATTTATTAATGAAAAACCTTTCTCTTCATTTAAATTAAGAATGTATCAAATAATTAAAATAGAACAACAAAGTGAAAAGGCTAAAATGGTACATAGTCATCATCAATAGTTGGTCAAAACTTCGTTTGATTCAAATATAGTCGAGGATAAACAGTTTGAGATTGGAGATTTAGTATTGAAATGGGACAAAATGCACGAGGATAAAGGAAAACATACTAAATTTCAAAAACTTTGGCTTGGCCCTTTTCAAATAGTTGAAAAAATAGGTCCATCAACTTTCATTTTGCAAGATTTACAAGGGAATAAGGGAAGTCTTCCCGTTAATGGAATTATCCTTAAAGAATAATTTTCTTAAAGAACAAGATTTTCACTTCTTAAAACACTAAATCATGACTATCAAATCGGTGATGAAATGTCCTAATATACTGCCACTTTTTAAAATCACGTGGACCCATATTTCTGAATTTAATGTTCATTCATGCGAGTTTGTAATCTCGAGGTTTTAAATTAATTTTTTGTTTCAAAATTAAATACCAAAGGATTCACATTATGCATGAATTTAGTAGACAGGACCGTTAGCAATTTTTCGAATTTATTTTGGCTTATCATCTCGGTTTTTTTTTAATAGGACAATTATAAAAAATTCGGCATAAAATCGTGTCAGGATTGGTTAAAGCACGAAGGAAATCTTCCACCCTGCCATAGTTAGTAATACAGTAGGGGGAGAACTACAAAATCGATTCGTTAATCACATATACCACATTCAATCCAAATATTGGTTCTTCAGGTTGGGAAGGGATTTTCCAACTCTTTAGGAATGATAAACCTCAATTAATTTCAGATGGGAAAGTAGTAGCTAATGATACTTATTCCAATGATTTAGAATCCACGACAGATACGGCTAACTCCTTTCTTCATAGAATTGTTTCTCGTCCAAAAATGCTACGATACACTGATTTAGTGAGATGGGTGTTAGAAAATGTGAATATAAGGGATAGACAATTTTTTACAAAGATCAAAATTGCCACTGGTTCCCCCAGGCCAACAGATTTAAGGAAAATGTATAAATTTCCAAAACCTCAGAAGAAATATGACTCACAATTCATTCAGAAGTTTATGCAAGAGAACAAAAATCTTGTCACAGTAATCAAAGAGTGGCGAAATGACCCTAACCGGCATAAGCGTGATAACAAGGATATGTATTCAATCATTTATCTTAAAAGTCCTTAATCTCAAATAGTTGCAATGATGTGCGCATGTCTGGGTCTGTGAATACTATTAAGTTTAAAGAGAATTGGGCACCCTTGGTAAAAGTAGCCTCTAATGGGTATATTGTATATTGGTCAACCATTCTCCTATAATTTGATAAAACTCATCACAACCCATAGGGAAAATCCAAATTTAAAAGCCAATACATCCCCTCCTTTTTACATGAGCTCTTACATCATGGATGGAGTCTGCTTTTCTTTTGAATTTCCCTCCTTGGGATGGAAATGGACCGAGGAAGTAGTAACGGCCATATTTTTCTAGTTAGACATATTGTGGGAATCAAAATACTACTCCCATATTTTCGAAATCTATAATGAAATAATGCATCCTGTCTACCAAGGCATTTTTGAAGTCAAAATCCCTAGGATTACACTTAAAGCTGATAAAAGTCTTAAGTATATAGGTAGGCGGTTTGGTGAAGATTACTTTATGTAGATCCATTTTTTTGGAAGCTATTCCCATCCATATATTTTACCTCTGTATGCACCATAAAAACTACTAGACAAAGAAATTGCCTATCAAATAGTTGGAAACGATTTGAATAAAGTCTTGAAAGATGCCGGAAAGACCATTTTGCCAAATTTTCATTTTTCATGTGCCTCGTACGCATTAAATATTTTCAAGCATGACTCTCTTGAAATTGATCATTTAAAAGAATTCAAATTTCCAGTTTTTCCCAATAGAAATTATGATGCTTATGGTGCTACTAGAGAAATAAAAAATCAGGTCAAGATTCGAGCATTTTCAAGCGAGCTTGATAGGTTTGATGATATGTTCGATTCAATTTCCAAATTTTATACAGTTTAGTAAATAGCAAAGCAAAGACATAGTCCTAAAGACCTGTTAATGTTTAAAGAGTATTGAGAACAAAGAAATTCACATCTAGCAAAATATTTGTTCCAAAGACCAGCACCAAGAATAGAACATATTGAAGTTTCAACGTCTTCATCTTGGGTACCAGTTCTAGAGACAGGAGATGAAATTATTGAGCAAGATGACAAAATTAGCCAAGGCTGGGATGAGTTTGAGAGTGTAGTATCTACAACTGATATTCTGAACACTCATGATACTATTTAGTTAGATGTCGTACTTATTCTTGGCACTACAAGCTCAGTAGCTTCTACAGTAGATCCATGTGCACAACACATGTTGACTGATATAGATAATTTGAAGAGTCAATAATATGGAAAAGAAACTTCATTCATTGCATAGGTTCCTAAAAAATGTGTTGAGAAAAGTGAAAGCCAAAGAAATAGTGATATAGAAGAGAATAGAGAAGCTACATCTGCCGAAGACATGGAAATCATCCCAAGTTTCCCCATTGATGAAATAATTCTCAACATTGAGTAAGTACCTCCATTGGAAATATTGTATAGTTCAAAATTTAAAGTTGTCATGAACAGATCAAAGAAGAGGCGAAGGATGGAGAAATATCTAGAAGTAACTCCAAATGTAACACCAATTCAAGTACTTTGGAAAGAGACTCAATCGGCTTGAGAGGAAGAACTTCATAAACTATGTCAATTTTTCGGTGGTTACACAAATGCAACCACTTATAAAGCAGTAGAAATTCAATCATTAATGAGAGAAAAGGACCAAAAAAATGCTCAAATGGAGCAATTTTTCTTGAATGAAAAATAAAATATTAGGCAGGAGCTACAATTCAATATCACTACTCTTCAGCAAGAGTTTTAGGTTCTTAAAATCAAACATGGGAGCCAACTAAATGAAAAGGATCAACTGATTAATCAGTTACAACATAGAATTGATAAGTTCAAGGAAAATCCTGAGACAATGCAGTGAAGATGGAACCAACAAAGTTGGAGATGTTACTTTCAAAACAATAAACAACTTTCTATCACAAGCTAAACCAAGTTCAAGAGCTAGTTAAAACCTGTGATCTATTTGTCACTTAGATATCTAATCTAAGGACTTATTATGTTGAGATTCATGAGAAAGTGTCTAATTATATAGATTGACAAGACACTACACATGGTACAGGGGTCGATCTCCCTCGTCTTGAAGAATTAATCAAAGACATAGTATTTAGAGACTGAGGCAACAAAATGAAAAGTGTTGATTTAACTATTATCAATGCTAAGACCCTATCTGTCACGCATCCCAAATTTTTTTATTTTTTTTTTCCACATCATTTTGTTCTATGGTTTTGTTCTATGGTTTTTCCACAGCATTTAGTGTCAAGAAGAAAAAAACTTCTCTTAATCTATTCAATATATTAATATTAAAGCCCTTTGTCATTTCCACATTTACTAATATATTCAATATATTAACATTAAGGCCCCTTTTGTCATTACCACATTTACTATATAAACCTTTAGATCATTTATCATTGCAATATTCATATAGACAACGAATTCTTATTTATCATATGGTAGCCTTGTCAACTCTTGTTTCAAACATTATTGTATCCAAAAGTCTACATAGGAAATCGTGAGCATATTAATTTCTCCTTTTTACGTTCATGTTCTTTAGCCACTAGCAAAGTCGTGAGTTATTAGTTTCCTTAGCACTTTCCATATAATACTATAATTATCATATTCCATTCAACGCGCTCATATTAAATTGGAGGTACCGTCAACCATGTTGACATTATTATATAAGCAAAACCCGAATGAGATATTTGTTATATGTGTAGTATAGACCAACCCTAGTGTGCTGTCATCGAAATACTTGTTGTATGCCACGTAATGGCTTCCACATATCCGCTCCCCTGTATATTAGCGCGGGGTATGTATATTCGCAGGCGTGATTCCCTATTATGAAACCTACAGTTATCCTACTGGTTGTTCACCGAGTTATATTAACTCTTATGTATGGTTGAGAATTCGTTTCCGAGTAGTGAGATAAATAGTCTTAATTTTTGTGTATCGCGAACACTTAACCGTGCTTTGTATCAACCCTAACTATGTGATTCCTCTTATGTTATGGAAAGGTGACTACACGCGCCGGAGATTTTCAGTTCAGTTTTATATATCTTACAGATGGTTTTCGTGTGGCTAATCGTTGCGTGTCTGCGGTTGTACAATTCAGGAAACCGTCGTTTGCCAGAGAGAGATACACGCGCCCTCTCCTCCGCTGCCGCACTGGTTCCAACTGCAGAATTTCATGCCTCCGTTTCATGACTGAGACAACTCGATTTAACCCTCGTACCTCATCTCCTGAACCGAAAACCCCTTTTCATCCAGCAGCTGGATGGCGGCCATGGACGGGTCATTCGGAAAGGTTGAATTCGCTGTAACTCTGGTTGTCAAGGACCATGAAAAACTTAAATAATATTTAACTAATCAATTGGGTATTGGGGTGATGTACAACAGGATTTCTGAAATCCCCCTCGGGATTTTTTTTTTTTTTAAACGCGGGATCGTTGCATTCGTTCTTGACCAGGCGTCCCTATGTACGTTGGATGATTCCATCCTAGGGTTCCCGGTTTTCTTTATAACCCCTCCACGATTCAGGATTCCTTACTATTCTTCTAGCTCTTTCATTTTCCTGTTTTCGTTCTTCCCAAACCTCTCGGCATCTAGCTAATCGGGGATTCCCTATTTTTCCAGGCACAGTGATTTCGTTGTCGTTTGGGTTGGTAAGGGGTTCTTATCCTACCTATCATGATTTCGGCTCGACTTTGTGGCGATTTCCAGCTTCCATGCGGCCGGTTACATGTTTTCTTATCACAGAGCAGGCTCGCTGTCGTCCCTGCAGATTTCATCACTGGCGGGTAACTGTTTGTCTATGTTGAATCTGGTTCCTACTCTCTGCTTATTAAATTTCCTCTTTTCTTATTCGTTTGTGGCCCAGAGGTGCTCGTTTCCCTTTCAGGGTTTGTAGAATCTTCTTGGCGTTTACCTATACGCCCTACACTAACTTACTTATACGTCGATCCGTGTGTGCAGGGTGCCCCAGAACCGATTCTTCACCAAATGATTTGGGCGCAGCTCCTTTTCTCTGCGGGTTTGGCCTCCGCCATTTTCCCAATACTATTACACCTTATTCTCTCTGATTTACTTCTATGATTTCGGTTTATAATATGCAGTAATGGGTTTGTCTGTCACGACTAAACCCCATAAGAAATCATTTAATGATGTTTCAAAAAGAAACGCTCTGTTTTGACAGCACTGGAACCGATTTGAAAACCTTGGTTTAAGTTAACATGGCAGGATGGGAGAGAATTCGTCCCATGGTTCGGGGTAATCTTTTTTTTTTTATTTCTAACCAAAATTTTGGGACGGCGATCGTTATCGCTCGAAGTTTCTGATTACAGTTAAAATTTTGGTTAATAGCTATATTTTCTCAGCATTTTATTTTCTATTGACCTCGCGTTCAGATACAAATTTGATAGGCTAAAACATCGTATAAATTTGATGATTGACCTCGGTTCTCTTATTTTTATTTTCAGTTGTACACATATAATTATTCTTGTTCCTATTCCATGTATATTCTTGCATAGATTTGTTTATGTTGTTTTCTGTAAATATTTGAGTCGCTAAAGTATATGAAACCTAACTTCGACTGCATAACCGAAATGTTAGTGATTTACCCTGCGCTCCCATACCGGTTATGATTGTGATCTGACATTGATAAAATAACATAGCAAACTAATCATAGTTGTAATTGCATGCGGGTTTAATGCTACAGGTTACGCATATATATTCATTACCACTTTCTTGGACCTCTGTTGGTTTATCTGTCACGTCTAACAAGGACCACCCTGCCGTGAGTAAAACCCTGGATAAAATCCGATAGTTATTAACTGAACGCAGATCCAAATGCCTAATGATTCAGAGCTTCGTGGTGATGTCGTGTCGTTGAACTACTCATTTTTTTCGCATGTTTAATTTTTTCACATCTATTCTGGTTCCCCACGTCACACCTTTTTAATGGTTGTTAACATGTTTTGTTGAGTTAGCGTTCGGCGCTTATGTTAATTATTGTTTTGCACGTATATATATATGATCGTTAATAGTTGGTTAGGGTACCTTCATGATAAATTAAGTGTTGTTGTTGTATAAAAGTTTGAAGGATTAAAAGTAAATCGAAAGTGCCATATGCACTTGGACAGCTGTAATTAAGATCACCTTTCCATAGAGTAAAAATTATTCTTAAGCAACCAAGATTCATAGTTGCATATTCAAATGTTCATGGATTCTTTTAGTCTATTTATTTCTGATGCATACATAGATGCCCTCAATAGTGTTTAAACAATGGCACTTATTCTTAACTTCATTCTTTCATAGTTATGATACTTGGTTAGAGATAAGTTTAGAAATGCAATCTATACCTTACAATTTTTATAATGATTCTATAAAGTAGAAGTTCTCTTTCTCTAACACCATTTTTCAATTTCATCATTTATGGTATTTATTTTCTTCTATTTGTATTTAGATCATGTAAATTTAGTTCTGCTAACATATTTTCTAGCATACACATGAGCCTATAATATAACATTTATATCTACAGGAACAAGAAAAGATTTAACTATCTGTAGAGACTAAGAAACCTCAGATTTAAACCAACTTGGTTTAGAGTTTCTGTGGTTTCTACTCTATGGATTTCTGGTCTACAACTAAATAGAATATGAAAGGTGAATGCCTTAAGATGGATTCTGTTAAATGTAGTACCAAAATTAATCATACAACTTCCCTTAAGTTTTATATGTAGCTAATTCATACCATAATACATCAAAATGAACAATAATTTCAGAACATACCACAATCTGCAAATGACCAACCTCCCAACCTTAGAGTCCTCTTTATCTCCCAGGACTCACCCCTGAGTAGAGATCACCTCCTAGAACAGATCAACCTCTGATCTACCTAGGAGCAGCTTATTTAAGCTCATATTTCCCCAAAGCATGTTTCTAATTCTGCGTCCAGAATAGCAGGATGCTTTCTTTCCTGTTTAGCCTAGGCTTCCCATTTTGGGATTCTTTAAAGTTGTTTTATGCTTTTCCTCATCTTTTCCAGCTTTTCTTTACCTCTTCCCAACTACTCCTCTTCATTGGGGAAATTTAGATTCCTCCTCAAATCTAAATTAATTTCTTTCAAGGATTTTTGAAAGATTTTGGGGATTTTTTGCCTTATCCATCCTCATGGATTTGGCAAGTGATCTCTAATTCTCATCTTGGTCAAAATGCACAATCATTTTATTTATTTCCTCAAATAAAATATGCAATTACATTCACACCATACTTATCCCTTGGGGTCCACCCCCTTAGGATTTAAAGTTCAAATGTCTTATCTTTAAAAATTCACCACACAAATTGGGGGTGTTACACTATCTTCCACCATTTCTAAATACATAAAATATTCTCTTTTGCAAGACGACCTAATTTGATATTCTCCAAAAGACACGTCTCCTAATATCAAATTCCTAAGGCAATCTTGGAAAGAAACATCAAGGAGAAAAGCTCTTAACATTCAAATCCTAAAAAAATCAAATATGGAAAGTTATTGGTATTTTTTGATTAAACCTCATACATAATGGATAATGTTGAAGTGTCTCTCCAACACTGATGCAGCAACATCTGAACTTAGCCAGCAATGTGAATGGATTTTCACATGTTGTGGCTAATGTGAGAAAATTTCATTTCTTAAGTGGACAAAGAAAAGTTTACTGAGAGGGTTAGATCTCTTGAATATTCATTTATTTTGTAATAATCCATATAGTTATATTATGGTTAGAATAGAAGGTGAGTATTAGCATAGGTGTGAATTAAGACTTCAGAATACGGATTAGAATGATAGGAATAGAGATTGAGTGTTATATTATTAGACCCGGTCCATAAAAGGAGGAAACCATATGTAATGACAGATATAGATAGCAAAAGGTGACAAAGAGAGACAAAAGTAGAAAGGACTGGATAATAAATCCATATAGGGCAAGACTTATGTTTTCATTTTAATTGAAATGGATTGATGTGTGTTGTGAAAACCTGTGTTTTCTGAGTGTTACATTTTATCGAAAATCATTGGAATTAGTTTTTATATATGTTGGTACTGTGATTTTCTTCCTGTGTTTATGATTGCGTTGAAAGTGAGGGTTAAAAGTTGTGTTAATCATAAATCCCTTGCAGATTCATTCAGAAAATAAGTACTTTAAATGTATTGTGATCGATTTACTAAAGGAGCCAACTAGATGCATAATCAAACCCTGTTCCATACAACAATCAGTATTGGAACTAAAAAGTGGTATTGAAAACCTGCCAAAGGTTCTCACACGACTTTTGAGTTGTGAGCGCTAAGGTTTTGAACCCACGTGATACACCTGTACAATTGACACATGGATGTCAAAACCACTTTTATCGCATAGCTTCGAAAATGTTAAACATTATGCTAGTTCAAATGCGATCACCGTCAGATCGGGTGGTGCAATGGATATAGAGTGCGATAGATGTTAGATGAATAAATTTTATTTCTTCGGTGGTGATTATGAATCGAACGGGATTAGGTGGGTCAATTAGTTTACCACATTTGATTATTTATATTTTTTCTCTTCAATAAATAGATATTTCTATGAGTTTCCATGTACATGTATTTTGATTGAAAATTGAAGAGTATAAAGTTATTCCTCTAATGGTGTGAGCGAATAGAGTGAAAATTTATAAATTTTGATTATATTGTTGAATATCGTTGAGGTCTTCGGTATCATTTCGGTATCAGAGCAGGATTGTAGATTATGTTTCTTTACAAAATGCTACCAAGAAGAGGCGTAGGAATAGGCCAGGGACAACCGACAACAAATGCAGTTTTTCTAGAAGAGGTACAACATATTCGAACATGGATGGAAGCTATGGAAAAATCCTGGAGATGAGCACTTGATGAAGGAATCACCAGTGATGTTGAGGAATCGTCGGAAGAAGAAGAGGAACAACACAATGAAGCAAGTAAAGTGTTGAATATGTTGGTGAAGGCAGCCAGAAGGCCGAAGGTGGATATACCTTTGTACGAGGGGAATCTCAATGTAGAAGTATTAATGGACTGGATCAGTTCATTATATACGTACTTTTACTTTGAAGAAGTTTAAGACAAAAGGAAACTGAAGATCGCAACCACCAAATTAGAAGGCCATGCAGCTATTTAGTGGGAAGAATTACAGGTATCCAAATAGAGAAAAGGAAAACCCAGACACAAAAAATGGGACAAGATAGTGAGCAAACTAAAAGTTAATTTCATGCCCAAAGGTTACCAGTTAAATATTTTTGAGCAATTGCAAAATTTGAAGAAAAAAGGAATGAAAGTGAAATAATATATAGAGGAATTATAAAAACTGAATATTAGAGCTGGAGGTGTAGAGGATGATGTGGAGAAAGTATCCAGGTATATAAATGGTCTGAGGTATGATATTCAGGATGCGATTAGTTTACTAAATCAAAAGACAATTGAGGATGCTTATCAGGCAACCTTAAAAGAAGAAGAGAAGACACAGAGGAAGGAAAACCAAAAGAACCGAGGTAAGGGTTCCGTGAGAAGCAAAGGAGCATTTAAATCTAGATTTTAGCACTCCCAGAATCGAGCAGGAGGTTCAAGTAGCAGACCACCACATAGAGGAGAATCTGGTCGAGGAAGGTTTTTACCTAGAGGTAAAGGTAGAGGAAGAGAAATTCGGTGCTATATATGTGGTGAATGGGGACATGGGTCATGGGACTGTCCTCATAATAAGTCAACAACTCAGAGAAATGTGAATTTTGCTAAAACAAAGCAGGAAATTCCTCAGGATAAAGGAAAAGAAAAACCACCTGAAGCAGGAGAATCCTTGTTATTGAAAAGGGTGTTTCTTAAAGTAGAAAAAGAAGCAGAAGAGCCAGCTCAGAGAAAGAATTTCTTTAGAACAATATGCAAGTCTAAAGGTAAATGTTGCAAAGTGGTAATTGACAATGGTAATACTGACAACCTTGTTTCTACAGAAATGGTAGACAAGTTTGGATTAGAAAAGACAGTACACCGTAATCCATATAAGGTGCCATTGTTGCAAAAAGGCCATCAGATTATTTTGATAGAACAATGTAAGGTAGAGATCTAGATAGGCACTTACAAGGATTTTATATTATGTGATGTAATGCCAATGGATGTATGTCACATATTTTTGAGAAGGCCTTGGTAGTTTGATCGGAAAGCCATACATGATGGAAGAAAAAACAATTATACCTTGGAGAAAGATGGAAACAAAGACACACTACTATCATTGAAGGATGAAGATGAAAAAGGAATATATGGAAATAGTATTATGCTAATGAGTGGAAAAGAGTTGTTGCAAGAAATAAAAAAAAAATGAAGAAATGCATTTTGTTGTCTTAGGGAAACCTAATGTAATTTTGACTTCAACAAACTTAGATGATTTATCTGAAGAAATCAAAAATTTGTTGGATGATTTCACTGATATTATGGTGGATGAGTTAACAAATGCATTACCACAAATCAGGATTATTAGTCATCATATCAAGATCTAATACCTGGAGTTAGTTTTCCAAATAAAGCAGCATATAGATTAACCCCTCGAGAAAATGCAGAAGTTGGAAGACAAGTGCAAAAGTTGATGGATAAAGGGTTGGTAAGAGAAAGCCTTAGTCCATGTGACGTACCAACAATACTCAATCCAAAGAAAGGACGATAATGGCACATGTGCACAGATTCCAGAGCCATAAATAAAATCACCATTAGGTATTGTTTTCCTTTACCATGAATAGACGATTTAATGGATTGTTTGAGTGGATCAAGATATTTTACTAAGATAGATTTGAAGAGTGGTTATCATCAGATAAGAATTAGAGAAGGGGATGAATGAAAGACTGCATTCAAAACAAACAACGAATTGTATGAGTTGTTAGTGACGCCTTTTGGACTCACTAATGAATCTAGCACGTTCACGAGATTGATGAATGAAGTATTGAAAGAATATGCAGGAAAATTTGTAATTGTTTATCTTGATGATATTTTAATTTTCAGTCGAATTAAAGAAGAACATTTGGAACATCTTAAATTGGTTCTCAAAATTTTGCAAAAATAAAAACTGCTAATAAATCTGAAGAAATGTATTTTTATGAAAGAAGAGTTAGTCTATTTTGGATTTGTAGTTTCTAAGGAAGGTCTAAAAATGGATCCAGAGAAAGTCCAAGTAATTATAAATTGGCCTACTCCCAGAAACATGTTTCAGGTAAGAAGATTTCACGGTCTTGCATGTTTTTATAGAAAATTTATCAGAAGTTTTAGTCAGATTTGTGCACCGATTATTGAAACAATCAAAGGGACAAATCAACCATTCAAATGGACAGAAACAACAAACCGAAATTTTAAGTTACTGAAGAAGAAAATAACAGAAAAACCAGTTTTAGCTTTGCCTGATTTTGAAAAAGTTTTTCAAGTTGAAACTCATGGTAGTGGAGTTGCAATCGGAGCTGTTGTAAGTTAGAAACAGAGAGAAATATCATATTTCAGTGAGAAACTAAATGAAGCTAAGAAGAAATATTCCTCTTATGATCAATAATTTTATGCTATTGTGCAAGCTTTAAAAAAATGGAGACATTATTTGCTACCCAAAGGGTTTGTATTGTATTCTGACAATCATGCATTAAAATTCATAAATAACCAGCCAAAATTGAACCGGAAGCATGTCAAGTGGGTAGAGTTTTTATAGATTTTTACCTTTGTAACTAAGTATACAAGTGGTAAGTGGAACAAAGTTGCCGATGCTTTGAGAAAAGTAAATTTTATCGTGCAAGAATTAAAAGTTGGTTTTGTGGGATTTGAAGAAATGGTTGATATGTATAAAGATGATGCGGAATTCAAAGATATTTATGTAGCTGTACAAAATCCAATAGTTTATAACATAAGCCAGTGGTTGGATTATCTTATCCAAGTAGGTTTGTTATTCAAAAGTAAAAAATTGTGTATTCCTAAGTGTTCCATGAGGGAAAAAATAATTAAAGAGAAGCACACTGGAGGCTTTTCTAGACACTTTGGATAAGATAAGACTTTTGCTCAGGTAACTGCTTTTTATTACTAGGCAAAGATGCAAATTGATGTTAAGAAATTTATTGAGAAGTGCAGGATTTATCAGTATGCTAAAGGGGAAATCCAAAATACAGGATTGTACGAGCCATTACCAATACCAAACCGACCATGGGATGCAGTTAGTATCGATTTTGTTTTGGGTTTGCCAAAAAATGAAAGAGGAAATGATTTCATTTATGTTGTGGTGGATAGGTTTTCTAAAATGGCTCATTTCATTGCTTGTAAAAAGACTAGTGATGCAACACATATTGGTAATCTGTTTTTTTCAGAAGTTGTAAGGTTACATGGATTGCCTATAAGTATTGTGTTTGAGAGGGATACAAAATTTGTTGGATATTTCTGGAGAAATATTTGGCAAAAACTAGGTACCAACCTTTGTTCCAGTTCATCATATCACCCTCAAACATATGGGTAGATAGAGGTAGTAAACAAAAGCCTGGGAAAAATATTGAGGAGTTTATTGTATAAAAATCCTAAGTAGTGGGATTTAGCATTTTCTCGGGCTGAGTTTGCTTATAATGATACTCCAAAATCAGAGTACTAGGATGAGCCCATTCTAGATTGTTTTTGAGACGAATCCAAGAGGTGTGTTTGAACTCAGGAATTTGGAAAAACAAGAGGTAAGAAGTGCAAAGGCTGAAGAATTTGTAGAGTAGATGCAACAAATACAGGAAGATGTGAAAACTAGACTGTAGGAAAGCAGTGGAAAATACAAACAAAGAGTTGATATGAAGAGGAAAGAGAGGGAATTCCAAGTAGGAGATCTAGTCATGGTTTAACTGAGAAAAGAAAGATTTACTATCAAAACTTATAATAAATTAAAGATGAAGAAGATAGGACCATGTAAAATTTTGAGGAAATTTTCTTCAAATGCATATGAAATAGAATTTCCAGAAGGGATTGGAATATCACCCATTTTTAATGTTGCATTTTTGTACCCATATAGAGGAATGGAGGAGGACCTACAAGAATATTCTAGAGTAGAAGAAAATAAACATTTAAATTGGAAATACCAGATGCCAGAGAATGCCAAGAAAGAGGTAGAAGCTATTCTTGAGAAAAAAGTATGCAAAAAGACCAGAGGACATATTTATTTTCATTATTTAGTTAAATGGAAGGGACAACGACTGGAGGATGCCAATTAGGTAACAACAACAGAGTTACAAAAGTATGGAGTAAATCCTGGCATTTTGATAAATGATTCTTACCTTCCCTGGGAGTCTGATGCAGGAGCATCCGAACTTAGCTAGCAATGTGAATGGATTTTCACGTGTTATGGCTAATGTGAGAAAATTTCATTTCTTAAGTGGACAAAGCAAAGTTTACCGAGAGGTTTGAATCTCTCAAATCTTCATTTATCTTTTAATAATCCATATAGTTGTATTATGGTTAGAATAGAAGGTGAGTATTAGCATAGGTGTGAATTAAGACTTTATAATAGGGATTAGGATGATAAGAATAGAGATTGAGTGTTATATTGTTAGAATCGTTCCATAAAAGGATGAAACCGTATGTAATGATAGATATAGATAGCGAGAGGTGCCAGAGAGAGACAGAAGTAAAAAAGACTGGACAATCAAGCCATATAGGGTGAGACCTGTGTTTTCATTTTAATTGAAATGGATTAAAGTGTGTTGTGAAAACCTCTGTTTTTTGTGTGTTACATTTTATCAAAAATCATTGGAATCAGTTTTATATATGTTGGTACTGTGATTTATTTCCCTTGTTTATGATTGTGTTGATAGAGAGGGCTCTAAGTTGTGTTAATCGTGAATCCCTTGTATATTCGTTCAAAAAATAAGTACTTTAAATGTGTTGTGATTGATTTACTAAAGGAGCCAACCATATGCATAATCAAACCTTGTTCCATAAAGCAATCGGTATTGGAACTGCAAAGCGGTATTGAAAGCCTACTGAAGGTTATCACACCACTTTTGAGTTGTTAGCGGAAAGTGTTGAACCCACATGATACACCTATGCAATTGACACGTGGATGTTGAAACGAATTGTATTTCACAACTCAGAAAATGTTAAACATTGTGCTAATTCAAATGTGATCACCATCATATTGGGTGGTGCAATGGATATAAACTGCGATGGTCGTTAGATGAAGAAAGGTTATTTATTCTGTGGTGATTACGAATCAGACGGGATTAGGTGGATCAATGAGTTGACCACATTTTCTTATTTATATTTTCTCTCTTCAATAAGTAGACATTGCTGTGAGTTTCCATGTACAAGTATTTTCATTGAAAATTGAAGACTATAAAGTGATTCCTCCGATGTTGTGAGTGAATAGAGTGAAACTTTATAAATTTTGATTATATTATTGAATATTGTTGAGGTCTTCGGCATCAAACACAGTAGATCAACTTCTTCCAGCATTAAAGGATGCATATTCACAGGGAAGATGTGAATGAAACCAATTAATCCCCCACAGCTCGAACATATGGTGAAAGCATGGCAGCTCAAGGATCAGTTAGAGAATGAATCTAAGAAATAGTCAGGGAAATTTTCCAATCGATGTAATTTATTTTCCTAGTTTTTAGTTATATAGTTTTAGAGACTTTTTTCACAAGTCTTCTATTTTTGTAATATTAATTAGTATTTAAACCCCCTTCATGCATTTATAAAGGGGTCCATAATTTTGAGGAGATTTGTTTTGGAACTTGCACTATTATTGGAACAAAAGTTATCTAATTGGAAATATAAACCCTAAAGATATCATTTTCAGATCTAAAGCTATGATGCAGCGGGTACTATTATCTGTCTGTTAATCATTTTATTTTTTTGAGATTTATAAAAAAAAAAAAATTGTCTACCTGTTTCATTCTAATAAGCATTGAAGTGATATATGTTCTTATTACTATTGATATAATATATTGAATGATATGTTGTTAGATGTGAAACTAAAAAGTTTTTTATGTGATTGATGTTCTTCATCAAATAAATCAATTAAATTGATTTAGTTTCTTACATGTGCTTATATGCATTAAGTATGCAATGATCTATATTGTTTTGTGATTGTGAAATTTTTCTATATAATCATATAAAATATTTTGATCCTAGGAAGTAGTTAGATTTAATTTATGTTATCATTAGAAATAAATCACTTTGCTTTGGTTCATTCTATTCCTTTTTTTTTATTAATATAAACTCTCTTTATACCCGAAACTGGTCCATATATCCCGAGTCGGGCCCACCATTGTAACAAAAAATGATTTGGTTTAAGCTGCTGACCGAGAGGAATACCCAATGTTGAGGTAGCCACCTTCTAGTTTTCAAAACTATTTAATGGCTAATTTATCTAAAGAATTAAAAATTTACCAATGTTTATTTACCTTATTAAAAAATTGGTTTCATACACATCTTTTTTTAAATAAACCCTTGTTTTAGTATAACCTAGGTACTCTAGAAAAATGGGTATTCAATCACAATCATGATGGTTCTCAAATATCTTTAGTATTTCTTCTACTAGCTAAACAAATCGCATGGTTCTAATACTTTTATCATATATCCTTTTCTTTATACGACAAGGTCATTTGTCTAACGAGCCAAAAGCTTGCGACCTGTTGGTTTAGGTCGTTATCCATAGGTTTTTGTATTCATAATACTCTTATATTTATCCGATGTAAATATATATGGTTATGTACAATCTAAGGGGTTTAGTTGGATACAGGTTTCCACCTTATACAACGACATACATAATAAAACATATTTATTTTAATTTTTTATATTGTTGTGGTATATGGTGACTCTACAATATTAGGGTTATATATCTAAGATAAATGTGAAATAATTTTTTTCCTTTTCAAATTTTCTTGAAATCAACACATTATAACAATATTGTTTGCATGTTTTGTTACTTCTTGATAATTAAAACACAAAAGAGTGTATGCTATATGCGTTCACATAATTTTTTTTTCTGATATATGGATTGCAAATGTTGTAATTTTTTTCTGTATGCTACGTTACTTGAGGTGTGTAGTTTTTATCATTTACCTAGGTTACGTCCTCTAGAATACTTTTATATTTATGTTCAGTATTTCGTCTTGGTAGTTACAAAATTTCTCGACATAACAATAGATTGTATTTTATTTATTGCAATAGATTATCTAGAAAGAAGTCACTATATAATTATCTTCCTTTATTATGAATGATAAATTTACTACACTACACTGTCTAATCATTTAGAGTATTCGTATTTTTACAAACATATATTTATTCTTGTTTATCTAGTCTAGGGAAGCAAGGATACGTGTAACGAGGAATCTTTTCTAGTCCATATGTCTTAATATACACAAATCATGTCTAACCTTATAAGAAAAACCCTGATGAACTATTCCTTTTGGTATTTTCAAGGGTTTCAACCTGGGTCACACCGTGAAAATCACCTTTTGTTTCTTTTATGAACTTATTATAGTTAGTACATAGTAACTATACCCCGAGGTGTATTTATTTTCTAGAAACACTTTTAACCATTGAAGCATTACTTCTCTCATAATTATTTATAAAATATTCCAGAGGCTAACCTTCTTTCCAACCTTTAACTTCTCCCTATAGAAGTTCCTCACAAGATCATCTTCTAACTGTAAACTAAACCAAGGGGAATTCAAAGGTGTTTCCTCCTTTTCCTATGCAATATCCTAGAAACATTTTTCTAGTTTTACGAGTCTTTCTCTCCCACTGGTAAGGGTTAGATAGATATTTTATTTCTCTCCTGAAATATCTATTACAAAATTCATATGAGGTTATTTCTATCCGACCCTGCCTCAATTTAGGTTGTTTGTCTTTTCTCTTTCTTTTTCGATAAATATTCATGGTTTTTCTTTCAGAATGGGAAAAACTGTAAATATGTACTAGATCCCTTACCGCTACTTGAACAAAAAAACATTAAAAAAAAAATTTATTTTTTCCTTCTTGCATTATTTGCCATAACCACTTTTTGTGAACTCTTTATCATGACAGTTTGAAGTTAACCTCACATGTTAGCCTCTAACATAATTGTGAGAGAATTTATTTATTCCAAGATAATTCCATCAATTATTTTATTATGTTATAAAATAAACCAATATCTTGCATATGCCTTTTTCTATTTCCAAAATAAATAAAATTCATAACACATGTGATTGATAAAGTAAGTCTTTCTAGGGTATTATAATCATATTGAATTAGTTTCAGTGATACATGCACTAAAGACGTTGTGCCTTTATTTTGAATGAAAAACAATTACCCTTGTTACTGATAGTATTATTTTGAAGTGATTTCAACTAGAAATATCTAAATTCGATATGGGAAAGATGGATGACCTTCTTAAACATGTTTGATTTTGATATCACATATAAACAGAAAGGAGAACAAATTTTTGGATTCATTGAGCTAAAATGAAAATAATATTGCTTAAAATTTAGTTAGTAATGAAAAAACACATTGGGCGAAACAAATTAGACTGAAAACTTTGGAGGGTGAACTTTATGGACAAATAGGATACAAATTAAAAAGTACAATTGATGGAAAAAAGTAGTATTAATATGCAGTAAATAAATATTGTTTGATAACCTTCAAGAATAGAATATATATTCATAATGTTCCTACACTCAAACAACAAATTTTAGATCACAAACACACAAACCCAAATTTTAGATGATAACCACACAAACCCCTTTTTAGCCCATCTAGAGTACCAAAGGATGATTACAATACTTGGGAAAAGTTTTTATTAGCAAAGAACGAAAGGAGGAATAGTTGAGAACTTGAAAAAGCATTTGGAATGAAATAAAACTTAACCTATAATACAAACACAAAGTTGGGTTGTGTTGAGGCTTGTAAATTTCCTAGCTCAACATGGTAGAAATTTATGGTGAGAGTCCCAATTAGACTCCTTTCCATTGGAATGGAAGCCTTGAATTTTTCATTATGTATCAAGTTACCCATGTCCTAAGAATAGCCTATACTAGGGTTATCTTATATATACAATTATATATGTAAAACTCCTTGAGTTTTTTTATTGTAAGATAACTGAGATTTTTTATTAATAGAGTCAAGGGAAATTAATTATGTATATGTTAAGTTTATATAAATAATAATTCATTTTTGTTGACTAAAATGAGAGAATATTCTCCCCACAATGGGAATTACTCCTAAAAAGGAGACTTCAAAGAATTAAATAATTTGACCTAAATACCAATGTACCCTAGTTTATGTGAGAGAAACAAAATCTTATATTAGCAAGGAAAATCATATCCTTACTCTGGGTAAAAGAAAATATTTAACACTAATTAATAAATATATATCACTAACATGATAAAACTTGGAGAAATAAGATTCACAAATTAGAAAAATAGTTATATGATTAGCGAGTAGTTAAAACAAATATATATAAACAACTATTTTATGAAAAGTCATCAAATCCTTCTTTGTGTATATACGTAAATCCAATGTAGACAACACTTGAAACAAAATCTGATGTAATAGTTGTTGGAATAAAAAAAGAAAATGAAACCAAGATGATATGTTACTAAATTAATACTTAGCTATTCAACTTTGTAAATAAGAGTTTTTTCAGATGAAATAAACAAAATTTAAATGCATCTCTACCTAATCTCTAAGTCAGCTTGACAAATCATTAAAAAAGCACAAGTAATCAATTCAAGAAATTGTAATTTATATGGATACTCACACTTATAAAAGAGAGGCAAATAAGGAAAAAATAATGTAACTCAACTTATGATCATAGGAGAAAAAACATTATTTCAATCTTCAACATAAATAACCATTCCTTGAGTGCTAATCAAGACAACTGAAAATATGAAGTGCAAAGAAGTTTACAATAGTGTATACTTATTTACGCTTTAAGAAATTTAATTCTTCTCCTACAGGATCTTAAAAAAATCACTTTATGAGACTGTAATAAGATTCATTATATAATCTGCAATTCAGGTCTCACTGTCTTTTCTCACTTACAGGTTACCGAATTGAAAAATGGAAATAGTTCCAACTTCTTTCCTGTAGCTTACAAAAATAATGTAACAATAGTCCAACACTCGGTTCTACCTTCTGCAATCATTAATCTAGAACCTGGATCTCCTTGCACACTTTTCCTTTAAATAATCAAGGCTTGTTGGGTATAGATGCCTTTACTATAAATGGCCCCTTTTTTTAGCCCATTCGAATCTATATTAAAAATTAATAGTATCCCCCCTCATCTATTGACATGCTCCTTATAAATATAACACATAGTTATGTGTAACATGCTCCTTATAAATATAACACATAGTTATGTGTAACAGTATATATTATGCTTCTATGCTTTGGTGCTAGATTATTGCTCCCTGTAATCTCGAGAAAAAAATAAATTTATGTGTCCAGATTATTACTCCTTGGAATCTCGAGAAAAAAATCAATTTATGTGTGCATGCAAACGAAAATTAGATTTATTTATATGGTGAACTATAAATGTCCTAAACATATGCTTGTAAAAACAATGGGAATTAAAAATCTCATCATGTGACAAAAAAAAAATAGATAGAAAATCAAAGAGTTCACTAAAACGCATTGAATTCTTATACTATGGTCTCTTGAGATAAATGCAAGAGTTAGTGTGAAAAATCTCATGTAATGTTTTAAAATTACAACACTTCCAAGGTCGTTGCGGAGATGGTGTGATATATTGTGAATTCTGGTGTATTATAATTTCGTCGTAGATTTGTATATAACAAAAAATCTATTACACCATGTCCACAACGACCATACACCAGGAATAGTGAACATGGATTCCAACGTATGTGAAGGAATAATGTATGAGAATGGTCCCTCTATTGTGGTTATGCCTTGTGCCTCTGTTGTGGCTTATACCTTGTGACTTGGTGTAGGATCTATGTCGTTTGTTGTGGATTATGCCTTATGGTGCTTATGCCTTTTGACTGCGTGTAGAATCTAATGATGTAGAGGGGCTATGGGAGTTGTTTTAAGGGCTTGGGGCTCAGGTTTGTGCTTTAAATAAAGAGGTTTATTTTTTAGTATTTTAAGTTTCTTCACAATATTTTATTACTCAAAATATAATTTACAACATCCATTACATACACTCTATATTTAAAAATTGTAATGTAAGTACATAACTATAATTTCATAATATGGTACATGAAAATATGGAACAAACAATCTATATTTTACCATGTTGATTATTGTTTATTTTATGTTTTTTCAATTTTAATTATATATGTAAATTTACAATATAATTACAAAATAATTTATAATATATAGATATATATACTAATTGCAAAAAAACATTATAATATATTAAAATAAATCAAGTAATTAGTCATTAATGATTCACCCATTTTCAATGCAGTTAATGTACGAATCCATGCAAAACCTTATACGAAATACGAGGTGATGTTTCAAAAAAAAGGTGTGACAACACCTTCTCATGACCAATGAAGAGGGTTTTTTCATGAACATCAATAATTGCAACAAAAAATTATAATATATTAAATAAATCAAGTAATCAACTATTAATGATTCACCCATTTTCAATGCAGTTAATGTACGAATCCATGCAAAACTTTATACGAAATACGAGGTGATGTTTTAGAAAAATGTGTGACATCACCTTCTCATGACAAATGAAGAGGGTGTTTTCATGAACATGAAATGGTGAACTCATAAAGTGATCTGACAAAGGATCAAAGAGAGGGTAAAATAACAATAAACCATAAAAATCAATGAATAACATTCACCAAATTTTAATGGAGGGTCCCAATACTTTTTTCGCAAAACCATGGGGGGTTATGGCCACAACAAGTTGTTAGAAAATTTTTCCATTCGTGAGTGGAAATGGAAAATTATCTCATTCTAATTCATATCAGGTTACATAGAAATAGAAACTAACATGATTCAAACATGGTAGTGGTGGATAAATTGAGCAAACAATCCCTTTTTATACCAGTCCAATCCACATATAAAGCAATCAAAATAGTAGAAAAAACTATGAAGGAGATATTTTGGTTACATGTAGTACTAAAAATGATCATATCAGACCAATACATAAATATGGTTTATAATTTCTTGAAAATCATGTTTGCAAGGATGGGTATGCAATTGAATTTTAACACAGCCTACTATCCTGAAACAAATCGATTGAAAAAAAAAACTAATTAGATACTTGAATATATGTTGGTTATGTACATGGTAAACCAACCCATGAAGTGGGAGAACTACTTGTATTTAGTAGAATTTTCCTATAAAAACAGTTATCAAGAATCTATTAAGACGATTCCATTTAATGTTTTGTATGGACGTACGTATCACACTCCATTGATTTGGAGTCAACGAGAAGATATGATGGTCTTAGGACCCAATGTTTTGAAAGAGATTGAATGGCTATTTAAGAAACTAGGAAACAACTTGAAAGTGGCCCAAGAAAGGAAGAAGAGTTATGTAGACCATAAAAGAATGAATAAATAGTATAGTGTGTGGGAATATTTCTACATTAAATTCAAGCCAATGAAAAACACCCTAAATTTGGTAACTTATGATAGTTACCACCTAGGTTCTTTGTGATACTATATAGATTAGGATTGGTGGCCTACCGACTAGCATTATTGGGTAATATTATAGAAGATAATGTATTCCATTTTTCATACTAGAGTAAATATATTCTTGATCATACTCATGTTATTTATTAGAATGTTGTGCAGGTCAAACTGAAAGGAGAGTTTCGAGTGAAACCTCTACAAATTTTAGATTAGAGGGAAACCTCAATTTGGAATCAAGTCATCCTCGAAGTTGATGTGCAAAGGCATAAATTCAACCCATAGGAGGCAACATGCGAAATGGATGAGAAAATACATGAAGCATTCTCCTCACTTTCCTAGAAGTGATAAAATCTAGGAAAACATCGAGCATAATGTTTTGCTCAAGAGGGGGAATATGTGATACCCCTCGTGCAACTACTTTTATTGAAACAATTACTTTATATTAAATTATTAATACTGATTGGACCTTATGGCTATGGGGCCCATGAAGTGAGTTTACTAATTATGTGCATCAATTTTATCAAGAATAAAGGTTTTATTTTGGAAATGTTATTGGAAATAACACTTGGGTAATGTGGACCTCTTATTCTCGTGAATTTTTATGTGGCTAAGTCCAAATAGTGGACTTTCTGAAATTCTCCAAAAAATTCTTGGAGAACAATTTCCACCAAGGAAAAAACATAATGAGAGGAATATTATGTTGAGTGGAAGGATAATCTTAGCTGGAGATAAATAACAAGTTTGGTCAAAAGTTAAGAAATCATAGAGAGAGTGAAAGGCATGCTTAAGATGGAAAAGGAAACATATTTTCCTAATTAAAAGAAAAATTCTCGGTAATGGTGGGTGGACCTTAAAAGAAATATGTTGCTAACGAAAATGTGCTCCGAAGAAAGAAATATAAACCAATGAGTAGGAATAGTTTGAGATTTCTTTTCTTTTGGGACAAGAAGAATCAAGAGGCAACAATTTTGAACTTCAGGGAATCCGCTTTGTGTACAATTAATTACTTTGGAGGAACATGCTATTTCTTGTATATTTCCCCAAGAGGACTATTGTTGGTAAAATAAGTAAATATTTGTGGTTAAATTTTGATTAAAATATCTCATTTAGTAAGAAATGGTTTAATTACAGTAAATTCTTGTATATCCATGAATTTACTTACACTAATGGGAGATTATCGTTAATGAATATTGTGAATTAATTATGGTTAAAGCTCCAGTGTATAAAATGAATATTTTGCTGGCAGATTAAAAGGAGTCGAGAATAACCAATACATAGAAATATTGTCGTTTTTTCTAATATGAACTCATGATGTAGAAATTATTGTACTTAATTGTAAACATCTGTAGCAAACTTATCAGTAAATGACATGTAATATAGTGCCAAAGTGAGCTATTGAAAATGCATGGATGCTACTTATGTGATAGAAGTGTTTAATGAGTAATGATTACGGATTATATTGTTATCATATTTTAAAGTAGAGGAATTTTAATCTTGGATAGTAAGGATGCCTCTATATAGTGTCGGAAAAGACAATTGAACTTATTATATTGATATTTAGGTTGAAAACAAAAAAATTATGGCTAAAGAGTAGTGAAATTATTTATCAATTAGAATATTAAGGGAAACATGGAATAAAATTGTAGCAAGTGGAAGATAAATTGAGAACCCATACATTAGGGGAATTTTGAGGTCTAAAATGGGCCTCCTAAGGAAAATATAAAACAAAATTTACTTTATTAGAACTAATCACATTTGAGGGGATGCCATCATCGCTAATGGTTGATGTGGCATTTCTTGAGTTAAAAATACTTGCTTATCACATTCTCAATGGTGGATAAAAACTCATGGTTAACCATAGTAGTGCTCTAAGTACTATTAAAGTCATAAAGTAAAGTACTTATAAAAAATGTCATTTCACAAATTTTAAATAAAATATTATTATTGCCATTTCATATTTTTTGAAAGAAACAATGCATATCCCTACACAATCTTCATGTATTTACACACTTTTAAATAAATATTATATTTGTTTATTTTCATATATATTTTTTAAAATCATATGTTCATATCATTTTATTTAACATTACAATTTCAAATTAATTATAAGTTAATATCTATACATATATATTATATATATGAAATCAAAATAAATAAAAATGTAACCTTAGGATAAATAAAATTTATTAAATAATATCATGATAACGTTAATAGCAATACAAACAAATTAAAATTAAAGAAAAAATACATTTTATTATTGTATAATGAAAAAAGATATATCAGTTTTGCGTGTTAAAATAAAATATATTGGATTCAACATAGTTTGGGGGAAAAAAATACTAAATTTCAATGTATATAAATCTTACATTATACTTATAAATATAAATTAAATTTATTTCAATACCTTTTTTTCCTTTAATTTTAAATAAAACTCAATTCATTTCATTATGATTATATTAATATTATATATTAGTATATATAATATTATGAAAAATAATCTAAATTTTATAGAATATATATTATATTCCTTTTTATATTATATATTATTTATTCTTATCTTATAAATCAAATCAATTCAATATATAATATAAAATTCATACATAAAACAATATATTACATCTATTATATTATTTTTATATATTATATTAATTACATGTTATTCTATAATTTATATAACATAATTTTTAATTAATAGTATATTCTATAATTAAGAATTTATGAATTTATATTTAAATTTTGTTTTAACTTATTTAAGTACAATGGAAAAATGCATTAGTTGTGCAATGATAATGACTTTTTCTTGAAAAGCTCCTTCTTATTTATAGTCACATCAATACTATTTTTTTATTAATTTTATTTTGTTACAACCTTTGAATTGAGTTTAACCATGGTTATATTGATTTTTCTACAAAAAGAGAATCGTTAAATTCATAAATATTATTTTATTGGTTTAGCTATTATTTTTTTATTTCCTTAGGAGGCCCATTTTAGACCTCAAAATTTCCCTAATGCTTATTCAAAATTATTAATAAGAGCCAAAATGTTAATGTAACATATCAGACTACTATATATAAAACTAAGTCTAAACAATAGTCCAGAGGTATAAAAATTTGAAAGGTTTTTATAGTCTTCATATTGAATTTTTCATGCTAAACCTATACAGATATAAGAAAAACAAATCCATATGTTTGTAGGAAATAGGTACATGGGAATACATATATAGGATTAAATTGGATTAAGGGTAACTCTACAATGTATATAGAGGACTAGTTCTAAAAGTGTCGAGATTCAACAAGATGATGAGCTTACTGAAAAGAGTCGCCTTCACTAAGTGGGCCTGCATGCTATTTTTGACAGAAGTCTAATTTTAGACTATGTCTATTTTTAGACATGATGATCATATTTCAGAAGTTGTAGGACGCTATTTATGGATGGTTGATCAAGTTGGAAAAATAGATGAAATTCTATTTTTAGAATATTGGGCGAAATCTATTTATAGATCGTTGATCTAAAAATAGATGCATGTCGATTATTATTATCTCTTCATAATAATTAGACACTGAACAAAAACTTATTCTCTTAGGGAACTTCGTTTCAGTGCATAGATGTGACACATCAATGGACTGAGGGAATTACACAATTCCCAAGGGTTTACTGGAGCTAATGCATGGAGGACTCAGTTAGAACTCAAGTGGCATAGTTATGACATAGTTGGAAGAAGTAGTTATGGAGTTGTATTCAGTTTAACTCAGTTAGACTCAGTTGAGCTAGTTGTATGTAGTCTAACTTATTGATACACTAGTGAGAGTGGAGTGAATTAATTAGTTAATTAATTCATAAATAATGACTCATTAATCAATTGAACAATACAACAGTTAACTACAGTGCAAGGCATTTTCAGTGGAGACATAGTGGAGAGATATGTGAAAGGGAAATATAGACTATCTGTTGTGATTATGGTGATCCATTGATTGCATCACACACACATTGGATTTGGCAATGAGGATTTCATATTCAATGCAAGGTTAATTCTAATTCATTTAGAGCTATTCTTAAGCATATATTGTGCAGTGGAGGTAGGCTAGCAGGAGGGAAAGATCGGTGCATGCATTTTCAAGATTGTTCCTGATTAGTGTATGACGATTGTACTGAACTGAGAGCTTGATAAGATTTTTATGAGGATTTTCATATGGTTCCATGATACATAATATATAGTTGGGGGTTTTCAGCTTCAAGCTTTCCTTGTTAAAAACTGTGCTATATGCGATTATTTTTATTTCTACTTTACATGTGTGTGCAATTAAATTTTCCGCAAAAGATTAACAAGTGGAATAGATTCAATATCTTGCATAAGGTTAAATAGTGTGAGATCAGGTGGATCTAGGACATATTCATGTTTAGTGCATATAATTTCTACATGGTATGAGAACATTTTTGATTGAAGATTGCAATTGTAAAGTGAGTTTGTGCTAGTGGACAATTCGAATTTGCTATATAAGATTCTTGGTGCAGAAGTCGAGTGTACATTGAAATTTCTTTCAACGGGTTGAGATTGGAGTATGCCCTTGATGGTAGCTCAAATTACATAGCCTGGAAGGACAGGATGGAGGTAGTTCTGGAGGATAATATACTGAAGGAGTTCATCGATAGCTATGTTCCTAAGGCAATATATAGTAATGTTGCATTACTTTACGCATGGCAAAAGAAGACAACAAAGACGAGGAGGATGTTGTTGGAAGGTGTGAAGGACCATAGTGTGTCCAGCCTTCATGGGAAATCCACTCCATTCTTAATGTGGAAGGCTTTGACAGAATTGTTCCAAAGTAGAAGTGACGAGAGGAAGTTGACGCTTAAAGACAAGCTCAAAAAAATAAAAATGGAGAAAGGTGACAATATTCCAAAATACCTCTCGAAGTTTGTCCAATGCAAGGAAGAATTGGGAAGTGTGGGGGTTACTATTGATGAAGAAGAATTGGTGATTTTGGCTATCCTTGGGCTTCGGAAGAGTTGGCATAGCTACGAAGACTCTGTCAATGGATGAGAGAAACTGCCAGGATGAGAGCGACTTTGGTCTGATATTGTGTAGGAGGAGATAAGGCGGGGTACCAAGGATGGATCTTCATCGAAGAATTAAGATGAAGAGAATTGCGCTTTCGCTGCAAAAGCAAGGGAAGGGGAAGAAACATCCTTCAAAATCTGATGCTAAAGGAAAGAAGCAGGATTTGTCCATAGTGAAGTGTTTTCACTGTCACGAACATGGACATTTCGCCACTAACTGTCCACAGAAGAAGAAGAAAAAGAAGGCTACTAGATTTGTAGCTCGAAAGGCCTTATCCTCGCAATTTGAACTTGACTTCTCCTTGATCGCATGCTTGGTTTCAAGATGTATGGGATTGGTGTGGTATCTTGATAGTGGTGTGTCTTTCCATATGACGGGAGACAAAGAGTTTTTTAGTGACTTGGAGGAGAAGGACCTCCAGATGCATATATAGATGGGTGATGATGGTCGGTACAGTGCGACTCTCATTGGGACCATTAACTTTGAGAGGGAGTCTGGTAATCCATTCTTGTTGAAGAATGTTATGCATGTTCCAAGTCTGAAGAAGAACTTGGTCTCAGTCACAATGCTGGAAGACAAGGGTTATGATGTTGTTTTCAGTGAGGGAAAAGCCTTCCTTTGACATAAAACAACGGGTCAAACCAAGAAGATAGGGGTTAGAATTAATAATCTCTAAAATATGGAGGTAGATGGCTGCACTGTAATGGTGGGTAAAGCAGAAGAAGGGGTGAGCCGGGATGAGGGCGACTTATGGCATAGGAGATTGGATTCTCCATGGTGCTTTGAATATTTTGTAGAAAATTTCTATTGGACTTCCCAAGGGTACTATTGCATAGTCAGATCAGTGCAAGGGATGTACTATGGTTAAGTTTGTGAAGACCACCTTTCATGAGAAGGAGAACTATGCTTCGGTGATCCTGGAGAGAATTCACACAAACGTGTGTGGAACTTTCTCGGTTGCTTCAACAACAAAACATAGGTATTATGTTATATTTGTTGATGACTATTCTCGTAGATGTTGGATATGCTTCATACAGAAGAAGAGTGAAAAGTTCTCAAAGTTCTGTGAGTTTAAGGCATTGGTGGAGAAGGAGTCGGGGAAGCAAGTGAAAGATCTATAAAGTAATAATGGTGGTCAATACATCTTGGGTTAATTCAAAGACTTCTGTATAAAAGAAGGAATTTGAACAAAACTCATAGTGCCTCATAACCCACAGCAAAATGGGGTCGCGAAGAGAAAGAATAGAATGATCGTGGGTGCTGCATGACCAGAGCCTACCGATGCACCTGTGGGTGGAAGCATGCAACACTGTGGTTTATGTACAAAGCTATTTTCCTCATAGAGTACTTGGCATGAGTACACCCAAAGAATATTTTACTGGTAAGAAGCCTGATATTTCTCATTTGAAGATTTTTGGCTCACCTGTTTACATTCATGTGACGAAGGGTGCCAGGAAGAAGCTGGAGCTAACTACAGAAGTTTGGATATTTTTTGGGTGCACAGAAACACCCCATAACTATCCTATGTATTTTCTAGACAGTCGGATGATTGTTGTGCGACGAGATATAAATTCAATGAGGTGAATGCCATGAAGTTGTCGCTTGAGAGGGAGCTACACTTGCATGTGGAGGAGGAACTTCTTGTTCCCAAAGATGAGCCTCTGGATGTGGATCAGCCATAGGAGGAGATTCATGGAGTGGAGGAGTCCAGTCATGCATAACCAAACATCATACAAGGCAAAAAGCATACCAAAAATGCTGAGAGATTGAAGCTTGATGTAGGACAGAATGTAGGAGTCCCTACATCATAATGAAGATGGAGACAGTCACCTGACTGATATAATAGATACAAGGCTCTTATGAGCAAGTGTATCGTGACAAAGCCATATTCTTTCGAAGAAGAAGTGCAGGAGCTGACATGGGTAGAAGCCATGGTGGAGGAGTATGACTCCATTGTCAGAAACAGTGCTTGGGAGATTATTCCAAGGCTGGTGGGAAAATCAGTTGTAGGATCAAGAAGGATCTACAAGGTAAAGCAAGCTGATGATGGGAGCATTGAGAACTATACGGCAAGATTTTTTGCTCGATGCTTCTCACAGATCGAGGGGATTAACTATGAAGAAACCTTTGCACCTGTTGCACGGTATTCTTCCATATGAACCATCCTTGCTCTCTCAGCGCAGATGGGTTGGCACATTCATCAGATGGATGTGAATATTGCGTTCTTTAATGGGATCATTGAGGAAGAAGTGTACATTGAGCATCCTGAAGGATTTGAGATCTTCAACAGCGAGTCACATGTGTGCAAGCTCAAAAGAGCACTGTATGGGCTGAAACAAGCACCTTGTGCTTGGTACACTCGGTTCGATAGCTATTTCACTAGACTTGGCTTCATCAAGAGTGAGGTAGATGTAAACCTATACCAGATTTTGGTGGAGGGTAAGATTTTAATAATTGTACTTTATGTTGATGATTTAATACTAACAGGTGATGAGCAGTTGATACACTCATGCAAGGCAGATCTTGCAAAGGAGTTTTAGGTGAAGGATCTGGGCCTTCTTCATTATTTCCTTTGACTAGAAATATGGTAGCAGGAAGGTGAACTGTTTGTGTCTCAAGGCAAGTATACCCGAGAGATACTGGAGAAGTTTCACATGCAAGGCTGCAAGCCTATCGATGCTCCTCTTCTAGGAAATTGGAAGAAAGAGGATGCTACATCAGCAGAGGTAGTGGATGCCACTGTTTATCGATAGTTGGTGGGCTCGCTCATGTATTTATTCAATACAAGATCAGACATATGTTATGCGGTGAGCTAGCTTTCACAAGCGATGGTTAAGCCTACCAAGCTCTTTTGGAAGGAAGGAAAGCATGTCCTGAGATATCTCAGGGGCACATCGGAGTATAGTTTATGGTACAGACAGACGGATAAGGTGAAGTTGCATGGCTTCAGGGATGCAGATTGGGCAGGAAGCCCAACAGACAGAAAGAGCACATCAGGAGGGATTTTCAGTATCGAATCTATGGTAGTTTCTTGGTATACCATTAAACAAAGATCCCTGGCACTCAGTTCAGTGGAAGCAGAATACATGGCAGCAAGTCAAGCTGCATGTGAGCCTATCTGGATGAGGAAGATTCTGGTTGGTTTGTTTAGTTCACATTTAGATCCCATAGTGATACATTGTGATAATCAGAGTTTCATTAAAGTCTCATTTAATCCCATGTTTCATGATAGATCTAAACATATTGATATCTGGTATCATCATATTAGAGATTTTGTGCAGTGGAAGATCATGTTGCTTCAGTACATTCCTACGGAGGATCAGAATGAATATATTCTGACAAAGGCACTCACGATGAGCAAATTCGAATACCATAGAGGCAAGATTTGGGTGAAGGATAATCCCTATCTTGTTGAGAGGAAGTGTTGAGATTCAACAAGATGATGAGCTTAGTGAAAAGAGTCACCTTCACTAAGTGGGCCTACAGGTTATTTTTGGCACCAGTCTATTTTTAGACATGATGATCATATTTTAGAAGTTGCAGGATGCTATTTGTGGATGGTTGATCAAGTTGGAAAAATAGATGAAATTATATTTTTATAATATTGGGCGAAGTCTATTTATAGATCGCTGCTCTAGAAATAGATGCATGTCAATTATTATTATCTCTTAATAATAATCAAACACTAAACAACAACTTATTCTCTTATGGCACTTTGTTTCAGTGCAAATATGGGGCACATCAATGGACTGAGGGAATTACACAATTCCCAAGGGTTTACTGAAGCTAATGCATGGAGGACTTAGTTAGAACTCAAGTGGCAGAGTTATGACACAGTTGGAAGAAGTAGGTATGGAGTTGTATTCAGTTTAACTCAGTTAGACTTAGTTGCGCTAGTTGTATCTAGTCTAACTGAATGATACAATAGTGAGAGTGGAGTGAATTAATTATTTAATTAATTCATATATAATAACTCATTAATCAACTGAACAATACAATAGTTAACTATAGTGCATGGCAGTTTCAGTGATGACCCAGTGGAGAGATAGGTGAAAGGGAAAGATAGACTATCAGTTGTGACTATAGTGATGCATTGATTGCATCACACACACATTGGAGTTGCCAATGATGACTACGCAGTCAAGGCAAGTGTAATTCGAATTCATTCAGAGCTATTCTTCAATAGAGATTGCGCAGTGGAGGCAGGTTAGCAAGAGGCAAAGATCGGTGCATGGATTTGCAAGATTGTTCCTGATTATTGTATGACGATTGTACTGTAATAAGAGCTTGATAAGCTTTGTATGAGGATTTTCATATGATTCCATGATACATAATATATATTTGGTGGTTTTCAACTTCAGGCTTTCTCGGTTAAAAACTGTGTTATGTGCGATTATTTTTATTTATGCTTTACATGTGTGTGCAATTAAATTTTCCGCAAAAGATTAACAAGTGGAATAGATTCAGTATCTTGAATAAAGTTAAATAGTGTGAGATCAGGTGGATATAGGACATATACATGCTTAGTGCATATAATTTCTGCAGAAATAAGTGAATTCCTATGAAGAAACATCTAAACCTAGTTTACATATAACTATATAATATTAAGTTTCCTTAATAGAGGACATAAAATAGAAAAATGACTAGATTCATAACATAAAAGGTTATCAATTGAAATAATGAATGGAGAAAAAACCAACCATGGTATACCTTTAGTACCATATAATACGAATTATTAATTAATCGATCAGTGTAGCTGAGTAAGAGGCCTTTTTCACCTTGGAAATGTGTGTGTGTGTGTGTCTATATATATGAATTTATATACAATATGTATACATAATTATAGGAAGAGAAATTCCAAAAATGATGTGTACTCGATAAAGGGAAAAAAAGAGAATATATGCTTATACAAATACATACAAATTTTAGTATTATCCACAAGACAAATTAGTCAGAAAAGAAAAATACATCAATTAATAGCTAGGAGAATATATACTAAGGCTGGAGAGTATATATATATATCTGTGTGTGTGTGTGCATGGGGGGTGTGGTGAATTGATAATATATATTTGCATTTATACTTTCACCTCCTTATTCTTTTTTGAAGCAATCCATTGAATATGAATGAGTTTTCTCTACAAATTTCATATGTCTACAATATAAATTGACTTTTCTTCATAATTCCTCACAAATCCAAGACTATAACATAAAAAATAACTCAACCTTAATCCTTAGCTGAAGGTTGAGAGGAGTTCTAGGAACTGGTGCTTCAAGACCAAGAGATCCAAATGGACCATCTACCTCATTCCAAGATGTCGTCAAAGGGAATTCCCCTTCCCTAGAAAAACAAATTTAAAGAAATCTAGGCCCCTACATTATATATCAAATAGAGCAACCTACAATAATTGAAGTTAACCTTCTAGAGGTAAATTCTCTCTTCACAAATTTTCAATCCAAGGAGGTTATTTGTAGGTTTAATGGAATCTATCCCCAATAAGAATCCTTACACTCATGAATTTAATCCTCTTGGAAACCCAATTATGATATTTATTTATGCTCCAAAGGATTATTCATATAATAATTTTAAACACAACAAGATTTGGATTTTCCTCTAAGTGCAGGGCTATAGTTTGAGTCTAGAGCTACGCTCTTTATTACTCCACATTTTGTATATTTCATTGCAACAAATATGGAAGTTTTTACATTACCGGTATGGGTGATATTCCCAAAAAATCCTATTCCTTTTTTACACCAATAGGTATTATAGGGCATTGGAAATACTTTGGGAGATATTAAATAGTGGGACCTTGAAAGAACACATAAAGGTTTTTCTACCTTTCTAGAATATGTGTGGTGATAGTCCTTAGTAAAGGTTTACCAAACCAAGTTATATTAAAGCATAGAAAATTTAGTGGTCTCAAGTTTTAGACTAAGATAATAGGACATTTAGATGTTATTGTTTTTAAAAAGAAAACTTACATAACGCATGCCCATAGGCCAAAAAGAAACCAAAAAAGAAAAAGGCACATAACCCAAAAGGATGGTAGTTTAAAGACCCACATCTCTTTAAAAAAAAATAAGGAGAACCCATAAATAATCGACCAAAATAAGATTTGGGCACTCATCGTAAGAATGATAATGATACCCACTATTAAAGTGGGACATATTCAATATCTATCTAGGATTCATGTCGTCAAATAAATATGATAGAAAAAGATGATGGCATGGTGGGAATAAATCGTTTCCACATATCAAAAAACTTAGTTTCGAACAAAAAACATGTTGTAAAGAAATTTTTCAATGATATGACTCTCATTCCAGTGGAGGCCAAAGTTGGGAATGAAAACATGTCTAAGAAAATAAAGGAAAAAGGGAGAGATAAGTGATTTCTAAATTACTTTATGTTCCACTTTCTGTAGTATTTATTTTTTCATTTTTAGGATTTTGGTCCCCTTCAAGGCCATTTTGGTTGCTTTTTTCTCAATAATTTTAATCATATGAAAGTTTAATTCTATTTAATTTTTTACTTCTTTCTTTATGTACGCCATACACAAATTTGGGTAGAGCTTGGTGAATGCAAGTGTATAGTGTGTATATGAAAAATGTATTTTGTTTCAAATATGAATAGAAGAATTATTGTTTTTTCAAAGAGAAAAACATTTATTTGGAATTAAGTATTGTTCATATTATTTATCAATATTAAAGTTAATAAGCTTGATACTCAAACCTAATATTATGAAATTTATTATTAAAACCTAACATTATAAATATTAATGTTAAAAACAAATATATAAATATAAATAATAAACCATAATATTAGATCCAATATTACAAACCCTAATATTATAAGCCTTAATTTATTCTATAAATCTTAAACGAAGGGCACCTATTAGTGACTTTTTAAACCATAATGATAAACAATAATATTAAAAATAATATTATAACCCATAAAATTATACTCAATATCATAATCAAATCCAAAAATCTTTTTCTTTCATGTTTTCAATCCACAAAAAAAAAATGCTCCTCCTTTATAGTTTTTCAAACAAAATTATGACTTTTTCGTTTTCCCTAGTTATTTAAATGTGATATCTATGTTTTATCATTAATCCAATTATGGTGTTGTTGCCACTCTTCCTAGTGATTTTTTCAATGCCATTATGTTGTGAGTGTACATTTTTTCATGATCTCTTACAAGTTATCTCTTACAACCCATCCTCGGCAGGTATGTAGTTAGCTCCAAGTTTTACTCATTCTGTGCTGTGGCATGAGGGTCACATATCCACATTAAGGAAATTATGAGGTAACAAATAAGCCTAAAAAAGAAAATGTACAACCAAGATAAACTTTATAAAAACCAATAGGTTTCAAGATGATGATATCAAATATGAGGGATGATTCCATAATTTTGGAGTTAAAAGGTAAAATGATTAAAATATAAAAATGTATAAAAAAATACTTTTGCAACTCTTATTTTTGACTTATCTCCCTAGGAATTTAATCAAATTTTGAGAGGGAGCACTCATTGGATGTCAAATTTAATTCCTTGTCCAAGTATTATTCATGTTTTATAGTTTCTATAGACCATGCTGTGCGAAAAAAGAGAATATGTGAAAAGCGTGTTTGCACAAATTGAAAAATTAATTTTATTTTTTTTCTTGTTTCCCTCTAAATTTTGATGACGTCATACCATATTGTTTTACTATTTCCACTATTATTGTA
Organism: Pinus albicaulis; assembly: GCA_034641835.2. Taxonomy (NCBI): domain Eukaryota; kingdom Viridiplantae; phylum Streptophyta; class Pinopsida; order Pinales; family Pinaceae; genus Pinus; species Pinus albicaulis. Next base: position 627,480,713 of record CM076579.1, read on the forward strand.
TAATATTTCTTTGGATACCCATTTTATATCTCAAAATATCTCTAATTGTAGAAGTGAAAGTGGAGGTGATTAAAGGTACGTGGAAAAAAAGGGAAATCCTCCCAATTTTTTGTTATAATTGCATAGGTGTGAAAGGGATTAACAACTAGCTTTGTAACTATCATTCTTGTAGAAAGACATTCCCATTGACCATCTACATATGTTGAAGATCTGATTTTATTTTGGTCTCTTCATTGTATGGAATCCCTAAAGAATTTGTGGTTGTTCATGTTCTTAACATGTTATAGTTTCGGTTCTAGTTGATGGTGTGGGAGTTTAGTTTATACCATACATGAATCCAAGAAATGGATTTTATTGTCCATGCTCTTCATAGTTTATTAATTAAACTTCCATACAAATCTAACCAAATTTCTATGAAGCATAAAACTTGATCCATTTTTTGCGAAGAGATCTTGTTATAGGTAAGGGTTAAAACAATGTTTTTTAATGGTTAATAAATGGATATAATTCATATTTATTCCTAGGTCCCTCTATTATATTGATTGTGGTGGAAGGCTACAAGAATCATATATAGTGTATGAAAAAGCTATACATGTCAAATAAATAAATAAATTTCTGCAATTAAGGTGAATCCATATAGTATGAGTAGGATAACTAACAAGCTATGCCTAGAGTAAGTAACATGTTGTGGCTAGTTTAGTGAATGAGAAGCCATATAGAAATCTACATTCTATAGGGTATTGAAGATACATAAATTGTAGAGAAAACAAAACATGTTAGAGGAAAATTGGTTAGAAACTAGATGTATGTATAGGTATAGCTAAGGAAATTAGGTAAAACCCGACATTAACCATGCATAGGGAAAGTATTGGTTACTTTAATACAAGAAAACTTATTTTTTAGTTGAGTAAATTAAGTCACATTAAAAAGGAGACATTACTTTTATGAATATGATCTTTGGTTATCTTTTTTTTTCAGCTGCTTTGACCTCCATTAAGACATTTCTCAAGTGCCTTCATAATATTTATTATATAATACACACCCAAATATTTTATTTTCTTGTTATTCGCATCCAACAATAGTTGTTACATGTATTGTAGGGATATTGCGAATGATTTTTCTTTTATTGTTGTAATCCAAAAAATATTGCATCTCCTTTAAAATTTTACATATAACTAGCACAACCACATTAATAAATGTGGTTAATATATAGCGATAGGTGTATTTTGAAACATATTTACAAACATATTAGTAAATGTGGTTGAGAAATGTTCATAGGTGTATATAATTAACATTGTTAATCATATTGTTCAATGAAAAAAAAATATATTCTTAATTTTTATTAATAATTATATTATTAAATAATATAAAGTAAATTTGGGGAAATATGGGGTACCGTTTGGTTTCTTTGGTTTGTTGAACCTTTTTTTTCTTCTGAATTGTTGCTTCTTAGCATGGGTTTGCCTCCGCTTTAGAGGTTGGGCTACACAATGAAGATGTTGTTTCTTGCTTATTTCATGGAGTCGTAATAAGGGGGCTTCATAAAAAATATATGGAGGATTGGAGCCTTCTCTATTGTTTTAGGGTGTGGATACTCTTCAAGAATAATATTGTTGTATGCTAGGTCTACGATTGTTTTCATTTGGTAAAAATGTGATGGGTGCATGCTATAAGGGTTTTTTTAGCTCCCTTTTCCCTTTGCTTTGATTTATTAAGTGTGATTTCTCTCATGGACAATGTATTTGACAAAATATTCATCTATTATGCATAAATATATGTATTACACATGGAGATTTGTTATACACTTTTCTAGTTTTGTGCACTTTGCGCTTCAGGTTGCGATGGAGCAGAGTAAATGTGATAGTATATAATCTCAAAACTTAGTGTGTGTGTTTGTGTGTGTGTGTGTGTGTGTGTGTGTATATACTTCCATTTATATTTTAACCTCATTATCTATTTTTTTAAAGAAGACCATTGCAGTTTAATGGGTTTGTTCAAGAAATTTCCAATGTCTACAATATAAAGGGATGTTTCTTCATAGTTCCTCATACATCCAAGAATATAACATAAAAAGGAACTCAATTTAATCCTTAAATCAAGGTTGAGAGGAGGATATTTAGGAACCCGTGCTTTAGGACCCAGGGATCCAAGTGGAAAATTGACCTCATTCCAAGATGTTATGAAAGGTAAGTTCCCTTCCCTAGTAAAAAAAATTTAAATCAACATAGGCCCCTACATTGTACATCAAATGTAGCAACCTACAATCATTGAAATTAACCTTCCGCAGGTAAATTTTCTCTTCACAGCTTTTCAGTCCAAGGAGGCTATCTATAGGTGTAATGGCTCTATCCCTAATAATAATCCTTACACTCAAGAATTTTCACCTCTTGGACACCCGAATATGATATTTATTTATGCTCCAAAGTCTTATTCATAGTATAATTTAATACATAAAAATATTTGAATTTTTCTCTAAGTGAAGGGTTATAGTTTTAGGCTAGATCCAAGCTCTTTAGGATTGCATTATTTCCATATTTTGCTGCAAAAAATATGTTAATCTCAACATTACCATTATGGGTGATACTCCCAAACCGTCGTCTTCCTTTTTGGCAACAATAAGTCCTAGATGGAATTGGAAATACTTTTGAAAATTTTAAAAAAGGGGTCCTTGAAAGAAGACGTAAAGGGTTTTCTACCTTTCTACAACACGTGTGGTGATAGTCCTTATTAAAGGTTCAACGGACCACATTATATTAAAAAATAGAAATATTTAGTGGTCTAAAGTTTTAGACTAATAGAATTGGACATTTAGATGTTATTGATTTCCAGCGTGAGACTTATAGAACACATGCCCATACTCTAAGGAGAAACCAAAAAAGAGAAAGGCACATAAGCCAAAAGGATGGTAGTTTACCGACCCAGATCTCTTTGAAACAAAATAAGAAGAATCCATAAATAATCCACCAATAGAAGATTGGGGCACTCATGGTAAGAATGATAATGCTACTCACTATTAAAGAGGGAGGTATTTAGTAGTTATATAAGATTTAGATCATCATATAAATATGATACACAAAGATGATGGCATGGTATGAAAAAATACTTTCCACATATAAAAAAACTAAGGTTCGAACAAAAAACATCATCTAACTACATTCCTCAATGATATGGCTCAAGTTTGAGTGGAGCCCAAAGTTGGGAATGACAACATGTCCAACAAAATAAGGGAAAAATGGTAGATATAAGTGATTTCTACACTACTTGATTTTCCACTTTCTCTAGTATTTAGTTTTTTATTTTTAGTTTTTTGGTCCTCTTCAATTCCATTTTAGTTGCTCTTTCTCAAAATTTTAAGTATATGAAAATGTAATTTTATTTAATCTATTTTAATTCTTTCCTTTTGTACGCCATACAAAGATCTGGGTAGATCTTGGTTAATGCAAGCGTATAGTGTGTATATGCAAAATGTATTTTGTTTAAAATATGAATAAAAAACTTACTATTTTTTCAAAGAGGAAATAAAATTATTAGTAATTAAATATTATAAATATTATTTATCAATATTAATATTAATAAACTTGATATTAAATCCTAATATTATAAAATTTAATATTAAAACCCAATATTATAAATATTAATCTTAAAAAAATAATATAAATACAAATAATAAACCCTAATTTTAAATCCAATATTACAAATGCTAATATTGTAAGCCGTAATGTGATTTATAAACCTTAAATAAAGGACACCTAATAGTGACCTTTTAAACTCTAATTGTAAACCCTAATATTATAACTAATATTATAAACCATAACATTAAACTTAATATTATAATCCAATCCAAAAATCCTTTACTTTCATGGTTGCAATCCACACAAACAAATTGTACCTCCTTTATAGTTTTTCATACAAAAATATGGCATTGTTGTTTTCCCCAGTGATTTAAATGTGCTATCTATTTGTTACCGTGAATCAAATTTTGGTGTCATCTTCACTTTTCCTAGTGGTTGTTACTCATCTGCCAATCAAATGCCATTATGTTTTGATTGTAAATTCTTTTGTTATTTCTCACATGCATCTACTTACAACCAATCATTAGCAGGTATGTAGTTGGCTCCAAGGTTTCATCACTATGTGGTGTGCCATGAGTGTCACATATCCACATTAAAGAAATTTTGAGGTAAAAACTAAGCCTAAAAAAATTTACATGAGGATCAAATTTATAAAAACCAATAGGTTTCAAGATGATGATGCAACTATGAGGGATGATTCCCCTTTTTTGGAGTTAAAAACAAAAATGATTAAGAAGTAAAAATATAAAAAACTACTTTTTCAACTCGTATTTTTTACTTACATCCCAAGGGATTTTCTTAAATTTCATGGAGGAGAACTCATTGGATGTGAAATTTAGTTACTCATCCAAGGAGTATCCATGCTGCATACTTTCAATAGACCATGTGAGGAAAAAATTGGGAATATATGAAAAGCGTGATTGCACAAATTGAAAAAATAGTTTTTTATTTTTTCCTCTAAAATTTGATGATTCAATATAATATTATTTTATTATTTCCAATATTATTTTATAATATTGCTTATGATACCCATTTTAGACCTCAAAATGTCTATAATTGCATAAGTGAAAGTGGACGTGATTAAAGTTACATCACCAAAAAGGGAAATTCACCAATTTTTCTTTTATAGTTACATAGATGCAAAATGGATTAATAATTGATTTTGTAACTATAATCCATGTCGAAAGACACTCCCACTGACCATACACTTATCTTGACTATTAAACTTGATTGTGGTCGCTTTTAATGTATGGATTAATCCATAAATAATTGGTTGTCGTGCATGTTCTTAATAGGTTACAATTCTGGTTTTGGTTGATCGTGCATGAGTTTAGCTTGTGACATCCATGGGTTCAAGAATTTATTTTTTTTCTTCATGCACTAGATATTTTTAGTAGTTAAAATTCCATACAAATCAAACCAAATTTCTCCTAAGCATAAAACTTGTTTCAGTTTTTGTGAAGAGATCTTGTTACACGTAAGGGTTAAAGCAATGTTTTGTTAATGTTTAATCAATGTATATAACTCATATTTAATTGTAATACCCTCTATTATAGTGATTGCGGTGGAAGGGTACAAGAATCATATATGGTGTATTAACAAGTTATGCATGTCAAGATAAATGAATAAATTTATGCAGTCAAGGTGAATCCATATAGTATGAGTAGGATAACAAATAGGCTATTCCTAGAGTAAGTAACATGTTGTGGATAGTTTAGTAAATGAGAAGGCATGTAGAAATATACTTTCTATAGGGTATGGAAGACACATAAATCATCGATTAAGAAAAAAATGTTAGAAGAAAATTGGTAAAAACTGGGATGTATGCATAGGTATAGCCACGGAAATGAGGTAAGACCCCACATTCACCATGCGTAGAGAAATTTACTTTATTACAGGATAATTTATTTTTAGTTGAGTAAATTAAGGTACATTACAAAAGAGACAAAACTTTTATGAATATTAGCTTTGGTTATTTTTTTTTTGTTTTTTTTATCTTCTTTTACCTCCATTAAGACATTTCTCAAATGCCTTCATAATATTTTTTATACAATCTACACCCAATTATTTTGGCTTTTTGCTATTCCCATCCAACAATAGTTATTACATCTATGATAGGAATATTGAAAACGATTTTTCTTTGATTTTTGTAATCCATAAAATATTGCCTCTCCTTTACAAGTTTACATAAAACTAGCACAACCACATTAATCAATGTGGGTGATATATGGCTATAGTAGTATGGAAAGAATATGCACAACCAAATTAATAACTGTGGTTGATAAACATTCATAGGTGTATATAAATAACATTGTTCATCATATTGCTCAATGGAACAAAAAAAAATATTTTCATGTTTTATTAATAATTATATTATTAATTTTAACAAAAAATTTTTTGGGAAAAATGGGGTCACCTTGGGTTTCTATCATTTGCTGACCTTGTCTTTGCTTCCCTACTGCTTCTTCTTAGATAGGGCTTGCCTCTAATTTTAAGGATGGGATACATAATGAAGATGTTATTGCTTTCTTATTTTACGGAGTCGTAACAAGGGCATAACACGTATATGGAGGATTGGACCCTCCTGTTTTACGTTAGGGAATGGGGAGTCTCCAAGAATGAATTTTTTGTATGCTAGGTCCATTTTCATTTGAGAACAATCTGATGGGTACATGCTATAAGGGTTTTTTTTAGCTCCCTTCTCCCTCTGCTTTGATTTATAAATTTTTATTTGTCTCATGGGCGATGGATTTGATGGAAGATTCTTATATAATGTGTAAAATGATGTATTACCCATAGATATTTTGTATTCACATTTTTGTTTTCATGCAGTTTCTACCTCAATATACGATGGAGAAGAATAAATGTGATGATATATAATATGCAATATATATATATATATATATATGAATTGATATGAATTGATAATATATACTTCCATTTATATTTTCACCTCATTTTTTTAAAGGAGACCATTCAAGATTAATGGGTTTGCTCTAAAAATTTCCAATGGATACAATATAAATGGAATTCACTTCATAAGTCCTCACACTTCCAAGGCTACACCATAAAAAATAACTCAACCTTAATCCTTAACTCAAGGTTGAGAAGACGAGCATTAAGACCTAGGGATCGAAATGGACCATATACCTCATTCCAATATCTTAGGAACTGAAAGTCCGCTACCCCAGTATAAAAAATGTAAATAAATCTAGTCCCCTACATTGTACATCAAATGGAGCAACCTACAATCATTGAAGGCAACCTTCTAGAGATAAATTCTCTATTTAAAAAATTTCAATCCATGGAGGTTAGTTATAGGTTTAATGGAATCTATCCAAATAAGAAGCCTTACACTCATAAATTTTTTCCTCTTGGACACCCAACTATGATATTTATTTATGATCCAAAGGATTATTCATAGTATAATTTGATACACAAAAAAAATTTGATTTTTCTCTAAGTAAAGGGTTCTACTTTTAGGCAAGAGTTAGGCTCTTTATTGCTCCTCAGTTTCCATATTTCACTGCAAAAAATATGGTATTCTCATCATTACCAGTATGGGTGATACTCCCAAACCTTCCTCTGCCTTTTTGGCGCCAATAAGTCCTAGAGGGCATTGGAAATGCTTTGGGAAAGTTTTAAAAGGGGACAATGACAGAACTCATAAAGGTTTTTCTATGTTTCTATAATATGTGTGGTGATAGTCCTTAGTAAAGGTTTACCATACCACATTATATCGAAACATATAAAACTTTAGTGGCCTCAAGTTTTATACTAAGAGAATAAGACATTTAGATGTCACTATTTTCAAAAAGGACACTTATAGAACACACTCCCATAGTCTAAAAGTAATAAAAAAAGGAAAAAGGCACATAAGCAAAAAGGACTGCAGATTACTGACCCACATATCTTTGAGAAAAAATAAGGAGAACCATAAATAATACAAAAAAAGAAGATTGGGGACCTCATGGTAAGAATTATAATGATACTCACTACTAAAGAAAGACATACTAAATAATTATCTATGGTTCAGGCCATTAGATAAATACTGTACAAAAAGATCATGGCATGGTGGGAACAAATTGTTTCCACATATCAGAAAAAGAGGTGGAACAACAAACATCTTATAAAGACATTCCTCAATGATATGGATCTAGTTCGAGGGGATCCAAAGTTGGTAAATATAACATGTCTAAGAAAATAAGGAAAAGGGGGAGATATAAGTGATTTCTACATTACCTTGTACTCCACTTTCTATAGTATTTATTTTTTTCATTTTTATTTTTTTGGCCCTCTTCAAGGCCATTTTGGTTTTTGTTTCTGAATAATTTTAATCATATGAAAATGTAATTCTATTTACATTATTTTACTTCTTTCTTTGTGTACACCATACACAGATTTGGGTAGATCTCGGTGAATGCAAGTGTATAATGTGTATATGAAAAATGTGTTTTGTTTCCTATCTTTATAGAATATGTGTAGTTATAGTCCTTCATAAAGGTTTACGATACCACAATATATGGAAACATTGAAAAATTTAGTGGTCTCGAGTTTTATAATAAGAGAATAAGACATTTAGATGTTATTGTTTTAAAAAATAACACTTATAAAACACATACCCATAGTCTACAAATAAACCAAAAAAGAAAAAGGCACATAAGCCAAAGGGATTGCATATTACTGACCCCCATATCTTTGAAAAATAAATAAAGAGAATCCATCAATAATACAACAAAATAATATTGGGGACCTCGTGGTAAGAAAGATAATGCTACTCACTATTAAAGCATGACATATTAAATGGTTATCTAGGATCCAGGTCATCAAATAAATAATGTACAAAAATATCATGACATGGTGGGAACAAATTGTTTCCACATAGAAAAAAATGAGGTGGAACAAAAAACATGCTATAAAGACATTCCTCAATGATATGGATCTGGTTCGAGGGGATCCTAGAGTTGGTAAATATAACATGTCCAAGAAAAGAAATGAAAAAGGGGAGATATAAGTGATTTCTACATTACTTTGTGCTCCATTTTCTATGGTATCTATTTTTTCATTTATATTTTTTTCGTCCTCCTCAAGGCCATTTTGGTCTCTCTTTCTGAATAGTTTTAAGCATATGATAATGCAATTCTATTTACATTATTTTACTTCTTTCTTTATGTATGCCATACACAGATTTGGGTAGATCTTGCTGAATGCAACTATATAGTGTGCATATGAAAAATATATTTTGTTTCAAATATGAATAGAAGACTTGTTATTTTTTCAAAGAGAAAAAATAATTATTAGGATCTAAATATTGTTAATATTATTTATCAATACTAATGTTAATAAACTTGATATCAAAACCTAATATTATAAAATTTAATATTAAAACCCAATATTATAAATCCTAATGCAAAAAAAATATTATAGATACAAATAATAAACCCTAATATTATATCCAATATTACAAGCCTTAATATGATAAGCCCTAATGTATTTTATAAACCTTAAACAAAGGAAAATTATCATTGACCTTTTAAACCCTAATGATAAACCTTAATATTAAAAATAATATTATAAACCATAACATTAAACTGAATATTATAATCCAATCCACAACTCATTTTCTCTCATGGTTATAATCAACAAATAAAATTGCACCTCCTTTATAGTTTTTCATAAAAAATATGACTTTGTTATTTTCCCGAGTTATTTAGAAGGGCCATCTAATTGTGAGCATTAATCCAATTCTTGTGGTGTCACCACTCCGCCAATCCAATGCGATTATTTTGTGATTGTACATTTTTTAGTGATTTCTCATAGGCATATGCTTACAACTCATTCTCAGCACACATGTAGTTGGCTTGAAGGTTTACTTTCTCTATGGTGTGCCATGAGTGTCGCATATCCACATTAAAGAAATTTTCAGCTAAAAAAAAGCCTAAAAAAAAAGATGTAAAAAAAATATAAATTTTATAAAAACCAATAGGTTTCAAGATTATTATGTCAAATATAAGAGACAATTCCCCATTTTTGGATTTAAAAAGAAAAATCATTAAAACATAAAAAAATAAAAATTCTACTTTTGCAACTTGTATTTTCTAGTTATCTCTCTATCGCTTTACTCAAATTTCAAGCGGGAACACTCAATGGATGTGAAATTTAATTTTTAATCCAAGGAGTATCCATGTCGCATACTTTCGATAGACCATGCTACGCAAAAAATCAGAATATATGAAAAGTGTGATTTCATAAATTGAAAAAATATTTTTTTTACTTTTTTTCTCTAAAATTTGATGATATAACATTTCCACTATTATTTTATAATATTTCTTAGGAGACACATTTCACACCTCAAAATTTCTCTAATTACATAAGTAAAAGTGGAGGTGATTAAAGTTACATTGTGTAAAAGGGAAATCCAACAATTTTTTTTTCTATATAATTGCATAGCTGTGAAAGGGATGAACAATTCACTTGCTAACTATCATTCATGATGAAAGACATTCCCACTAACCATCCACTTATGTTGATGATCTGAGTTGATTGTGGTAACTTTTCGTGTATAGAATCCATAAATAATTGGTGGCTATTCATGTTCTTAACAAATTATAGCTTCGGTTCCAGTTGATCATGCAGGAGTTTATTTTGTGACATCCATAAGTCCAAGAAATCAATTTTATTGTACATGCTCTTGATATTTTTACTAGTAAAACTTCCATACAAATCCAACCAAATTTCTGCTAAGGATAAAACTTGATCTGTTTTCTGTGAAGTGATATTTTTACAGGTTTTCTATGAGATTGCACAATAAGCAATATGTTTCCTCTATCAATATTATCTCTGTTGTTTCCTATGATTTCATGGTTGAGATTGTGCTTGATTCCTTGGTTAATGTATTCCCGCCTCACTGTTTTATTTATGTTGACCACTTGCAATTGTTTAATTCTACCACTCTCGTATTCACCAACATTCCTACTACAGGTAAGGTTGAGACTTGATTCAGGGAATTTTAGTATTCGAGGGATCGTGGTTATAAATGTGATGTTTCGATATTTTGTGTTAGTTTATGTGTGTAATTTCTATGAAAATGGAGGAGGTCTTGCTAGCCTAGTGTTGCAGTAAAACATTTCTATAATCCTGACTATTGTAGGTCATGTGGGAAGATCTATGGGATGATCCACACTAAGATTTATCTTTACACAATCCATTGACGAACTATATTTCATCTTTGTAAAAGAACTTGATTTGTATGATGAAATATCTTTCCGTCTTGAGCATAGAATAAGAATACTAGGAAAATATACATTTATCGTTGGGAAATAGTTGTAGGATGAATGATCGATTTTTCTTGACTATTTAGAAATATTTTTGGATGATGTGAAACTTAAAAGAATTTTACTATAATTTTTTTATTTATGTAAACATTATTGTTCAGCTATCTGTAGATAAAATTAGTTTTAAATATATTTTATAATTTTTTTTCTTATTTGAACTTTATTTGTTATAAATGTTTATCTAAATTCAATTTATGATCATGAGTAAAATTTTAAAAATATATTTGTAACTTGTTTTTTGATTTGATAAAAGTAAATTAATCTTCTTAGACTTAGAAATGAGCATAGATTTATGTTAATTTAAAATCTATTATGAGAGGGACAAATTCTCTTAAAATACAAATTCTTTTTTCAATGCAAAATTCTTTCTTGAATGCAAAACTTAAGAAAAAATGAAAATTTCCTTTTTGAGTCGAAAATTTGAAAAAAAATGAGCCTCATTAAATTTTTATTTCCCTCAAATAAATTTGAACTTAGCAACACACTAATAAATTTTTTAACTCCATTAACTTTTATTTTATATTTATTTCTTAATAATATATATAATTAATTTTATTATTAATATTTTTTATAATAAATTACTTTTATTATTGATTTTTTTAATGTTATATATATAACACAGTGGTTATACATTGAATTATCTTTGATATTAATATACTCTTATTTTGAATATTATACGAATTCAATCATACATATCATATTATGTAGTATGAATAATATACATGCTATTTTTCAATTCCATATTATACAGTTACATGTTTTTATTTATACTTTAAATTATTTTATTTTATGAATAAATTTTATTTCAAATTAAGATAGAAATTAAAATACTTTATTTAAAAATATATTTATTAATTTTTTTGTTATTGGTATTTTTTTTATTTATTAATATAAATTTTATTTTTATACGTAACATTACATAAAACCTATCCATAAAAACAATTATTAAAACTTTAAATATAAAAAGTTGGAATATATGTTTTTGAATCCGGAGTGTATAAATTTATAATTTAAATTAGGAAGAAAATTGACGTAAAACCATCGAACCTAATTCAAATCCAGAAGATAACTGTATAGAGAAAAAGTTGGTTTATGCTCTCCTTTTCCTATGAAACAAAATATCTCTTAAAATCAATATCAAGAGGAAACAACATCCCGCTGAAAGAAGTTGAAAGACGGACTACTACCGTATATATACACGTAGTATGTAGGGAAACCGGAATTCAAGTGCTTACGAAAACACGCGAAACGACATGTCAACGTGGCGTTCGGGCAATTCTTTGAAGTGCAATGGCCCGTGACCATAATATGGTGTGGAAAGATACATATTCCTACCAACAGCCACGTTACCAAATATATTTTATACGTTCCACCCACTGATCGATCCCGTCATCAACACCCTCCATATTTTTAGCAGTACCACCGCGAAGTGCGTCTAGTGGTCTTTTTCGGCTTACCGACCTCGTCCACCTTGTTCAAAGGGTTTTGTCCTGCCATCCAAAGCGTCATGATTTTCATTTACAAAAGCCTTTATATGTAGTGGATATTTTCCTTAGAACTTTGAATTCGTACGCATCCCGCTTAATATAATTATGTAAATTTTTAAGATATAATTTGTTACGTTAGATCAATAACATTTTTTGTGAATAAAAATAATGTGTAATCCATTGCATCATTATAAAAATGTACAAAATATTAAAGACGGGTTATGGAAGTCTTTTCAATATCATTTTAAATGAGAATGACATAATAAATGGTGAAAATAAATGTTTTTGATTTATTTATAGTTTTTTTTTTTTTTTCAGAGGAAAAAAAACGCTGTTTATATTAGGAAATAATATAACAGTACATGATCATGATTACATCACAGCTGTCAAGACAGCAGGTGAAAAACCCAAAATTATCCAAATACAATCATAAAAACTCCATGGGAGGAGTCATATGATGTACGGATGGAAAAGACCATCCCCAAACATTATAATACATGACATAAAAGATACATCATAGCATGTTATAAAAGGATGCAAGAAGACCACCAAAACGGAAGTGTAAGAAGTTCATAAAGCATGATAAAAAGATAGAAATAAGGATCGATACAGGTAGTCCTGTATACCAAAGACCAGCATATATAGAAAGAAATATATGGATAAAAACGCCAAAAGATGAGGTGTATATAAGCCGGCTCACCTGGTGTAGAAAACTGCAGCATCTTCTCCAAAGCATACGTGAAGTAACCCGGTAAAAGATGGCCCTTGAAAACAGGACCATATACTCCCAACACCGGCTCGCTTGAAAAAGTCCATATGTACAGTGCACGTGGACCGTCTCGACTGATAATGATAATCTTCATAACACGATGAAAACCGAGTAAAACATAGTCCAATAGGTCCGACATAGAGAGAGGATATCAACGGACATAAACAGCAAGCGTATCAACGATCCATATGGCCACCAGTGCATTGGTAAAGTAGAGAGCAAAAATGATGAAATCCGCTATGAAATTCTATGGAAATAAACAGTAAGCAAGAGAAATAAAAACAGAATAGGTAGGAGATTCAAAATAGCATCATGGGATCGGAATAACTGATGACCTTTGTTGTACCCCATCAACATACTGAAGCAGATGCATCTGACCAAAATCTGATGAGATGCCTTTTTTCGATAATTTATCCGCCCTGGTATTATTCTCCATGTAGATGTGAGTAATAGGAGGTTTATCCATTTTCTGCCACATGTGCAAAGTCCTCTGCTTCCACCCCTTCAGGTTTGGAATAGTAATATCACATTTGCCCTGAATCCAATCAATAACGAGCTTAGAGTCCCCATAGAAATTTGGATTCTGTAAATGATAAAAAGTTGTAATAAGGAAACTGCCCCAAAGTGCCATAATTTCTGCTTTATTATTGGTACCGACACCTCCGTTCCAATAAGCATGTATTCTCTCATTCCTTGATATTTTAACCCAAAATCCACATCCAATGGTTCCATCCTTTGATGCTCCATCAAAGAAAATGGCCAGGAGTTGAATTTCGTGGGGTCTATATCTGATAGATCTGTCAGACAATAGCAAAGGGGGATCATTCCAATCCGGTAACCAGCTCTTGATGTTGGACAAAATATTGTGAGGAAGAAAAGGCCTGTTTTCGAAAATGAGATAGTTCCTGCCATTCCAAACTTCCCACATGAGATAGAAGGGGAGTGATTTATATTTTCTATTAAGCTTATCCCATTCCGCAACTGTCGATATAAAATCCAATGGAGCCCAGTTCAGATTGGATAAGTGGGGTAGAAAGGTTCTCCAAATGTATTTGATGACTAGGCAGGAAAAGAATAGGTGCTGAATGCTTTCGGCCTGTATACGGCATATAGGACATCTATTCGGCCCCTGCATACCCCTTCTGCATAGATTATCCCACGTCATTATCTTATCTCTCCAGATTAACCATCTGAATAGTATGATCTTAATGGGAATTTTGCGCTTCCAGAATGGGAAGAAGATCTTGGAAGTGGTCCCATTAGCCGCCTTGTAGACCATATACCTGTATGCATATTTAACCATGATAGCACCATTCTTCATCGGACCATTCCAAATGATTTTATCTCCTCCCAGCGATCTACAGAAACCCGCAGCTTTAAAGGATGCAATCATCTCCTCCCATTCCGTTGCATCAACACCCATCAAATCCATTTGTTCAGCATTTTTAAAAACCGGTAGCTCATTAGACCATTCAGAAATGGTTTGTGATATCAGAAAAAATCCCCGCTGCATGAGAGAAGTTAATAGGCGAGGGGAGAAAGTGCATCCCAAGGAAAGACCAGATATCGAATTAAAACTTAAAGGTATCTTCCCACCATCACTAAAGCTCCAAGTGACGCGGTCACAAATATGAGGAAGGATCTTTTTAAAACCGCACCAGATGACCGATACATTGGGTGGGGAAAAGAGTTCCCTGTGTAAAATCTGATGTAGAATGTCCCCAGAAACGTATTTACATCTAATGAAAGCGCACCATATGTTGTCACCATTAAGTGCCCGCCAGAAAGATTTGAGTAAGAGAGCAATGTTAAAGATCCTGGTATTGAGAACCCCACAACCATCAAAATCCGTAGGTCTACAAATGATGTCTAGCTGACAGAGGTGAAGCTTCTTAACCAAATTTGTGCCACCCCACAGAAATTGGGAGATGATCCTGTTTATAAGCTTTACAATCTTGGCCGGTAAGTAAAAGAGGTGTCCCCAGTAGACCATCAGCTGTGATAAAACAGCCTGAATAAGTATGAGACGGCCCCCCATAGAAAGCCATTTGTGAGTCCATCTGAAAATCCGAGTTCTAAAACGGTCCACCAACCACATCCAGTCTCTGCATTTATATCCACAGGGTTTTAAAAAGCATCCCAGATATGTGAAGCCTTCATAAATGTGATGGCATTGAACCCCCAATAGATCTGCAATAAAAAGAATCTCCTGTCTTTCACCCTTGTCAAAGAGTAGAATAGATTTGCCTTTGTTCATTCCCAATCCGGTGGCAGACTCAAATTTCATCAAGATCATTTGAATATAAACCCAGTGATTCCTATTAAGGTATCCAAAAAGCAACATGTCATCAACAAAAAGTGAATGATGGGTGGAAATATAATCTGAGAAAGAGAAACCTTTGATATGACCCCGCTATTCAGCATAGTGTAATCTTCTACTAAAACCATCAAGAATCAGTATAAAAATAAGAGGGGAGAGGGCACATCCCTGACGGAGGCCCCTGGCAGCTTCGAAGAAACGAGTGGGGACTCCATTAACCAGAACAGCGTATCTGACAGTTGATATACATGACATGATCCATCGAATGACACTGATTGGGAGGCCACTTCTGAGAAGAAGAAGCCTAATGTATGACCAGTCAACCGAGTCATATGCCTTGTGTAAATCAACTTTCATAATCAAAGTTTATAACCTTCATGATGATGATCATTAACGTTTATTAAGAAAATAGGCTGGCTTGAGTAGTGTGATTTTACTTTAATTAATTTTTTTTTATATTACTTATTGTTTTTTTTATATAGTAGGAAAAATTATAATAATTGAGTTGTCAAATTAATAGTAAGTACAATCATCACTTACTACTATTCTATTGGTGAATGGAGGATCACTACTCTATTCACTTTTATTCAAGGAAAATGGCCCCACATGGAGCTACATGTTGATGGTCTCTAAGCGAAAGAAAATTACCTCACATGGAATTATCAGTTGATGGCCAAGCTAGGATTTCACTCCTATAAAGAGCTACAATTTCACTCCTTCCATTAAAATGTTTCCCTAAATATGAGGAGTACAAAATTTAAACCAAAAATTTTAGAGCATACTTCATACCCAATTTTGACACATTGTTAATAAAAATAATATTTTGAAATATATATATATATATATATATATATATATATATGAAAAATTACAAGTGGTAATTTTATTATTTTTTAGATTAATAATTATTAATATGATTTATTCTAATATTTTTAAGATAAAAATTAATTTGTTTATAAAATTTTATATATCTTGATTTATTTAAAATATTTTATAATATAATCTATAAAACAAAATTAATATCGATTATATAAAATCAAGAGGAATAATTAAAAAACACTGTACCCTAAATACTTTTATAAGTAATTTAGATGTATATGGAATATATATATATATATATAGTGGTCGATTATAATTGACAAAAAAAATACTAGTAATAAGATTCAATCAAATTAATAATTTAGGATGCATGAATTATGACTCTTAGTTTAATAATATTAATTAAAAAATGCTTTAAGAAACTTTTGAAAGAAAATAGAAGTAATAAATAAATAGTGGAGTTGAATTTTTGAATCCATTTTATTGTAATTAAGTAGTAAAATTTATCTACTATATGTCCATGGTTGTGAAAGATGGACAACAACTCCAACATCCATGTTATGATGTATATTCAAATGTATCTACTATATGCCTATGGTTGTGAAATATAAATAAAATCTCAACCATCCATATGATGTGTATATTCCATATGTTCTCGTGACAGTTGTCATCATTGTACAGATAAAAATCACACTCAATTGAAAAAGAAGGAGTTGCAGCTCACGGGGGAGTACTGCACCTAGAGACTGCACTCAAATAGAGAGAACACTCTGAGTTTACTCTACATTCATGAATGAGAAATTACATCATTAAGCACATCACTAGGAATTAGGAAGTTGCAAACAAACTCCTAAATTGTAGGAACTAATCCTAAACTAAGGAGATACGTTACACCTTGTGTAACCGTTTCTCCATTAATATAAAATAATATTAATTATTTTCAACTCGCCCCCTTAATGGAGAAAGGATTATCCTGAACTCCTAGCATCCTTCTAAACAATTCAAACTTTACACGCCCAAGAGGCTTAGTAAACATATTAGCCATATTGTCACAAGTTTTACAATATTCAACAAATATTTCTTTTGACTGTAGTTTCTCTCGAACAAAATGGAACTGAGTGTCGATGTGCTTGGTATTTTTATGAAAGACTGGATTGTATGCAAGCTTGATGGTACTCTGGTTGTCAGTTTTGATGATAGTTGATTCTTTCTGTTCTTCTCTTGCATCATTGAGAAGTCTTCTCAACCAGATAGCTTCACATGTGGCTGCACACAATGCTTGGTACTCAGCCTCACATGAAGATAAGGGTACAGTGATTTGATTTTTGCTGCTCCATGCTATGACCCTGGATCCAATGCTGAAAGCATAACTTGTGATAGACCTTCGATCATCCAAGTTACCTGCCCAATCTGAATCTGAAAAACCTGGTAGAGTAACATCAGAAGTGTCAGTGTACAAAATACCATAATTACTAGTACCACTAAGATACCTCAACACACTTTTTGCTGCGACCTAGTGACTTTCGAGTGGTTTTGACATGAACTGACTCAACGTACTAACAGAGTATGCCAAATCTGGTCTAGTTGTAGTAAGATATATCAAACTGCCAACTAGATGTCTATACATAGTGGCATCCACCTCTTTAGTACCATCATCACTGCTCAACTTTAAGTTCTACTGCAATGGTGTTGCTGCTGATCTACACTGCTCCATTTTGAACTTTTCCAGCAAGCTTCTGGCATACTTCCCTTGAGTAAGAAAAGTTTGTCCAGAATCTCTCCATACTTCTAAACCCAAACAATAATGGAGATTTCTGAGATCTTTCATCTCAAACACTTGTGACATCTGCCGTTTGATTTCTTTGATCAGATTGTTAGCCTCCCTTGTTATGATCATATCATCTACACACAAATAAATCAAAATAATTTGCCTCTATTTATTAAACTTGGTATACAGATTTGGATCATTCAAGCTCTTATGAAAGCCATGTTGTACAAAAAATGAGTCAATCATCTCATACCATGACCTAGGTGCTTGTTTTAAACCATAAAGTGTCTTTTTCAATTTACAAACAAGATGTTCCTGCCCCTTTTTCACAAAACCTTCAGGCTGAACTAAATAAATTTCTTCTTTCAGTCACCATTCAGAAATGCAGACTTAACATCTAGCTGGTGTAGCTGCCATTTATGTTTTGTTTCTAAGGAAATTAGCATTCTCATGGTGTTTAATTTGATACAGGAGAAAAGGTATCATCGAAATCTATTCCCTCTTGCTGTGAGTAACCCTTTGCTACCAGTCTAGCTTTATGTTTTTCTACACTCCCATCTGCATTTATTTTAGGTTTATACATCCATTTGCATCCAATGGGGGTTTTACCTTCAGGCAGTTCAATCAAATCCCAAGTATGGTTTCTATTAATTGATTCAATTTCCTCATGCATTGCAACCCTCCATGCATCAGATTTACTTGCTTCTTCATAATTTGCAGGTTCTACAATGTTTAAAATGTTTGTCATTAATACATAGTCTTTCAATCTGGATGGTAATTGAGTCTTCCTACTTGATCTCCTTGGTAGGGGACTTACCTCAAATATGTCTGTTTCAGCCTTCTCCGGGCTTGCATCATTACCTGTTACTTCTTCTTGTTTCTGCTCCTGTTCTTCATCATCCTCACTATTTTCTTCCATTAACAATGGAATATGCCAATCACTGTTAGAGTCATCCTTTCCTTCTTCAACCTGTTCATGAAATATGACATCTCTGCTTGCAAAAACTTTATGAGTCACATGATTAAATAACTTATATGCTTTGAACTCAGTGCCATATCCAACAAATATACATTTCAAGGCTTTAGGATCTAACTTCTTCCTATCTGCCTTAGGTATATGAGCATAAGCTTTTGACCCAAATATCCTTAAATGACTCACTACTGGTTTGAATCCAAATAATGCTTCAAAAGGGGTTTTGAAGCCTAGACATTTAGTAGGACTCCTATTCTTTAAGTAGATAGTAGTGTTAATAGCTTCTGCCCCAAAACCATTTGATAGACCCTTACCTTGAAGCATGCTCCTTGCGCACTCCACAAGAGTTCTGTTCTTTCATTTTTCCACTCCATTCTGTTATGGATTGTGGGGCACTGTAAACTGTTGCACAATCCCATGATTCTTGCAGAAATTCATGAACTCTCCCAACCTGTATTCTCCCCCTTGATCTGAGCGGAGAATTTTTATACTTTTTCCCGTCTGGTTTTCTACCATGGATTTAAACTCTTTAAAACACTGAAAGGTCTAACTATTTTTACTCAGAAAGTATATCCAAGAGAATCTAGTGCAATCATCTGTAAATAAAATAAAGTAATATGCACCACCTAGTGACCCAGTCTGCATAGGTCCGCTTATGTCTGTATGCACTAGTTCTAAAATATCTCTTTCCTTTCTATTAACATGCAGAGGGAACTCTCCTCTATGAATTTTCCCTAATGCACAGCCATCACAATCCAACTGAACATTATGGAAAATAGGGAGTCCATCGACCATACCTTTTCTCTGAAGTAGGATGAGGTCTTGCAGATTAAGATGGCCGAATCTCTGGTGCCAGAGATTTTTAGCTGTCGATCCAGTTGCGACCATGGTTTTTTGTGGCATACTTTTCACATCTAGTCTAAACAGGCTCCCCACGTGCACTCCTGTTGTAACTATTTCCATCTGGATATCCTTTATGACACAGTTAGTTTTAAAGAATTGAACTTGCATGTCCTGATCAATGATCATAGATACCGAGATCAATTTTTTCTTAATTCCGGGCACATACAATACATTTTTAAGATGTCTAATGTCACCGCTAGGTAACTTTACCAGAATATCACCATATCCTTTGATCTCATATCCACTATCATCCCCTAAATAGATTTTCCACCCACATGAAGTTTCTTCAAGACATTCAAACCATTCCATCTTACCTGTCATATGTGAGGATGCACCAGAGTCAACATACCATATGTCGTCCTCATCTCCCTTTGAAGCTGAAAGGGCACAATCAGTTGTAAATAGTCCAAGTTCGTGGCTATGGTCCTCATCTTCCTCAACAAAGTAACCTTTTTGCTTTCTCTATTTATTTCTTGCTTCATCTGCTTGCCTCTTATAACATTCTTTAATCTGACGACCAGGTTTTCCATAGTAAAAAAATTTCTTGCTGGGAAAATTATTAGCAGACATACCTTTAAACGGTCTCTTTTGAAATGTGTTGGCTCATTTCTGCTACTGCTGCTGCTGTGGTTGTTGTTGCTACTATGGCTACTTCCCTCTATACTGTTGCCTCATTGCCATCAGAGTAAGATCATTGCTCTGTGTTTTCAAATTTTTTCGTCGCTCTTTTTCTTGTAGCAGAATCCCTCTCAGCTTTTCAAACGCAGGGGCTTTCTCCCTCGCTACTAGTCCAATGATGAGAATCTGATATTCATCTGTCATTCCGTTCAATGTGATCGTGACCAGATCTGAATAAGAAACTTTCTCTCCGATATCTCCCAATCTGTCCTTCAGGTCTTTGATTCTAGCAATGAATCTAGCAGCGGACTCATTCTCCTCCATCTTCATTGAAAATAGCTTGCCTTTGAGTGACAAGACACGGTTTGTATTCTGCTTATGGTATAAGTTCTTGATCGTCGTCCAAATGTCAGTGGACGATTTGCAGTCTCTAATATGCGGGATAATATTGTCCTTGACACACATCTTCAGTATGACCTTTTCTTTGGTCTCCCTTTTATCCCAGTATTGTTCTTGTGCAGCTGCTCCTGGTCTAAGCTCATTTCCTATAACGATCAACCACACATTTTCGCTTTCAAGTAAAGTTTGTATCTTGAATTTCCAGTTCGAGAAATTAGATCCATCGAGTTTTCCAGACTCGTGGAGATACGATTCTATACTGTTATTCATCTTGGACTGATAATCTTTTTGATCCTCTGATGAATAATTCTACCCAACTGAAAAATTAGAGGACACCAAAAAAAAAATCACCACATACCAGATCCTGACCACTGTCTTGCTGAAAAAAAAAATTGTACCTTCAATATGCCACCAACAGGCAATCCGATCTGCTATCACCAAGAAAATCCAATACGCCACCACCAGGCAATCCGATCTGCCTCCTCTGGGCAAATCCGAAACTTCAATGTGCCACCATTGGGCAAGTCCGATATGCTACCACCAAGCAAATCAGGAACTTCAATGCACCACCACCAGGCAAGTCTGATCTATTGCCACCGAGAAAATCAGGAACTTCAATGCGCCACCACCGAGCAAGTTCGATCTGCTATCATCGAGCAAATGGGCAGGGGTGATCTGCAAAAAATTGCAGACCTTCCCAAAGAGAAGGAGGTTGGCGCTCCTTCAAAACGAAAAAACAGCGCCCAAAACAAAATGCATGCGATTCCTGAAATTGGCGCGAATATGGTGTGTATCTCTGCGCCAATAGCTTATTTGGGCGCGCTGGCGTGATTATCTCCCTCAAACCCGTGCCAATGGTGCGACTGTTCGCGACAAAACCACACCAACCCTTTCTCCCGCTCAGAGATGATCAGTGATCTGAGACCTATGTTTCAAGTGTTACTGCAGTCCACCTGATTCTGCAAAAGCTTCTATATACTCACAGCCACTATAGTTCTGTAATCAATGATGCTAAAAATAAAATAAAATAAATAAGGCTCTCCCTACTCTGACCTCTGATACCAAGATAAAAATAAGACTGAATTGAAAAAGGAGTTGCAGCTCACAGGTGAGTAGTGCACCTGGAGACGGCACTCAAACAGAGAGAACACTCTGAGTTTACTCTACATTCATGAATGAGAAATTACATCATTAAGTACATCACTAGGAATTAGGAAGTTGCAAACAAACTCCTAAATTGTAGGAACTAATCCTCAACTCAGGAGATACGTTACAACTTGTGTAACCATTTCTCCATTAATATAAAATAATATTAATTATTTTCAACTTGTACCAACCCTCCTCAGCAAAATACTCCACATTTTTAATAGCTACCACCAATGTGTACGTCTATATACTTCTACCTTCTCCCCTGCCTAAATTTCACTTCGAAGGAATAGGTTTGTGCTTGTGGAATCCTGTAATTTTACGTGGCTAAAAATATGCTCATCCTATCGTTTCAATTTTCTGGGAAAATTTTCTACTCGGTCAATATTTTTTTAGCCAATGAAAACAATTTTTGGATATATATATATATATATATATATATATATATATATATTTTAAACCTCAGAGAGAGCACTAATAGGCTTCCGAACTTACATATATTGGATGGAAGCTTAATTAAAAGTAATATTCAACTCTATGTTATTTATTTATTTTTAACTATTTAGTTTATTAAAATAAGAATATATATGTTTTCCCTTTCGGGTCCGTGGTGAGGGTTGGTCAGAAGACATAGAAGGGGTGGGGATAGTGAGGTGAGTTGTTTCACCTAGGAATTAGAATTATGTGAAGGGAAGTGTTAGTTTGTTTCTAATTATTAATACTTCATTTTTTTTAAGTAATTCTCTCATTTCTATTCATTATTTGATTATCTCATGACTAAATTACTTTTGTTATAGCTATGCACTTTATCGAAAGAGTCATCATATACCAAATGCAATCATAATTCTTTTATGTTTAATAATTTTTATTGGCATTGTTTCTCCTGTTTTATTCCAACTCGTGAGGTTGGTCATCACTGCATGCATCCTAGCATTCTCTAGAGGATTCAATATTTTTCCTTGCTATTATCTTTCTTGATTTTTCCATGGTCAACATATTCGTCATTGTTTTCCCTTTTCAACATCCTTTTTCTTTCCTTCACTCCTATGTTTCGTAATATATCTATTAGGAATATACATTGGGAGTGATCTTTCACTTATTCTCTCTGTTTCTATTCTTCTTCTAGTGTTTTTTACACCTTCATTTTAGCCTTATTGTAATATAAGTCTTTTCCCTTGTTCCGGGTGGTGAGGAAACCCTATAGGGGAAAAAAATGTATGTGTGAGGTTGTGTATTGTGAGGCTAGAGAAGGGAAAAGGGTTAAACATTGTGCAAATTATTTTTTTGGGCATTATCATAGAAAAAATGTGCAAGTAATTCAAGCCAAGATAATTGTTGTAGAACAAGAAATAACTGGTGAAGGAGGTCATTTTTTAGATACAAATAGTGCTATAAAAGTCACTTAGTTAATATAACATATATGTGCCTTTTGAATGGTTGACAAAATCAATACATGTAGGACTTGAAGATCGTATTTGGAAGAATCCTATTAGACACGAATGAAGCTAAGGAGAATATTTTAATAATGATTGATAAGGTCTAGCTCTACAACATTATTTATGTGCTTAGGGAGATGCATGTCGATATCATCAAAACTTTTCTATCTTAAAAGTTCAAGAACATCCATAGTGTGACAAAAATTTGAAAATTAAATAAAATCTTAATATAAGAAGAACATCTAAGAGAAAATATTTTTTATATTCAAATCTCTTAGTTTGTCATAGGTGACATAAACATTCATCCAATGGTGTTTTATTAATATACCAATGTCCAATTTCACTATGAAACTAATGAGTGTTTTTTCATATCTTAGCAATTTTTATTCTCTTTTTGTCATCAATAAAGACACAAAAATATTCTTATTTTTTAGAATGGAAATGATCACCTCGTTATAATATACAAGTTCCATTTTTCCCTTTGTTTTTTAGCAGTTTCTAACTATACCAGTCATGCATTCTAGATTTTTTCTAATTGTAATTTACATTTTTCCATAACTTGAGGGAAAATATAACTCAAACTAGCCCTGAGATAACTAAAACATAAACATATTAGCTTAGAATAATACCTTGAATATCAAACATAGTAGATTGATGATAATCTTGTCTGTCTTCTAATGTTGCACCAATTCTAGGGATATTTGTAGCCACATCATTTACAATGGTTTATTCATGGACTCATTCAGTATTTTGAATTAATCGTCGATTATTCGGACAATCCATTAACAAATGTGGTTCACCATAGCTCCAAAAATTCAACAGTTCTCTTTCCTTTCCCCCTATGCTCTTATTTTTGTTCGATTCCATGGGGTTTGACCCCGTATGAGACTCAGAAGGTTGATTTACACTTCTTTCTTTGATGCTCCTTTTCAAAAAAATTAAAGTAGTTAGATTTCTATCTTCTATATTCATGGCATATTTGATTTTATCCTTATTTTTCCATGGTCTTGAACCTTCACATCTATTTTTAAACTTTTGGTAACATAATATAGCCTTCCTTACTGCTTCATCCATGAACTTAGGATCGTAACACTAAAACCTCTATTTATAAGGTGTCGGTAACCGGTTCAAAAATATATGTACTTTTTCTTTCTCTTCTTTAATATAGGGCACATATCGTAATACATTTGTGAATTTATCTTGAAACTCATCCATAGCGAGCTGCCCCAACCTTAGATCATGCAAATCTTTAGCACGATAATCATAATATCGTTAACTCAGGTAACGAGACTTGAACCATTGCTGAAATTCATCCCAAGAGTAGATTTTCCCTACAACTGGTAAATAATTATTCGGTCCTTCAAGTTAATTCCATATTCATAAACCTGAAATTATTTGATCATGTTAAAAATCCAAGCTTTTGCATATTCCTCTTTTTTCCCATCAAAATTAGGGGGTTTTAATTTTCTAAATTATCCCTGTAACTACATTTTATTATTTTTCTTATGTGACTTAGAATATGTTTTAGTCTACTCTCCTGCACTTTCAAACTTCTCTGACTCTATTTATGCCTCTTTCTGTTTTAGCCTTTCTTGTTCTATCCCTCTATGACTGGACTTATCCTTCATGGTTTTCTCCAAGTTGAGCTAGTTCTTGTTGCATGTTCTTAATAACCTCCATAAACTAGGAGTTTGGTGTAATGTTTCCTCCTTCTAATTCGACAGACAAATATTTGTTGCCTATTATGGCTAGAAGATATTCTTCAACCATCCTGAAAAATCAGTTTCGCTTATGTACCTTATAAGACAATACAACTTGTTATTATTATTTCATAATAATATTTCTATACATAATGTTCTTGACTATGATGGTCCATTGTAGACCCAGCATTAAAACTAGACATTCTAATACCACTTTTCACATACCTCATTACTACTATTTTTTTTTTCTTAATATATATTTACAACCATAAACACCATCTATGAGTAATTATTCACTTTCTCTATGTTAATAACTCGTTGTGGATATAATTACCGTTACCTATTTTCCCTCTTTGTCAAGGAAGAATTAAAAAAAAACATTAACCCTTTCCCTTTCACTAATATAAAGCAATACTACACGTACAATTCATCTTTACCTTGTTTGATATTTCACACATACTTTATGATCTTCTAATTCATACCATTATCTGGTATGGAACCAAGGAATTTTACTATGAGAATGGACCTTGGGTAATACTCAATTTATTAGTCGAAAACTAAGTGACGATGATGGTGTGCCTCATGAATTTAATTATCTCACTTCTTTCATATTGCTTCTTCACCCTACACAAACGTTATTTGATGCATTACCACAAATATTTATTGTTGTTGGAATAACTCTATTGGCGCATTACTTCTCTATATATTCTTTTGATTATATGTTTGTTAACCCAGGTAGCTAAAGAAGCTTGAGTGAGAGAAAACTATATACATATCATTTAGTATTTATTCCGGAGATTTGAATACCCTATTACATGAATGAACCACTCCACTAATCATTAATAAAAAATAGGTAGTTAATGGTACATATGGAAAGTCCAGTGGCCAACCTCATTGAGCCAACACATCGATTGCCACGTGCTCTTCGCATGGGTGTTTTAGACTTTGGTTTATGTGAACCATAGGGATGAACTGATAAGATCCAACGGTTTTCCACATTTTCTCACAAACCCTAATCACTCTTTGTCACTTTAACCATGTCAATTGTGAGGAAATATATTCTCTAGGATTAGCTCCATTGTAGCAGAGAAAAATCAACAACTGCCGATTTGGAAATAAATCTATTGTTTCCCCTAAGAATGAGACCCCAAGTCATTGCGTATGGTACTCTCATTCATCCTTGGTGTCAATTTTTTCAAAATGCCACCATGATACTGAGGGAGTAGATGAATGTTGGGATTTCACACTCCCGTTTACTCTCACCTTAGACATCTCTACGTAGCAAATTTATACCCACCTCCGTTGTACTTAATTATCTTACGAAAACCCATGTCACTGAGGTAAAATTTGTTTCTTCTATGTTTCAAGATGAAAAAAAATCACGCTTAGTTTTTTCCCTATGGAGAACTCATCTATCATCGAGGGTTTTCTAGAAGACTTCATTCTTGATTTCTTATAGGTAAAATAATGGATAATTTTAACGATGGAAAATTATCTTGAATTTTAATAGCATTGGCGAATCTCACTTGTCCTTAATATACAAACTACAACATATTTATTGATATATTTATAAAGTTATTCAAATTTATAATGATCTTATATATACTCTTTACATAATGTTGGCGATTTTTAAGGTAAATTAATTTTATATTCTAAAATTTGGGCGAATCATTTTTTATAAAAACGGAAATTGGCGAATATTTTGTTTTGAAAAATCATGGAAAATTAGTCCACCTAAGAATATTAGCCCCTAAAATTTTCCATGGTAAAAACCTTGTGTTTCATTAACTCATATGGATTTAATATCTTACAGGAATTTATTACTTAGTTAATATCCCCGTACATGGTTTGACCTTTTTATACATGATTCCACATACAGATCAAGGATTTATCATGAGGAAATTGTCTTTTCTTGATGTGTCCACTGATACCCTAGATTCTTATATTCATAATTCTATGGTGTATTTTTTTTCTTCATCTATAAGTGTAGAATTATGTTTACGCCACTCGCTACTTACTTTTTTTTAAGAAACTACAAAGTTCTTACTCAGAACCCCATCTTTTCCAGGTAACTTGTACCATTGCGCCGAGGGATCCACTAAGAGAGAAATACCATACCGCGTGCATTAATATTTGGGGATATATATTGACGAAAACTTGACATAACATATTGAGCATATAATAGGGGGTAAAGGGTTTTTACATTGGTGGGTATAAAAATAGAGCTCGAAGTTAATGAAAAGATATAAAGGGGTATAAGAAACAATTAATGGAAAAATGGATACCTATAGTATTTAGTGAAGGTAGGAGTTTTTTAAAATTGGGAAGGTGAACTCGGTTCATATTGGTATGGGGTTAAATAATGTCATTTTTAGAGATATTTTCCCATATGTATAGAAATTAAGGGTATTGTTTACTAAGCCATGAACGCACATGATATGTCATAGGTTCATTGAGTGAAGCCCCCATTACCATTGCTAGGTGTTCCCAGTGTATTTTATGTTTCCCATTCTCTCATGTGTGATTTCTAACTACTGCTTCTGTTGTTGCAGTTAATTACCTCACTGGCATGCATGGGTTTTGTTGTTCTAGGTCAAAATTGTCTTCTACATAGTTGTCTTCCATTGTTCGCTCAGGTTAGTTTTGTCTACATTTTCTTTTTGAAGAGGTCAAGTGATGTAGGAGGAATATTTTCTATTCGATTCAGTACACCCCAAAATCCCCATCCTTTTCTGACATGCTTAACCGTACAAAATAGGGGTTGGAATCTATTTCTTTGTTGATTTATGCTGATATCTTAGTTATTGAATAGACTCCGGCCGAGGCTAGAGGATAGTTCATAAAATTAGGTGATGAAATCATTATGTATATATTCATGGGTTGTTTCTAAAATTAATAAATTTAAAACATGGTCTCTAATTCAATTTTCCCTCTTCTAAAATATGTATATTTGTTTATGGTTAGAGTAGAATTCATTTTAGAACATACATTTTTATCCTTTTTCTATTTTGGTTTCATTAGTACTAGCTTCTAAATTTCTAGTTTGATTTTGCATATTTTTACTGTATTTTCTTGTAATTATCCTATATACATACATAGTCTGGTTTCATTTGAAGTATTATATTATCGACGTCAATTTAGTGATTATTGTTATATAAATCTTTTAGTTTTAAACTACTCCTTAGTCTTGTCGAATGATCGAAATGCAAGAAGCCTAATTCTAAATTCTTATAAAGGCCCATTAATGTTTATGACTCCATACAATCTGATGATTTTTTCCTCTTATGGGAAGGCCTGTACCAAGGATTTCCCATCCTTCCACGTGAATATTTTCTCTTCAGCTCATGCTCAATCACTGTGGAATGGAATAGTATTTCTATCCACCCTACGTAGTCAAATAACCACGTTGTTAATCATGTTTTTCATTTTTGCATGAAGCTGAGAGTATCCCTTTGAATTTACATGATTCTGAAGGGTATTATTCCATTTTTTTTTATAATTTGATGAATAGTTATTTTAATGTTAAAGTCCTATGAATCTCCATTTTAGGAATTAATACTATCTCTGAGTCTATTTTCTTGAGTTTTTGTTTTGTTTTTCTCTTTGTATTTTTCTCCATGAATAGGTCATATATCCTATAGATGCGCAGATGTCTATATGCTTATTAAGGGTTCATGAATAAACAGTTAATCATGTGTGCCAAACATCTCCGTGTAACACCCTCTAAGGCAAAATGAGAGTCAATAGGTATGGCTCTAACATTGGTGTAGCATCTGATTGCACTTTATTTTAAATGTAGGTGGTATTTATAAATAAGAATTTAATGTTGGTCGAGACATGGCTAAATAGATTCTTAACGGTTCATACTGTAAATAATTAATTTTTAAACATTAATAAGAATTTATAATTTTTTCTCTTCCCCATACTTTTATGGTTCCAATGCGAACAATTTATTCTACCTGTTTGAATATTTTTGACATATACTTTTTTCCATTTCAGGAAAATATTAAAATGTGGCAACAATTTCTGGATTGATGTTTCACCATTAGAAGAATTCATAAAACTATCAAATGAATTGCATAAGTACGGACATAGAAAAAAATATTGTGGTTAACCCACAAATGACATCCTTAATTCACTGGAATCGACAACTTCAATGCTAGGATGATAAACAACGTGTTTTCACTATTGTGGTAGTAAATTTCTTGTGAGTATTTACTCTTATATAAATATTAAAATTCTTATATTTCCTCCTGAGATCCCTTTGCTACTGTAAATTAATTTATAGTAGCAAATTTATAGTATGTAAATACACAATTCAATAATATTTTATAGGAGGTGTTTTCCCGAAAATAAATAAATTCACGTGATAGGTTTTCCCAAAAAATTTCCAAATACCTAGAAAAAGGATATTCATGGACACTATTTAACACTCACATAGGCTACTCCTAGTCGCAATTACAACTTTTCCACAGTTCAACTAACAACAAAATGTTCCTGTAATAAATAGTCAGAATGGATTCCATGCTAGATAATAATAAAAAAAGTAACATTCATTTTAATGAGTAATTCAAAGGCTTCCAACAAAATTTTTTTTTGATATACCAACAGAAAGTGTTCCTATAAAACTAGGGTCTCTAAGCATAGGTTTACTAGAGCTTCTTAGGATGAAAAAATTTCCACCCAACCTTGAACCTTTCCCACTGGTACCCCTCAAGCTGAGAACTGAATACCCTTAAATAAATCACATCTTGTGATTTTAGACAAGGTATATTTATGCCTTCCTTCCCTAGCAGTATTTCCTTAGCGAGGTCTCAATTTCTAGGGTCTGCCAACCCTATGGCATAGGATTTTTCTTATTTTTAAAAAAATTATTTTTCATTTTTCATTAAATCCTACCTTTTTCTCTAGCATTGCTTTATTCACCCTTTACTTAGTGTTATTTCGACATTCAGTGATTTAATAGAATTTTTTCTTCCAATCATATTAAATCTTTTCGAACAACCCCTATGGATTTGTTTGGGATTATATTGAGGGAATTGATTCTTAATATTATCCGTCCACCTTAGTTTCTGAATCAAGGTAATGATCTCATTAACTCAAGTGTTCTTTCCCAAGTAAATCTCCAATTTATTATTATTATTAAAAACTATTTATTACATCATCATATTTTATTTCAAATTGAGTTCACTATGGATTTCTAGCCATCACAACAAAAAATAGGTCATTCTCAACAAAGAATATTTACATAGGCACATAGGGGTATTATGAGGAGAGTACATATGGGTTCAATTTGGGGATGGCTCATCACCTCCTAGAGAACATAAGTTATAAATGGTAAAGGACCTAAAACTGCAGCTAGCGAGTATTAGGGCATTCAATAAACACCTACTTAAAGAAAATGTTGATCAAGAGAGGCTCATTAAGGGTTTTGCTAAAAAATCATATCTAAAAATTGTAGAACCAGAGGCAAAAAAGGACATAGAGGAGTCCTCCAAGAAGAAAAATGTAGATATCACTATTGATATTGAGAATAATAGACCTGAGAGTGAGGAGGAGAATTAGATAAAGTCATAAAAACCACTCCCTATTATTCCTAAATGAGGGAAAATATAGAAAGTATAATTGAGAAGTGAATTCAAATAAAGAATACCTGAAACGTTAAACGACGAAATATAATAATAAATAGAGGCTTGATTGTTGAATAAAACTAAATATTTCAAGGTGTATATATAGACTAGCCACTTATCAATTGCGTGGAAAGATTCATCGTGGTGGGAATAAATGAGAATAGTGCATAGCATGGATGAGAATAATATGAGTTGGGAAGAGTTTGAAAAATATTTTGAAGAAAAGTATCTAACATAGAGATTATGATGAAATAGTATAGGGATTTCAGGATCTGAATTTGGGGAAAATGAACATGGATGAATTTGTGGATAAATTCACTAATATGTAGAGATATGTTCCCTATAATCATGATGAAAAAAAGGTGTAGTGTCTTATAAAATTCCCTACCCTTTTGTACAAAAAAATAATTGAGTATGATAAGCCAAAAAGTATAGACAAGGCTACCAGAAAAGACATAATTTTCTATTGGAAGTGAGATAAAAAAAAGTAAAAAGTAAAAACCATGGCCAAATAAGGGGAAGATTATATTTTATATAGGAAATAAAAACCCAAAATTCTCTAGTTTTAGAAAATTTTGGAAACACCATCAAATCAGAATTTTTTACAAAGATAATTGGCAATGGCGTAATCAAACTTAGACAGGGTCTAAAACAATTAATTTTACCAATAAAGTAAATAATGGAAGAGAGTAAGAACCATTAAAGTGTTGGTGTTGAAAATATGCTCATTTATTTAGAAACTAACTGCATAATACAAAATGAGGTCACACCATACACGTGGTGTGAGAAGCCTCTATAGTGAACAAAGTGACTAGGAACATACTTAGAATCAAGACAACACTATAATATCATAAAGTAGAACACAAATATATAATTATTGAGTTTGAAGGTATTATTCTAGAACAACCTATGTCCATTCTAGTAGATCTAAGGAAAACCCTATATTAAGTTAGTCCATAAATTGTGGACAAATTTAAGCATGCAACAAAAAAAATCAAAATTCTTTGCTAGTTGAACTAGCCATTGGTACTTAAAAGAAAGTTATGAGCTGGGATAAAAACTATGTTGTTAATTTAAATGGATGTAAGGCAATAATGAATCTAAATTAGTTTCCTCTATCATCTTATGATTTACTGATACGAATGGAACGATTGGAGAAACACATGTCCATAATTAATTTTCTATATAAAATTGTCACCTATACCATCGAAGAGGAACAGGTACCAATTTTTAAAGGAATAACAAGACCAATATCGAATAGGAAAATATTTTCTATGCAACTTAAAATATATTCCTAAAAATGTTTTTAGTTATTTTTTGCGCAAGTGGAAGTCTTCACACAAAAAATTGTGACCAAAAATTCAAATGATCTAGAAGCAATATGAGAATTCAAATATGTGTTCCCAAATTAAATTCTAGGATACCGCCTAAAAGAGATATCGATTGTTCAAATGAATTAGTACTTGGGGCCACACCAATTTCCAAAGAACCCTATAGAATGAGTATACCTGGATTCATGGAGCTAAAAAAATGGCTACAACAACTATTCGATTAATGATACTTAGACCTAGTGTTTCCCCTTGGGGAGCGTTTGTGTTGTTTATAAGTAAAAAATATGAAACTTTCGTAACGTGTATTCATTATAGATATTTAAATAAGTCTACTTTTAAGAAAAAATATTGTATGCATATAATAGGTTATTTTTTTGACAAAGTGAGATGGACCACTTCCTTTTCCAAATTAGATCCATGGTTTGGTCATCATGAACTAAGGATTAAGAATGAATACATGCAAAAAAATATTATAGAACCTGATATGGGCTACATGAATTTTTCGTTTCTAGTGTCAAGTATTTCTATAAATGAGTGAAAATACATTCACTTAAATTGTAGGTGACTTATAACCCTAACAAAAAAATATGTTTGTGTCTATGCCTTAGATCTGTAACAAAATATTAGAAAAATCCCACCGAAAAATATTGCATGTAAATCAAAACATATAATAGAATAAATGTTAATGAAATAACCCAATAGAGAATATATATATCTATTTTATTTATAACGAGTGATAGACCTCATGAGGAGTGATTACAAAATTGGGCCTATAGATCCCCCTCTATGGGGTGGGTACTTCCTTAACCTTGCTCTTTGCAACCTGCTTATGCCTCTCAATATGCTATGGGGAAAAAAAGAAAAAGATGCTTGAAATCAAGTAGGAGCTCAAATGTTATCAGACGATAATGAGGATGATGAGAATGGTCATGGTGAAGAATGGAGAGAAAACTCTCTATTTATAACCAAATATTGCAACAGATTGAGAATTAGAAAATAATAAAATATTATTGACTAAATCAAAATCTATTCGTCGTGATTCTTTATTATATTTTTTGTGAGGGAAAAGATATTACAAATGGTAAATTATCTTTATTTATAAAGTGGATGAAGTAATTAACAGATAAACGTTATTGACTAACCACTTTGTGAGGATCAAGATAAATATGAATTTGAAATAATTATTAAATGATGATTTAACAATTATCTCATAAGGAAAAATAGGGAATAAATCTAGAATAATAAACAAATAAATATTATTTTATTATTCAGAGCTGATCAAGTCAAAGTGATGAGAAATAATCATCAAATAATGATTTCATAATTATTTCTAGAGAATATTAAATAAATAATTATTTTCATGGTTTTTTTGGGGTTTCATGAGAAATAATTTAGGAAAATAGTTCACTAAATTATTTCTTATAGTAAAAGTGGGTTTACCATAGTAAAATTCATCCTACATGGTGTATTTCGATCAACCTAGTAATAAATGGGCACGTGAACATTTTTTGGGTGATAACAATTGTGCTACTATTTTGGCTTACAGACACTCTTGCTATACTCATGTGCTTAATGAATAGCATTTCAAACCTACATCTAGATATATTCATGTTGATTTTGTTGATGAAATTTTAATTTATTCAAATACTTTAGAATAACATGAACAACACTTGAGGGTATTGTTGAAAACACTTAGAGAGCACTAGATTTATGCTAAGTTTAGCAAGTGCCAATTTTATCAGAACCAAATAAAATATTTGGGATATGTGATTTCCAAAGAAGGAATTGTAGTAGACCTAGAAAAGATCAAATCAATGCTAATTTTTCCTATCCCTAAGGATCTGGTAAACGTCAAATATTGCATTTTCTTAATAGGGTACTAAAACAAGTTTATAGAAGGATTTTATAAACGAGCCTATAACATAACCTCACTACAAAAGAAGGGAGCTATGTTTATGACACATATAAATTTCAAGATTGTTTTGATAATTTGAAGTATTTATTAACAAGAACACCTATATGAAAAATTATTAATCCTAGTAAGGATAATATTGTTTGTGTAGATGCATGCCTAGAAGGGTTAGATAGGGTATTGATGTAACACAATAATGTAATAGCCTATGATTCTACAAAACTCAAATATCATGAGAAAAATTATGTTATCTATGATTCTCACATCTGCAATTGAATACACAAAAGTTATCTAAATATGAAGTAAAAATACTTCATGAATTTTATTTTTTTTAATGACAAAGGAATTGCATCCATTAATACTTTAATCGTCTCAACCACCATCTTATCATTTCCACTTTTCAGTTATTTTTCTAATTAACTAGTTTTCAATCATTCTAGCTAATTCCACATTTTGATCTCTTGCATTTTCTTCCATTTTATAATATGTAAAAGTATAGGACCTAACTCGGTCCCTAAGAAATGTCACCTTCACTATGTGTTAATATTAGTATACAACTCAATAAATAATAAGAAATATAATAATAGTAAATAAATAATAAATAATAAAGAGAATATCATAATAGTAAATAAATGAAATAGTATATATATATATATATATATAGAGAGAGAGAGAGAGAGAGAGAGAGAGAGAGAGAGAGAGAGAGAGAGAGTTAACAAAAGTGAAAAGATTTTATATTCAATTATGTAAAACTTAAACAAACAAATAAAACTTTGCTTGTCCACACATGGATTGTGTGTAAGCGAATCTCTTCCAATTCCCTTCCATTTTTGGAAAAGTTGATTCTATTTAATAGATGAAGAAGGGGGTGTGATTATTCATTCATTCTTCTCAAGATGAGTTTTGAGAGGAAAAGGAAACATTGGCATTGATTGAGGACTTGGGGGTGGCGAGTTGTTGAAATCTTATGTTAGTTGACCATATGGTTGGGTAAAGAGTTGTTCCCAAAACTTTCTTGTGGTTAGGAGAATCCAAATGTCATTCAACTTCGAAATCACAAATAACGAATGTCATCATTACAAGTAAGTCATTTTTGCTCATGTTTATGAAATTCTATGCTAGATATTTATATAGTTTATGTATTGATTATAAATGTCATAGGTGATATAATTAGTTATATATTTTGATTTTCAAAAGATTACATATAGTATCATAGCCTAATTA
This sequence comes from Pinus albicaulis, assembly GCA_034641835.2. Lineage (NCBI taxonomy): Eukaryota > Viridiplantae > Streptophyta > Pinopsida > Pinales > Pinaceae > Pinus > Pinus albicaulis. The sequence continues at coordinate 627,516,054 of CM076579.1, forward strand.
TAAAACCTAATATCATTCATATATATATATATATATATATATATTAAATATATGATGAAATTCTTTTAAACTAATTTTAAAAATTTGTCACATCGTTATCAAAGGGAATGGGTAACATAATTTTTATGTTATTTTATTTTTATTTTTATACTCTTTTTTAGCCATTTGTGATTGGCTTCAAACATTTTTTTGGTCGAGTGATATTTTCACTGGGGACATTGAAAAAACAAAGAAGGCACATGGAAGTTATTAGCCTAGAGGATATTCGTTCGGTATTGTAAAACACGACATTTCTTGCTAGTTTATCCACGATTCCCCATACTTAGTCAATACCAGGTATTGCTTTCAGTGATGGAACTAGTTTGAGTGGCAGAGGTTTGAAATCGCTAAAGTTTTCTCCGTAAGCAATTTTTATTGCACTGTCATATCCATGTTATTAATTACATGGTAATACATACATATGTACAAGTAATACCAATAGTTGCAACGAAGTTCACTAACGAAGTTCACTAGTTCACCATGCGAACCTGTTTCAAGCAGCCAAGTCTCCATTACCAAGTGAATTTGGTTCACTCAAAACACAAGTAATAACTCAACACCTGGAAAATTATTAAAAATTTTGGAAATTTGGGAATGGTAATGGTAGTCGATGGGAAAATCTTAATTTCATAAAAAATTATAGAGGAATGAGCTAACTTTTCCAAACATAAATTTTACCTTCAATTAAGTTTGTCCTTCTATATTCTTATGCATCAATTAATAAGTGTAAAAATAAAATAAACGTGTGACAGTCGGTCACTTTATGTAACTCGGAACTAATGGTTTGGTAAATGAGCAATAAATTTGGAAGCACTCATGTGTTTAAATATATTGTTTTTGTTGATAGAAATTTCAATATTTTTTTTCCACATTAGGATTAGGAAACATTTAAAGATTTATGAAGTGTTTTTGATCATTTTGGAAAGTAATAACAATTTACGTTAAAAAGTTTTAATTTATTTGGATGTTTTGTAAAAAATGTAAATAAATTTCAGAACCCATTGCTAATCAATAGTAGAAAGATTTTTTGAGTTAATCGATTAATTTAATAAATTAAATTATTACTATTATTTTTTTTTTAAATTATGCGTCAAGGTTTTGAGAATGATTTCCAAGATTATGTGATATTTTAATTTTATTAGGGTTGAACAGTATTAAATGGATTTAAATTAATTTCATACCCAAGTAAAAGGATTAATTTAATAAATTAAATCATCTTTTATAAATCAAAGTTTTAATAATGATTTTTTCTGTGGGGAAAAGTAAAAAGTTGTAATTTTAATATTAATCATAAAATGGATAAGTGTTTAGAGTATGAGTGAAATAATAAATATATACGGATTTTAGGATGGTCAAGCAAAATGGACAAAGCAGTGAAATGGTAAGTAATCTAAGAAATTTTTTGGGAAATTATTCAAGCCATTTTATAAAACGATGGGAGAAATTTTACGTGATAGTTACTCCATAAAACATAATAGGATAAGAAGACAATGAAATAGAAGTCTATTGTGTGTAAAATATAAGTATTGTTGGTTTATATATGTGTGTATGTGGTGTGAAATACTGTTATGTGCATAATGAAACAATATTTTTATATGATTTTTTAAAACTTATAATAGTGATTTTAATTTAAAAGATGATATTCATTAAAAAAATGTTTTATGGAGTTATAAGCAAAATTGTAAGCTAATAAATATTTTGGTTAAGTTTTAGTTATATGTGAAGTAATATGATAAATATGTATATTGCATCAAAAATTCATAATTATATATATGCAGTGATGTAATTTCAAAATGAAAAAGTGAGTGTTGATATGAATTGATAAAGATATATGATAGATCAATGATGTAGGTTGAAATATGAATAATTTATTAGTGAGCTTTGATTTAAGGATGTCATTTATTAGAGAGGGGAAGGATAGTTTTTTCTAGTGATTATTAATTGGTAGCTTGAAGAAAAGATGACACTAATAGTATTGATGAGATAGCCTAGATCCTAGATGGATGTTGAATAATTTTGTTTCATACTTGGTATCCATTGTTTATACTAGAAAATGAAATTAATTTTTATGATGAATCATGATAAGAATGCTTATATTCCATTATTTCTCTATCTGTGATATGTATTGAGAATATTCTCATATTTATAATGTTATGATATGAGGTTATGTGGTGGCATAATATATTATTGATACCGAGCAGTTGATGTTGTAACTTATTTTATGATGTGAAGCATGTGGTAATTGCATGCATATTTTATGACATGGATGAGCATGCAGTTTTTTTTATTCAAAATATTGTGATAAAAATGATGTTAGGTTCTCATGATGGCATGTAATTGTTTGTATGTGGATTATTTTCTATGATACTTTGATGTTATAACTAATGAATATTGAAAAGAAATTAATAAATGGGTCGAGAGGGCTTGTTTATTTGATGATCTCATGGGAGCCCATGACTACAAGGTAGAATATTCAACACCATATCGGTTGGGGAAAAAATCAATCATCATTACATATGCTAGTGGTTCCTTCGATTGGTATATATCTTAATGGATATGCCATAATGGGCTATGGGGCCATCTTTAGTGGGTCGAGTGCCTGATATTGGATCATCATTCTAAAATCTAGTGGTTTTGTAGGGACTTCGATGCCTGAGCTGTGTAGCTTAGTGAGTTTGGAGGGAGTGGTCCAACCTTGCGAGATGCCCAAATTCATTGAATACTAGGACCAAATTTCTTCCTTGGGCTAGATGAAGTTGAAGCCTTGGTGCGAGCCTTAGGGCCAAGCTTGTGCTATGGTATAGACTTATGAGGCTTTATGCCTGGGTCAGAAAGTTGGGAAAAAGGACAAAGGTTCCTTGGGATTTCCCTGGTGTTCTAAAAACTTTTGATGTCTAGTAGTGTACTAGTTAAACAAAGGGTGCAAGGAAAATGTGAAGTAATAAATAAGTAAATACAATAAAAATAAAAAAAATAAAAATATTTAACTTATCTTTGGGATGAATTTCTTTCAAGAGTGGGAGTATGTAATTCCCTTAATAAAGATAATAGTAATATTAAATAAATAAAAAACATAATATTAATATACAAGTGAATAAATAATAAATAATGAAGAGAAAATAATAATAGTAAATAATAAAATAGAGTTATATATATATATATATATATATATATATATATAAGTAAAAGTAAGCAATAAATATAGTAAAAATAAGTGAATTTAACAAAAAGTAAAAAAGAATAAAATAAGAAATAGTTAAAAATTAAGAGAAATAATCAATTAAGTAAAACTTAAAATAAAGAAAGAAACATTTGCATGTTGACACATGGATTGGGTGGATGCGGATTGCTTTGAATTCCCTTCCATTTTTGAAACAATTGGTTTTATTTAATGGGCAGAGAGGAGGGTGATATTATTCATTCATTATTCCACAGAAGAGCATTGAGAGAGAAAGGAAACACTAACAGTAGTACGTTGAATGAGAGCTCTCGGGTGGTGAACTATAGAAATATTATGTGCAGTTGAGCCCACATTTGGTAAAGATTCATCCCCAAAACATTGTTACAGTTAGAAATATTTAAATACCATTCAACTCTGAAATCAAAAGTAAAGAATATTGTCATGATAAGGAACTCGTCTATACTCGTGTTTCTGAAATTTCTATGCTAGTTAGTTAAATAGTTTGTCTGTTGATTATAAATCACAGAATTGATATAATTAGTTGTATAATTAAATTTTATAGATACTAAATGGTATATATTTTATTATTATGATTATAATTTCACCAAATCTATATATAATTTTCAACCTTATATTGATTTACATTATCTTTTCCCTCTAGTTTTGGGTCCTTCGATTCAGTTGTCAACAAATGGAATGAAATTAATAACTTGTTCCACTCACACTCTCATCATCATTGATCTATTAGTTTTTGGAGGGTGGAGATAAACATGGAACAACGATCAATTACCCATGGTTATTATTAGGTATAATTTATTAGATTAGAATTGATAGGCTTGATTAAGTATTATACATACAATTTCCCTTTTCTTCCGTTACATTATTGTTTCCAATTTGTTGGTAATATTTCTTCCACGTTTGACATTGTCTTCCAAACCACAAAAGAAGAATTTCATAGTGGATTCTTAGTACACTTCGAAAACTGCTTAATGTCTTTTATGATTCAAAAATGTAACTTCAGAGTCTCTTTTCTCTAGTTGGTTATCAACCTTCTTTTTTAGATGTGGAAACCCTTGTTAACTTTTAACATTCATATTCAAGTGTATTCCTTGAAACTCTTTTTTCCAAAGGCTAATTCAAGTAAGTAATCTCAAATTTTGCAATGTTTATTTAGTTTATGTACAACTCGACTTAAAAGAGCTTTTTTTTTTTAAATAAACCTTACTTCACTCTAACCCATGTACTCTAGAGAAAAGGGTATTCACTCACAAGCATGAGGTTTCTTGGTTCTTTTAAAATTTTCTTCTCTAGCTAAATCAATTTCCAGGTTCTATTTTTTTTTATGATTTGTAAAACAACCAAATTGTTCGACTACAAATTCGAAAGCTTCCACCCTATTTCTTCAGGGCTTTATCCACTGGTTATCGTATCCATAATATTTTAATATTTATCAGGTGTAAATATCTATGGTTATGTATAATTTAATGGGTTGAGTTGGATAGGGTTGATGGCCTTCCATGGCTGCACGAAACCGTTTTTCTATAAACAACATATTTACTCTATTTTTTATATTATCCTCACTCGAATGTGACTCTACAAGATTAGGGTTATTTTTGAAATATAAATGAAAAAAAAAATTCTCCTTTTCGATTTTTCTTGAAATAAATTCATTATCACAATATTGTTTGCATGTTTTACTACTTCCTAAATAGTGAAAACAATAAACATTTTATGTTATATGCATTCACATAGTGTTTCTTTCTCATAAATGGATTGTAATTGTTATTATTTTTTTCAATATACTACATTAATTGACTTGTGTAGTATATAGCATTTACCTAGGTTCCCTCCTATAAAATATTTTTATATTTATGTTTAATATTTACTATTGCGAGAATTAAAAATTTCTTGTCATAAAAAAAAATTGTTTTTTAATTATTCCAGTAGATTCTCGAGAAGGAAGTCATTGTACAATTATTTTTCACTATTATGAATGATAAATGTAATACTGTGCATAGTCTAGTCATTTACACGATTCATATTTTTTAGAGAGAGAAACACACACACACACACACACACACATGTATATGTGTATGTATATGTATAAATATACATATACATATACATACATACATACATACATACATACATACATATATATATATATATATATATATATATATATATATATATATATATATATATATATATATATATTCTTGTTTATATATTCTAGGACATCAAGGATACCTATAACTAGGAATCTTTGCTATTCCATGTGCTCTAACATACACAACTCAATACTAACCCTATAAGAAAACCCTAATCGATTATTCACTCTAGTATTTGCAAGGGATTGACCCTGGGTTCAACCCAGAAACACACCTTATGTTTATTTTATTAATTTATTATATATAGTACATAGTAACTATACCCTAGTCTGGATTTGTTATCTAGAAACACTTTCAACCATTGAACCAGAACTCAAATTTTTCGTTCATAACAATGCGACATTCAACAATGGTTTATATTATTCAATTCTGAATATTTAATTTCCACTCTTAACATAAACATGTCCTTTCATTTCTTTTAATTCATACCAACAATTATTTCTACCTAATATTCATTTATTGTCGAGTTCCGTCTTACCTGTACCTATCTCCTGTTAACCTACAACCAATGTTAGTATCATAATAGTGATTCTAATTTAGTTTCCTTCATGCATATGTAACCACATAATTTCACTTGCCTATACGAAGAACTAATTATCTAATATTTCTTTTTGAATTGTTCCATATGCATCCACATTCCTCCTAACCTTCAAATACTCTCTACCGAGTCCCCCCTAATCTCTTCGTCTAGTTTTAAAGTAAACTACCAGGAATTTTGAGGTGTTTATTCCTTTCCCTATGTAGCGTCTTAAAAAATATTTATTGGGTTTACAAGTGTTTCTCTCCCACTAGTAAGGGTTAGATAGATATTTTCTTTCTCTCCAAAAATATCTATTCCATGATCAATCACAGGGTATTTATCTCCCACCTTGTCTCAATTCAGGTGGTATATCTTCTCTCTCTCTCTCTCTCTCTCTCTCTCTCTCTCTCTGTGCATATATTTAGAGTTTTTATTTCCCAATGGGTAGACCAATAAATACATAGCAATTCCCTTACCCCAACTTGAAAATACAAAAATTCAAAAAAAAAGTGAGATTTTTTTTCCTCCTATCATTGTTTGGCATAACCACCTTTGGTTAATTGTTTACCTTGCTTGAGTTATAGGTTAATCTCTCAAGTTAGCCTCTAACTTTATTCTGAGATAATTTAATTATTCTAAAATAATTCCATCAATTATTTTCTTATGTTATAAATCAACCAATATCTAACACTTGCGTTTTTATATTTCCAAACTAAATAAAAATCATAACATATGTAAGTAATAAAGTAAGTCTTTCTAGGGTATTACATCTCCCCTCCCCTAAAAAGGGGACATTGTCTTGAGTTTTTATTAAAAGTTAAGAGAGAATTAAGAAACTTAGTCTAATAATTCTTGATCTCGTCCTCCATCTCCTAGATGGCCTTTCATGACCAAATTTTTCGTGTTGCACTTTAAGCTAGATGATGGCAGGATTATGGAGTATAATCTCCCTCTAATAAAAAACTTGTAGCGGTTGGCTCTAGAATTATCCTTCTAGTTTGAGATTCACCACGTGCTAATTAATTACATCGTAAAATAATTTGCATACTTCTTCAAGATAGATACATGAAACACATTGGGAGTTTTAATATGAGATAGAAATTCTTGTTGGCAAGCCACTGGCCCAACTATAGCCAGTATTTCAAAGGTTCCACAAAATCAACAAGAAAAATTAGAAATATTCCCCAAGTTTAACAAAATATTTTTTTGCCTCACAGTAACATAAACATGTTCTTTGGTAGGAAACTCTCGATTTGTTCTCTTTAAATCTGCATAGGTTTTTTTTCCAGTCTTCGGAAGATTTTAAATTTTATGTAATTTTTTTAACCATATTTTCCATGTCCTTTTGTTGATCTAGTCCTGACATGGGCTTGTCCATTGGCTAACACAAGGTTTTAGGAATATGACACCTCCCATATAATTCTTGAAAAGAGCTCATCCTAAGATACACATGATACCGTTATTGCAAGAAAATTATACTAAGTGTAATTAGTGTTCCCATCTCGATGGTTTATACATGAAATAAATTCATAACATTTGTTCCAAAAACTTATTAACTCTTTCGCTTTTAACTTTCATTTGAGGGTGATAAGTCGTACTAAAACTGAGTTGGGTACCCATTTCCACAGACCAGGCCTCCCAAAAGTTGGAAGTAAAATCTGGATCTCTATCTGATATTATTGTTTTAGGTATGTTGTGAAGATGAAAAATATATTTCATGAAAACTTCTTCCACTTGGGAAACATTATATGTGGACTACACTGCAATAAAGTGAAAATTATTTGTTAATTTTTCCACCACTACCATGATTGCATTGTGTTCTTTCTAGGTCCTAGGAAATATGGTAATGAAATCCAATGTTATCACTTCCCACTTCCACTAGGTTTGGATAAAGGATTCAACAATATTGTTGGGTGTTGATGCTCTACTTTCACCAATTGAAACTCTCGATGTCTAGCCAAATATTTTGTTGTATCCATTTTTATTCCTAGATAGATGAAATCCTCCTTCAATGTAGATATCATATTTTGGTATCCAAGATGTATTTCATATGGCCTTTTATGACTTTCATCTAGAATTAATATTTTGATTTATTCATCGTTTCGAATGTGCAATATATGCATGTATATCAACATTCCTTCCTTGATGATTTCAAAATATGATTACTCTTTCATGTTTTTCCCCTTTTAATTTGTTGCGGATAATATTATAATCCTAATATTTTGAAGCTGTTATTTTTATGATTTCCATAAAATTTGTGTCACTTTTACTTTCTAATATTGCACATAAGTGTTTAAGGTTGTGAATCAAGGTTTCTGCTACTTTATTGTCTTTTCTATTTATATCCGTGTTGTCAAAATCATAATCACTTAAAAATTCCATCTATTAAAATTATCTCACGTTCATTTCTGGTTGGCTAAAATATTATTTCAAACTTATGTGTTTGGTGACCATAAATTTTTTTCTTCCAATTAAGAAATTTCTTCACAGCCTCAATCCGTGGATGACTGCTACTAACTCCAAGTTGTACATTTCATAGTACCTATCGTGCTCTTTTAACTTTTATGACTTAGAGGCTATTATATGTCCTTTTTACGTAAGGGTTGCCCCAATGCATTTTTTAGGTCCCTATATTACTAGTGTAGTCCCTTGTTGTTGTTAGTGTAGCACCCTTATTGTTATTGTTGTACCCTTATAGTCCCCATATTATTATTATTGTGCCCCATAAAACCACACTATTGTAAATTTTTTCCCCCTACATTGTTATTGTTAGGTCAGCTAGGATTATATTATTACCCCATGGACTCCTATATATAGAAAGGAGGTTTTTTCATTTCGATCGTCCAAGAATTGTTCATTTATGTAATGTAAAGGAGGTTTCCCTCTCAAAGTGGCTAATTTCTAAGGCATTGGTCTCTCTTTTATTATATTGTTGGACCTGGTTTCATAACATTTGGTATCAGAGCTTTAGGTTCTAGGGTTTCGCTACTTCAAACAGGTCATCGTGGAATTTTTGCTAGAATTTTTTTTCTCAAAAGGATGAGAAGCTAAAAAAAACCCATTTGCAAAGAAAGTGGGAGGAACTTTGCGTAACAATTTTAGATCTTGGTTTGCAAAATTTTCGGAGATATGATATGTGGAATTTAGGGTTGTTGTAGGCTCCTGAATTTCATCTCAAAGATATGACCTTGGGAAAATAGTCATAACTCTCTCTCTAAGCATGGGATTTAAGTTCTGTAAAAAGTGGCCAAAATTATATGGACTGTATTTTCCTGTGTATCAATGTCAAAGATGAAGGAGGAAACAGTGACGTGTGGCACACCATACAAGTTAACTCTATTGAACGAATCCATAATTAGGTCATTCTGAGGGATTGGGCATAAATTTGTCTTAAAGAATCTAAATCAGGAAAGACCTGTGGCATTAGAAAGAGGACTCAAAGGGCTGATACAGGATAAAAATTTAGATATTGAAGATCTGAAATAACAGAGATAAATCAAGTTCAATATAGACCTCCTAAAAGTGAAGAAAAAAGTGTGTATTTGTTAAAACAAGTTTGCATAACATTTTTTTGAAAAATCAGTTTGAAGTGATTCCAAGGGTATATTGAAGCATAGATATCATATTGAGTTATATAATTCCTCCCAAAAATAATTCCACACCCATTAAGCCCTCAAAAATCTCTACTATGACACATGAAGAGGAAGAATTTCAGTATGGTATATCAAAAGTATGGTACCAAGTGCAACAAATTTTTTTGTACAAAGAGAAATCAAATATGACATAAATGGTTTAAAAGAAAAAATGAAGGCTGAGTTCGACGGTTTTAAGGATCAAATGAAAGCTAATATGGATGATAAAGTAGTGGAAGATCACATTGAGCATCAACAAAAAGTTCCCCAGCTCTCAAAGGATAACCTAACTTTGTTGCAAAATCGAATGAAACAACAGGAATATCAACATCGCATCGAAAGAAGTTCTAAAGCAGTCACGGAAATAAGAATTGGACAACTAAAAAATCGATCAATTTCAAAGTATCTCAGCCAGTGGAAGAACTTACCTGGTGAAGATTCCACATGGGAGGATGATAATTTTATATAGAAGCATTAAGAAATAATCAAGCATTGATGACAATACTTGTTTGAAGGAGAGGCGCGTGTTAGGTCCCTACATTACTAGTGTAGTCCCTTATTGTTGCTAGTGTAGCCCCCTTATTGTTATTGTTGTACCCCTATAGTGCCCATATTTTTATTATTGTGCCCCATAAAACCCCACTATTGTTATTGTTGGGCTCTTACATTATTATTATTGGGTCGGCTAGGATTATATTGTGGCCCCATGGACTCCTATATATAGAAAGGAGATTTTTTCATTTGTATCATCCAACAATTGTTCATATGTAATGTAAAGGAGGTTTCCCCCTCGAAGTGGTTGATTTATAAGGAGTTGGTCTCTCCTTTCTTCTATTTTTGGAGATGGTTTCATAACAGCCTTTCAAACAAGCATATTTACTCACCACAAAATCCTTGTATAGATCAAATATATTTAATACAGGGTACACTGTCAAAATATTTTTTAACTTTTCAAAACTTTCCTAGCACATTTGTGTCCAAAAAAAAATTATTCCCTTTCTCTAGAATGAGGTAATGAGATGTGATATCGTATTAAACCCTTCAATAAAACTGTGAGAGTATCGATTGAGTCCAATAAATGATCTTATATTTTCTATGTCCTTTGGGACTACCCATTGAAGGATGGCCCTCATGTTCTTCGGGTAGAACATTATGCCTTCCCCTGAGATAACATGTCGAAGGTACTATATTTTATCTTGTAATAAATCACATTTACTATATTTATCATATTACTATTTCTCATGCAGAACTTGTGGAATTATTTCAAGATGTATTTTTGTTCTTCGAAGTTTATTGAATAAACTAGTATGTCGTCTATAAATACTAGTACATATAATTGAAATAATTGATAAATATACTATTCATTAAGAACATAAATGTGGTATGGGCATTGGTAATCCCAAATGGTAAAACCATAAACTCCTAATTCCCATACCTCATATGAAAAGTTTTTTTTCCTATATCCTCTTCTTTGATTCTCAATTGTTGGTATCCAAACCTAAGATCAATTTTTGAAAACACAGTTTCCTCCCTCACTTGATCTACAACATCATCTATTCTCATAATGGGGTATGTATTCTTAAGAGTTAAATTGTTTCATTGTTGGTATTCTATGCACATTCGAAAATTCCATCCTTGTTTTTGACAAAGATGACCGATGCACCTCATGGTGACACACTAGGTCGGATATAACCTTATTAAGCATTTCCTACAATTATAATTTCAGTTCCACTAACTAAGGTGCACTCATTTGGTAGGGGCCCTTTCAGAGTAGTGTTTATACTTATATTAGATCTATGGAGAATTTTTTTACCCTTTTGGGGGCTAGTCCAATAATTTCATCTAGAAACACATATGGGTAATCCAAGATCACCTCCAACTCATTTACTATTTTTATTTTCTTACATAGAATTATCGTCCACCTAGATGGAAATCAACTAAAATATGTTCCTTGTAGATTTATTTAGTTGTACAATAGATTTTTTTTGCACTGATATAGGTCTAAATATACCCCTCACCACATATACCTCACCATTTTTAGTTGTACAGGTCAAATGTTTATCTAATTAATTCACAGTTACCCATTGTTTCTCTAACCAATCCATGCCTATTAAGATATCATTAGATTCCAACAGTAGTAAATTTCAATCCAAGAAGATTTTTATCCCATTAATGGTTATTGTAGATTTTTTTTTTCCAGTTTACAAACCTCCTTCTTTTCCCTATGACCAACTTAACCATCTAGGCACTTATTTTTTTAGACTTTAGTTTACACTTTTCTACCACTTTAGGGCTAATATAGAGTAAACTAGCGCTTGGATCAAATAATTTGGAAACAAAATTGCTAAAGAGAGTACCTTAAATTTCCACCACTGTGGATTGATTCTTTTTATGATATCCATCTTGTGTTGTGGTAATTTATGTTATATTATGAGCCACATGATTAACTGTAGAAGCCTCCTATAGGTGCTACATTTTTTTTGCAGACCAAGTGTTGTAAGGGAAATTTTGTAGCATGTGAGGTTATCCACAAACCCAAAACTTTAATGGCTCCCTTTGTTTACCATTTCCTCCCTTAATAATCTTAGTTTTCTTAGGCACGCTTGGGGATGACTTGATGTTTTGGCTGCCTCGCTACTATTTTTACTCTATTTGTTATTTTGGTTGTTCTTTCCTGACTATCTAAATGATCCAAACTTACCACTTTTTCTTCTTGGATTCACCTGATCCCTCTTCTTATTAGAAAAATATTTTAGATTTTCATTCTTTTGTTTTTCCTACTAATAACATCTTCAGGTCATCCTAATCACTTCATCCAAATTTTTTGGGTTATTGTACTTGTAGGAGAGTGGAAGACAACCCAAGAAATATTGTACCTTTGATTTTTCATTTTTAAGGTAGGGAAAATAAGGTATCAAATAATTAAATTTAAGTACCTGCTCGTCCATGACCATTTTACCTAGCTTTAACTAAAGAAATTCTTGGGTTTTTCATTAAAATATCATTTGGTCACATATTTTTATTTACAAAATCGTTAAAAACCGCCCATTTAACCACCTTCCAATCCATTTTATGTAGTATTCTCATCTCTTCCCACCACAGGGAAGCCTTTTCTTGTTTTCCTAGCTACTATTGTCATTTCTTCCTTTTCCCCATCAAATGTCGCGGGTCATGTTTTTCTAAATTCCCATTAGAAACCTACCTTAGGTTCCTCTTCCAATTTAAGCTTCATTTCTTAGGATTAGTGCTCTTCTTCACCTTCCAACCTCTCCTCTTGACTTTTTTCTCCCTTTTTCATAGTTTTCCTTATGGAGGTTTCACCTTAATTTTCTTCATATCACACTATTTCTACATATTCTATGTTTGAATTCTATATTAAATTCTTGATAAGAATATAATGTTCTACACTTTCTTTCGCAAGCCATTCATGAATTTCTCTTAACTTTATCAGTTCATTCTATAGGTTCCTCATATTTTCCATTCTTTATTGAGTTCTTTGGTTTATTTCTCCAAGTGCACATAAATTTTATCTTTCCCCACATGGGTTATTTTCGGTGATTCTGTTAGGAAATTTTTAGCTTTTGTTTTCTCCCCTTTCCTCTATACATAAAAATAATTAAAATAATTAACATCATAATTGGATCAAGATCTCATTTCTGAAACTTGGATCTGATATCTATCACATCTCCAATTAAACACACAAAAATTATCTAAATATGAATTAAAACTTCCAAATGAATTACCTTTTTTAATGACAAAATAATTTAATCCATTACCACTGTAATGGTCTCAATCACCATATTACCACTTCCACTTTTCAATAATTTTTCTAATTCACTATTTTTCAATCATTCTAGTTAGTGCCACAATTAACAATTATTTTTCAAAAGATTTGTCCTATATGTCAATTCCCACTTTGATCTCTTGCATTTTCACCCATTTTATAATAGGTAAAAGTATAGGACCTAACTGAGTCCATAACAAATGTCACCTTCACTATGTGTTTATTAAGAAGTGGTAATATTTGCTCCAATCTTATTTAAAATGTTTTGTATCGAGGTCATCCAAGGTCATTTCTATATAACTCTTGTATTCCTTGTTTCCTACAACTTGTCATTGATATGATTATAAGCACACATAAGTTACTTAAATACGTTATAGAATTCTCCATGTGGTATATATTTTACTTTTACGATTAGCATTGCACGAATGTTATAGTTAATTTTCAACCTTATGTTGATTTATATTATCACTTAAACCCTCTTATTCTCGATCCATCGATCCAGTTTTTGGTCAATAAAATGGAATTAATGACCTATTCTGATGGCACTCTCATCATCCTTGATATCTCTTGGTTATAAGGTGGAGATTTTTGTGAACAAAGCTATGGTAAATACCCTACCCAACCCACACCACCACGTTGTCATTTGCATTATGGAAAAAATTGAGCAGATCTCTAGTCAACTGAAACCCTAATTTAACTTTTCAAGTTTTAATGGTAAATGATCTATTATATTTCCCATGGACGTAATGAACTTTGTCATGCAAGAACAACCATCATTTTCCCATAGTTATTCTGAGGTATAATTTCTTTTCTTAGATTTTTTACGCTTGATTAAATATTGTACGGATGGATTTCCCTTTTTCCTTCTTTAAAATATTGTTTCTAATGTACTGGAAATGTTTTTGCAAGGGTTGAAATCCTCTTCCCAAGAAATAAACCAAAATTTTAAAGTGTAATATTCATACTCTTCAGCAACTTCTTGAAGTTATTTTGAGTTAAAAATTTAACTGCACAAATTTTTTCCTCTAGTTGGTTATCGACCTTTCTGTTTAGCTCTAGAAGTCCTTGTTAACTCTTAACATTCCTATGCAGAAATATTCCTTGGCAATGACCTATGTAAGCACAAAATTTCAGTTACCTCTAGGAAGCACTACTTATCTAATGGTTCTTTCGAAGATATTATAGGATTCCACGTTCCTACCAATATTGAACTTCTCGCTGCAGTAGTTCCCTAAAATTTGTTCCTCTAACTGTCAAGTAAACCAGGGGGAATTCATAAATGTTTCCTCCTTTCCCTATGCAATTTCCTACAAACCCTTTTCTCGGTTTACAATATTTATCTCCGCGTGGTAAGGGGTAGATATATATTGTCTTTCTCTCCTGCAATATCTATTGCAAAATTCACGAGAGGTTATTTTTGTCCCACCTTTTCTCAATTCAAGTGGTCTCTATTTTCTCTTTTTTTATAAATATTTAGGGTTTTCATTCCCAATGGCAAAAATTGTAAATATGTACCAGTTCCCTTGCCCTCACATGAAAAAAAAAACATTAAGAAAAATAGATGGTTATTCTTTCCTTCTTTGGCATAACCACTTTTTGTTAACTGCTTACCTTGACAGGTTGAGGTTAAACTCTCATATTAGCCTCTAACATTATTCTCAGAGAATTTAATTATTCCAACATAATTACATCAATTGGTTTATTATGTAATCAAATAAAACAATATCCAGCAGATGCATTTTTCTAATTCCAAAATAAATACAAATCATAACACATGTAAGCAATAAAATAAGTCTTTGTAGGGTATTACAATCATATTGAATTAGCCGTAGTGATAAATGTACTAAATATGTTGTGTTCTTAGTTTCAAGGAAACAAAATTACCCTTTTTATTAATAGTATTATTTTGAATTTTTTTCAACTAGCTAGGTCTACATGTGAGATGGGAAAGCTGGACAACCTTCTTAAGCGAGTTTTAATTTGATATTAGACATATCAAGAGAAATGAGAACAAAGTATTGGAACCGTTGAGATTAAATGAAAATTAGATTTCTTAAACTTTCTAGTCGGAAATATATTTGGTGGAACAAATCAGAACAACAACTTTGGAGGATGAATTTTATGGACAGATAGAATAAAAATGAAAAAGTGTAATTGATGAAACGAAATAGTATTAATATGCAATAAATAAATATTGTTTGATAACCTTAAAAAATATAATATATATTCCTAATATGACTACACTGAAACAACAGATTTTAGATGAGAACCATAGAAACTCATTTTCATCCCGATAATTGGAATACATAGGAAGGGCTTCTATTACCTTGGAATGAAAGGAGAAATAGTTGAGTACTTGAAAATGTGTTTGGATTGAAAGCGACTTACATTAGAACACTGAAGACACATTGGGTTGTGTTGAGGCCTTGAAATTTTCTAGCTCAACATGGGAGGAAATGTCTTGTGAGAGTCCCAATTAGACTTATTTCCATTGGAATGGAAACCCTGACTTGTTCAATGGGTCTCCAGTTACATCTGTCCTGAGAGAAGCCTATACTAGGTTTAGCCTATACATACAATTTTATATGTACAATACCTTGAGTTTATTAGTGTGATATAATCTATATTGTTTGTTAATAAACCGAAGGGAAAATAATTATATATATTCTAATGTTATATAAATGATAATTCATTTTGTTGTCTAAATCCATGGCTTAGTCTAGCCACAATGTGAATTACTCCTAAGAAAAGATACTTGAAAGAGAAAAAGAATTCGACCTAAATACTAATGTACCCTAGTTTATATTAGAGAAAAGAAATATTATCTTAACCAGGAAAAGGTTAACCTTACTCCTGGTCAAAAGGAAAACATTAAACACTAGTTAACATGAGAGATCACTAAAATGAAACAACTTGGACTTAGAATAAAAATAAGGTTAACAAATCAAAGAAATAGTTATATGATTAGCAAGTTGTTAAAACAAATATATATTAAAAACTATTTGATAAATAACCATCCAATCCTTGTTTTCCTATATACCGAGATTCAATGTAGACTACAATTGAAACAAAAGATCGTATCATACTTGTTGGAATAATCCAAAAAAGAAGAAGAAGAAAGAAATTAGAATGATATGTTACTAAGTTAATACTTAGCTATCCAAAAAAAAGAATGAAATTATAATGATAGGTTACTAAGTTAATACTTAGCTATTCAACTTAGTAAATAAGAGTTTGTTCAAATGCAATAAAAATATGTAAATCCATTTCTTTGTAATCTGCATGTTAGCTTGAAAAATCATTAAATAAGCACGGGTAATGAATTCAATCAATCGTAATTTATATGAATAATCACACTTATAAAACAAATATGGATAACTAAAAAATAATATAACTCTATTATGATCAAAGGAGAAACAACATTCTTTCAATCTTGAACATAAATAACCATTTCCCAATTTCGAATGAACATTATTAAAAACATGAAGTGCAAAGAAGTTTACAATAGTGTCTACTTCTTTATGGTTTAAGAATTCTAATTAGATAATTAAAAACATGAATTGTTGTTAGAGTAATTATCGTACTTCTATGGAATCCGTAATTATCACTCTCGGGATTTTAGTTACTGATTTGGAAGTTTATCAACTCATAAAAATCCTAGTTATAGGTTTGAAAGTTTAATTCCCCTGAGCTATGGTTGACGAGGTTTGAAAGTTTAATTCCCGCAAGCTATGGTTGAGGGGGTGTTGATTCCCCCTAACAACTTTTGAGGGGGATTTTGGAGTAATCAGGGCACCTCTATGGAATCCGTAATTCCCACCCTGAATGTTGATTCCCCCTAAATGCATTTGAGGGGAGTGTTGGAATAATCACCGCACCTCTATGGAATCCATAATTGCCACCCTGAAGTTCCTAGTTACAAGTTTGAAAGTTTACCAATAGTAATTCCGACCCTGAAAATCTTAATTACAGGTTTGAAAGTTTAATTCCCCCAAGCTGCGTTTGAGGGGGTGTTAATTCCCCCTAACTATGTTGGATGAGAGTGTTGAAATAATCACCATACCTCTATGGAATCCGTAATTCCCATCCTGAAAATCCTAGTAACAAGTTTGAAAGTTTACCAATCAAGACAAACCTCTTCACGTGCAAAGAAATTTACAATAATGTATACTTCTTTATGCTTTAAGAATTGTAATTCTTCTTTCCGGATGCGGATGTATAGTAGGCTCAATGGGACAACTGCCCCCGGCCAATTCCCAAGGTGCATGGCGTGTGGTGGCCACATGGCCCTCCACGACGCCATTAAGTTGGCATTCATTTCGCCTGCGAGCACAGTTAATACCCCTCCGCGACGGCGCTTCATCATCCTTGTAAGCCTGATAGTTGCATTATGGATGCGAATTCAGTTTTTGCAGAGCTCTCCGACTCCTCACGCAGGTGTTTGGATCCCCTTGGCGGTGCTTGCCCTGTGCACTGTGCAGAGCCCAGTGCTCGCACACATACCGGCCATCGCTTCTCGCTTTATAGTTGCCTTGAAACTCTTCCTGGTGCGCATTTCTCTCGTAGCGCCTTTTGTCCAGCGAACATCGTTCCTCAGCTTCCTTCTGGCTCACTCTGTGCTCCGGCTCTTTTCCAGGTTAACGAAGTCGAGTCGGCCATGCCAAGACTCAGACAGCGCATGACTTGCCGTCGAGGAGGCACTCGCGGTGGCTCTGTAGGTGATCGGCCCTCTTCCAGTCGGCAAACCTCTGACTATCCCTCTGGCCCTGCCCATGTTCATCCGCCTGCCTCTCCTCCTCATGAAGCGCCTCGAAACTTTGCCTCTGTTGCCCCTCAACACTATGGTAGCCATTTCATTCGTCAAACCATGCAGAGAGCGGAGGTGCATTTTGACAGTGCTTTTAATCGCCCCTCCATTACGGCCTTTATCACCATTACCCTGCGAGAAGACGCTACTCTTCGTTCTCCTCCCTGGCATGAATCCCCTCCCGCTTCTCTTGATCCCTATCCCGCCCCCTTTGACCCTCGCCCCAACTCTGCTGTAACTCCCCGTGCCGTTATTGGTGAGCCCACCGTCAGTGCAACGCCCTCCTTGGGCCTTTTCTCTATGCAGGTGGACGCGGATGCTGTTCAAAGCGCAGGAGCTCAACACACAGATGCTGATGCTGAAGATCTTGGGGACGACTTCGGATGCCCCATTGAGGAGGAGCAGCCCTCTCCCATCAACTCCAATTGACTCTGCTATGACATGGCACAGTATGGTCTATGAACTAGTTTACTTTGGTAAAGATACTAGTTTTTTGTTATCCACAGCAGCATACTGGTTTTTGTTATCGATATTGTTATCTTTCTATTGTTTTCTCATGACAAATGTTATAACTACTACACCGGTTTCCCTATACAAGGGCAGTGCAACTGTTTTTATAGAACTGGTTTCCCTATATGGGCAGTTCAGTATCAGGATAAAGCTTGACCTTCAAGCTATCATAGTTGAACTGAGGCAGTTTTGTACTATAATGTTTACATAAATAGAATTAGCACAATTTAGAAAAAAAAAAAAGAATTGTAATTCTTCTCGCATGGGCTATTCGAAATATCAATCTACGATACTGTTGTAATAAGATTCATGTTGTAATCCGCATAAAGAATTGTAATTCTTCTCGTATGGGCTATTCGAAATATCAATTTACGATAGTGTAATAAGATTCATTATGTAATCCAAAATTCAGGTCTCACGGTCATTGCTCACTTACAGGTTACTGAATTGAAAAATGGCAGTACTGCCAACCTCGTTCCTGCAACTCACAAAAAAAAATCTATCAATAGTCCAATACTCAGATCTACCTTGTGCAACCATCGATCTGGAACCTCGTTCTCCTTGCATACTTTTCTTTAAAAAATCAAGGCATATTGGGTATACATGCCTTTACTAACAATGGCCCCCTTTTTTTTTATGCCATTCGAATATGTAGTAAAAATTAACAGTCTCCCCTGCTCATCGACCGTCATCCTCCTAAATATAACACAATAGTTATGCGTAACAGTGTCTATTATGATTCGATGCTTTGGTGGTAGATTACGCCATATTCCTCCCTAGAATCTCGAGAAAAAAATCAATTTCTGTGTGCACCCAAGCTAAGAATCAGATTTATTTATGTTGTGTGCCATCAATGTCCTCAGCATATGCCTGTAAAAACAATGGGAATTAAAAAACTCATCATGTGACAAAAAAAAATAAGACAGAAAATCAAAGAAAAGTATCACTAAAACACAATGAACCCTTATCCCATTGTCTCTTGAGATAAACGCAATCGTTAGTGTGAGAAATATCATGTAATGTTTTAAAATTACAACACTTCCAAGGTCGTTGTGCAGATGGTGTGATACATTGTGAATTCTGGTGTATTATAATTTATCTGTCGACTTTGAATTTTCACATTTTTCCCTTTTGTTGCTCTGGGTATTATCCGACATGCACCACATAAAGAAAACTACTGAATGTTTAAATAGAACATGGGTTCGAAAGCTTTTCGAATAATATTGTTTGGGAACGGTTCCTCTGTTGTCGCTCATAGTGCTTATGCCTTGTGTTATATTCTGTGGTTTAAATAACAATTAATTTTTTATTTTTCTTAACATTATTTTATTACTAAAAATATACTTTTTAAAATTGTAAAGGATGCACATATCTATAATTTGATAATATGGTACATAAAAAAAAAAATGTAACTAGCAATTTATATTTTACCATGTTCATTATTATTTTATTTTTCTTTTCCATTTTAGCTATTTATTTAAATTTACAATATAAAAATTATATATATATATATATATATATATATATATATATATATTACAAAAACACATTATAATATAGTAAAATAACTCAACTAATCATTAATTAATGCTCCACCCCTTTTCGAGTTAGTTAATGTACCAAGCCATACAAAACCTTATACGAATTAGGAAGTGATGTTTCAACACAAGGTGACACATCACCGTCTCATGAACTTTGTTGTTTTAACCATATTTTATTTCTAAAAATATACTTTTTGAAATCTGTAATGTATGTAAATAACTATAATTTGATAATATTGTACATCAAAAAAATAAACAAACATCAATATTTTACCATGTTCATTATTATTTTATTTTTCCAATTTTTCAAATTTAATTATATATGTAAATTTACAATATAAAAATTTAAATATATATACATGATAATATAATAAAATAAATCAACTAATTATTGATTAATAATGCACTTTTTTTCGAGTTAGCTAATGTACCAACTCATGAAAAATTGTTTTTGAAATACGAGATGATGTTTCAATATAAAGTTCCATATCAGCGTCTCAAAACCAATGAAGAGAGTGTTATTATGAATATGAAATAGTGAACTTGAAAAGTGACGTCGCAAAGGAGCAAAAGAGACGGTAAGAGAACAAGAAGCCAGCAAAAACAATGAATAACATCAACTAAATTTTAATGGAGGGTCCCATACTTTGTACACAAAATTATGGGGGGTTATGGCCAACGAAATTTTGGAGAGTCCCATACTTTGTGCACAAAATTATGGGGGGTTATGGCCACAAAAGGTAGTTAAATAATTTTCCCATTGAATTCATTATCAGGCTACGTAGCTCTAAAAATTAACATGATTAAATCATGGTAGTGGTAGATAAATTGAGAAAGGAATCTCACTTTATACCAGTCCACCAGTCCACTCTCCACCAGTCCACTTTGGATATAAAGCAGTGAAAATATAAATAAAATATATGGAGAACTTTCAACTACTTGGAGTACTCATAAAAATCATATCACACCAATAGGTAAAGTTTACTTCAAATTTTTGGATTTTTTTTTTTTAAGGGATGCATATGCAATTGAATTTTATCACAGCCTACTATCATCAAACAAATGGATAGAAAAAAAGAAATAATCAGATACTTGAAGAGATGTTGTGTATGTAGATCATAAACCAACCCATTAAGTGGGAGGGCTACTTGCATTTTGTAGAATTTTCCTATAACAATGGTTATGAAGCATCAAGATGACTCCATTTGAAGTTTTGTATAGATGCAAGTGCCACAGTACATTGATTTGGAGTCAACCAGAAGATACATTTTTTTTAAGACTTGATCTTTTGAAAGAGATTGGAGGGTTATTTAAGAAACTAGAACGAAACCTAAATGTGGCCCAAGACATGAATAACAGTTATGTAGACCATAAAAGAATAAATAAAGAGTGTAGTGTGTGGGAATATTTCTATGTTCAAGCCAAGCCAAGAAACAATACCATGAATTTGGGAAGTTGTGCTAAGTTAGCATGTAGCTTCTATGGACCATTTGTGATATTATCTAGAGTAGGACTGATGGCGTATAAACTAGAATTATTGGGCCACGTTAGAAAACATAATGTATTTAATGTTTCATGATTGAAGAAATATTTTCATGGTCCTGCTCATATGATTGATTTGAATGTGCTGCATGTGGAACCAAAAGTAGAGTTCGTGGTTGAACCTCTGCAAATTTTATATCAGATGGAAACTTCACTTTGGAATCAATTTTTCTGTAAAGTTAATGTGAAAAGGAATAATTCCAACCCATATGAAGGAACCTCGGAAATGGAAGAGAAAATACATTAAGAATTCCCCTCAGTTTTCTAGAAGTGATAAAAAACAAGGACACCATCAAGGACAAGGTTTTGCTCAAGATGGGAAAGATGTCATACCCTTGGTGTAACTACCTTCATGGAAAAATTTACTTTATATTAGCTTATAAATATTGATTGGACCTTATGGATATGGGGGGGAATGAATTAAGTTGACTAATTATGTAAATAAATTTTATTAAGAAAAAGTATTTTCTTGTGGAAATGTTATGCGAAATAACACTTGAGTAATGCGAATCTCTTATTTTATTGGGAATTGTTAAGTGGCTAATTCCAAATAGTTGACCTTCTCAAATTATCCTAAAAATCATTGGAGAAATATACCACCAAGGAAACAACATAATGGGAGAGAAATATTATGTTGAGTGGAAGGATAAGCTTAGCTGGAGATAAATAATAAGACGGGTAAAAAGTTGAGAAATCATAGCGAGAGTGAAAGACATGCCTAAGAGGAAAAAGGGAAATATTTTTTTCCCTAATTAAAAGGAAAAAACCTAGGTAAAGGTGGGAAGAACTTAAAAGAAAGATGTTGGTAAGAAAAATGTGCTCGGAAGAAACAAATGAAAACAAATGAGCAGGAATAGTTTGAAATTTATTTTCTTTTGGAACAAGAAGAGTTAGGAGGAAACAGGTCTGAACTTGGGGGGAGCCGATTTGTGTAATATTCATTAGTTTGGAGCAACATGCTATTTGTTGTAGCATTCCCCAAGAGGACTATTGTTGGTAAGATAAGTTATTATATGTGGTTAAATTTTGAGTAAATTCTTTCATTCAGCATGAAATGGTTTAATTGTAGTAACTTATTTTGTAGCCATGGATTTACTTACACTAATGGGATTTAATTGTCAATTAATGTTGTGAATTACTTATGGTTATAGTTATCGTGTAGAAAAATGAATATTTTGGATAGATTAAAAGTAGATGAGAATTAGTAAGACACGAGAATATTTTTTTTTTTTTTAATGGGGATGGATGATGTAGAAAGTATTTTAATTAATTGTAAATATATGTAAGAAACTTATCGGTAAATGACATAAGATGGTGCCAAAGTGAACTATTGAAACTGCATGGAGGCTACTTATGTAATAGAAGTGTTAAATGAGTAAGGATTAGGAATTGTATTATTATGCTATGTTGAAGTAAATGAAATTGAATCTGGGATAGTAAGGATGTCTCCGTATATTATAGAGAAATACAATTGAACTTATTATATTGATATTCACTTAAAAACCAATCTTTTATGCCTAGAAACTAGTGTAATTATTTATCAATTAGTTTATTAAGGGAAACTTCGAATACAATTGTAGCAAGGGGAAGTTTTAAATTGATAACATTTAAAAAAAAAAAAAAATCCTTATAAATGTAAGAACTAGTTACATGGAAACCTGTATGTAAAGTTAAATTTAACTAAGGGTAACTCTAGAATGTATATAAAGACAAAATTCCAAAAAAAAGTAAATTCTACCGAGAATCATCTAAACTAGGTTTAGATAAAACTAGGTTTAGATAAAACTATAATTCATTAATAGAGAACCTAAAGTAATACAATGACTAGATTCATAACATAGCTACCAATTTAAATAATACATAGATAAAAAAAACCAACCATGGTATAACTTTAGTACCATATAATACGAATTATTAAGTAATCAATCGGTGTAGGGCTCTTTCACCTTTGATATATATATATATAACAAATGCAAAAAATATAATAAACGTACAGATGAATTTGTATACATAATCGTAGGAAGACAAACTCCAAAATTAATGTGGATTCGATAAAAGGAATCAAGAAGAATATAGGCTCATACAGATACATAAAAATTTTAATATTTTGGACAAAACAAATTAGCCATATAAAGAAGATTATAGCAAGTAAAGGCCATAGAAATACAAATAGCAGAAATGCCCAAAATTTTAGGTACAACGTGAAATATTCAGTATATTAATTTAAGGAAAATGTTTGGCTACAAAGTGATGGAATGCGTGGCAACATCGAATTTGTAAGCCAAAAAACAAAAATAATTATAAAGATTCATAAGAGGACCGGAATTGATAAAGTTAAGCACAAGTGTGGAGTAACTGCTTTAAATAATTCACATACTCTCATTTCAGGTATGCAAACAAGCTAAATATTAAATATGCAATTCGACGGTACTGTGCGGTGCATCCAACGTGTAGGCTAAGATTGGAGGAGGGTTAAGGGTTTCCTGCCTGCTATTGTATAATTTTAATAGGATAATGAGGACCCAAGCGAGGGTCACATGGTATACTTGTAAGAGGACAACATAGATCACGTTAGTAAACCAAGAAAAAACCTTACATTAATAATAAACATTACCAAGTTTGTCAAAGGAGCATAGGTAAGGAAGGATTAGAATACCAATAAAGTGTTTCATGTGAATCATCTGATTCTACGTGTATAATGGATGGAAACTTATGTATGGTCAATTCGCTAAGCATAACTCAAAATGATGGAAATAAAAGAGATACGATAAATATAACAGTGAATGCTATTTGGTAAATAATATCACGGTTAAACCCTGTAAGATTGCAACTGGGTAAAAAAACTTAAAGTGTACACCGTATATGGTAACTTTAGCTAGAGGCATCAAATATTGGATACACTCAAAGGCTTTAGATGTGAGTCAAAAACTCCAGAGTTTGGATATATGCAAGTTACAAGAGAAACCTAGAAAACAAAAATGATGTGTCACCCATGGCAGAAGGACTTAAAAATTACTTTACATAAAACTTTGGGTTTCAAGAATTAAACAAATTAGGGTAGGAGGAAATTATTTGCATGGTGAAATAACCGTCACCAATAAGATAACTTACAAATTAGGGTAGAAGGAAATTATTTGCATGGTGAAATAACCGTCACCAATAAGATAACTTCGTGCAAGACCTAGGTGTAGATAATATGGTCAATGAAAAGTTTAATTCAGAACAATAGCTTACAAGCAATGAGGCGTAGAAGTACGGGTAGAAATTTCACCTGGAATAATTGGTACTTCGAAGAAGCCATCTCGAGCCATGCCTAGCAAAGAGGCAATCTGCCATGAGTATAGAAAAATTTAGGAGACTCTAGAAGGGTCTTGGCCCTTTCATAGTAAACTATGCATTTCCTAGACATGTATAACATAAAAATTGGCTGAGTAGGAAATCAAATCCATAAAACAAAGAAAATAAAAATGATACTAGAAATAAATAAAAAAAATGCTCATTATAATTCTATAATGCTCACCATACACCAACTGCATGGAGCCAAAAAAATTTGAATAAAATAAGGCACCATGTGTACAGGAATCAAGGTAACACTTGGATGAAGAAATATCTAGAAGGGTAGTCGAATAATTACCCTACCCATAGAAGCAATGAAACAGAGGGTGAAAAACATACGTAAGAAAATGAAAGAGGTTAAGAATGTTATACCCTAACGAAAGTAAAATAGCATAATGAATTCCATTGGATTGGAGAAAGATATCTTCGTCGTTCAATGTAAATAGCATGTGAATTTGGCCAAGTGGAGCCTGGTAAGTATGCTATGTGTAGTAGATCACATGAGTGGTGGAAGAGGACCCACATTCCACTACAAATAAGCCTAAGTGCTAGCTATCAATTTTCAGCAAATGTAAATTAATATGATAAACCTAGTAAGTATATATATATATATATATATATATATATAAACTAAGAATTAAAGAAATTTTCTGTTAATGTTTAATCAATGGATATAATTCATTTTAATCCTAAGTCTCTCTATTATATTGATTGGGGTGGAAGGGTAGAAGAATCATATATGGTGTATGGAATGGTTATATACGTCAAAATAAGACAATAAATTTATGCAATCTGGGTGAATCCATATAGTATGAGTAGGATAACTAACACGTTATGTCTAGAGTAAGTAACATGTTGTGGTCTATTTAGTCATTGAGAAGCCATCTATTTATATTTTCTATAGACTATGGAAGATACATAAAATGCAAAGAAAATCAAGCATGTTAGAATAAATTTGGTTTGAAATAATATGTATGTATAGGTATATCCAAAGAAATGAGGTAAAAATCAATAGTCACCATGAATAAAAAAATTATTGGTTACTTTATTACAAGAAAATTTATTTTATTTTGAGTAAATTAAGGTGCATTATAGAAGAGATATTACTTTTATGAATATTAGTTTTGATTATATTTTTTTTATCTTTAGCTTCTCTAACCTCCATTAAGACATTTTTGAAGTGTCTTCATAATATTTGTTATACAATCTACACTCAAATCCTTTTGTTTCTTGTTATTCGTAACCAACAATAGTTATTACATCAATGGTAGGGATACTGCAACTAATTTTTGTTTGATTGTTGCAATCCAAAGAATATTCTCTCTCCTTTACAATTTTACATATAACTAGCACACCAACATTAAGAAATGTGTTTGATATGCAACGATAAGAGTATGTTAAGAATATGCACAACCACATTAGTAATTGTGGTTGATAAATGTCCATAGATGAATATCATTAACATTGTTAATCATATTATTCAATGGACTAGATTTTTTTATTCTTAAGCTTTATTAATAATTATATTATTAATTAGTAGAATGTAAAATTGGGGAAAAATGGGGTCCCCTTGGGTTTGTATGGTTCACTCACCCTGTGTTTCCTTCCCGAATGTTGTTTCATGGCTCTGGTCCACTTCTAATTTCGATGTTGGGCTACATAGTGAAGATGTTGTTTCTTGATTCATTTATGGAGTCATAATAAGAGGCCGCATAACAAGTCTATGAAGGATTGGCCCCTCATCTCTTGTGTTAGGGTGTGGAGACACTCCAAAAATGAAATTGATGTATGCTATCTAGGATTGTTTTTATATAAGAACAATATGATGGGTGCATGTTATAAGGTTATTTTTTTAGCTCCATTTTCCTGATGATGTGACTTATAAAAAGTTCTTTTTCCCATAGGGTATGGAGTTTATGTAATATTCATATCTTATGCACAAATGGATGTATTACCCACAGAGAGTTTTGATTCACTTTATGGGGTGTGTAAAATTTTCACCTCATTCTATGATGGAGTAGAATAACTGTGATTATATATACTTTGAAACCTTATATATATATATATATATATATATATATATATATCGAGTATATATGAATTGATAATATATACGTCCATTTATATTTTCACCTGATTATATTTTTTTTAAGGGAGAACATTGAATATTAATGGGTTTTTTTTTTTAAATTTACAATTTCTACCATACAAATGGAAGGTTATTCAATTTTCCTCAAACATTCAAGACTATAGAATCAAATAAAGCTCAACCTTAATCCTTAACTCAAGGTTGAGAGAAGGATCTCTAGGAATTGTTTCTTCGAGACCCATGGATATGAATGGACCATATACCTCATTCCAAGATGTTATGAAAGGTAAGTCCCCTTCCCCATGAAAACAAATTTAAATCAATCTAATCCCTTACATTGTACACCAAATGGAGAAACCTCCAACCAGTTAATTTAACCTTCCAAAGGTAAATTATCTCTTCACAACTCTTCAATCCTAGGAGGTCTTTTGTAGGTTTCATGGCATCTATTCCAAAAAAGAATCCTTACACTCATGAATTTTCTCCTCTTGTACACCCAAATATGATATTTATTTATGTTCTAAACTATTCTTCATAGTACAATTTGAGACACAGAAAGATTTATATTTTTCACTATGTGAGTGCTATAGTTTTGGGATAGATATATGCTCATTATTGCTCAATGGTTTCCATATTTCGCTGCAAAAAAATGGTAGTTTCAAAACTACATGTATGTGTGATACTCCTAGAGGGAATTGGAAATAATTTGGGAAAGTTTAAAAATAGAGACCTTGAAATAACAGATAAAGGTTTTTTTACCTTTCTAGAATATGTGTGGTGATAGCCCTCACTCTGTGGTGTGACATGAGAGTTGCATATCCACATTAGATAAATTTTGAGGTTGAAATTGAGCCTCAAAACAAAATATTTACAACTAAAATAAAATTTAGCATAACCAATAGGTTTCAAGATGATGATGTTAACTCTGGTGGATGATTATCATTTTTGGAGTTAAAAGGTAAAATGATTAAAAAATTAAAAGTTAAAACACTACTTTTTCAACTTATCTACTTATGACTTTACTCAAATTTTTAGCGGGAGCATTAGTTGGATGCGAAATTTAATTTCTCATCCAAGGAGTACCCATGTTTTATACCTTCAATGGGTCCTGCTACACAAAAAATGAGAATATATGAAAACAATGATTGCACGAGTTGCAAAAGTAGTTTTTTCTTTTTTCCCTCTAAAAATTGATGAGGTAATATAGTCTTATTTTATTATTTCCACTATTATTTTATAATATTTCTTAAGAAACCCATTTTAAACCTCAAAATATCTCTAATGGAACAAGTAATAGTGAAAGTGATAAAGTTACGTGGCCAAAAAGGGTAGGCCACCCAAAAATTTTATATTGTTTCATAGATGTGAAAGGTACTATCAACTGAATTTTTGACTATCATTTCTATCGAAAGACATTCACACTAACCATTACTTATCTTGATGATCTTAAAGACATTCCCAGTAACCATAAACTTATGTTGATGACTCGAGTTGATTTTGGTCGCTTTTAGTGTATGGAATCCATAAATAATTGGTGGTTGTTCATGTTCTTAAGATGTTATAGTTCTGGTTCGAGGTTGATGGTGCACAAGTTTAGTATGTGACATCCATGAGTCAAAGAAATGGATTTTATTTTTCATTCTCTTGACAATTTTAGTACTTAAACTTCGATACAAATCTAACCAAATTTCTACTAAGCATAAAAATTGATCCATTTTTTGTGAAGAGATATTGTTACATGTTTTCTATAACATTTCACAATAAACGACATGTTCCCTCTGTAATTCTTCTCTCTATTGTTTCCTATGATTTCATTGTTGATATTGTGCTTGATCAGTTGATTAATGTGTGTTTGCCCCATTGTTTTATTTATGTTTACCACTTCTAATTATTGAATTATGCCAGTGTCTTCTTCACCAACATTGCTACTAGACATAAGGTTGAGACTTGATTTGGAGAAGTTTAGGATCGGAGGACTCTTTGTTGGAAATGTGATGTTTTGATATTTTTTTGCGTCAGTTTATGCGTGTAATTTATATTCAACTAAATTTGCTACACAAATGTATGATGCCTTTCTAGCGAGATGTTGCAGCAAAGCATTTCTAAGGACCCGACTATTGTAGGTCATGTGGGAAGATCTACATGATGATCTACTCTCATATTTATCTTTCCTAGTATCCATTGAGAAA
This sequence comes from Pinus albicaulis, assembly GCA_034641835.2. Lineage (NCBI taxonomy): Eukaryota > Viridiplantae > Streptophyta > Pinopsida > Pinales > Pinaceae > Pinus > Pinus albicaulis. The sequence goes on from CM076579.1 coordinate 627,545,395, forward strand.
CTTGCCTTTTTGACAAAGAACTTGATTTGTATGATGAAATACCTTTCCATCTTGAGCATGTCTTTATCCTTAGGAAATAGTTGTAGGATGAATGATCAATTTTTCTTTATTATTTAGAAATATTCGTGGATGATGTGAAACTTAAATATATTTTGATTATAAATGTTTATTTATGTAATCATTATATTTTAGATATATTTGTAGATAAAAATAGTTTTAAATATATTTTATAATTATTTTTTCTCATTTAAACTTTATTTCTTAAAAATGTTTATCTAAATTCATTTTATGCTCCTAAATAAAATTTTATGAATATATTTGTAACTTGCTTTTTCATTTTAGAAAAGATAATAACCTTTTCTGAATTAGAAATTAACATAGATATATGGTAACATAAGATCTATGGTGGCTCACAGAGTCTCCATAAATTTGATTTCCCTTAACTCTTGATAAATTTGAACTTGAACAACACACTAATCAAATTTTTACCTTGAATAGCTTTTAAATTTTTTATTATTTTTTTTATAATATAAATAATTATTTTTGTTATTAATATTTTTTAAAATGAATTACTTTTATTTTTTATTTTTTTTAATGTTATATATATAAACAAACTGGTTATACATTGAATTATCTTTGATATTAATATACTCTTATTTTGAATATTATATGCCAATTGAATTATACATATAATATTATGTAGTATCACAAATATTATTTATATATATCATTTTTCAATTCCAGATTATACTCTAATGGAATTATATTGTTTCATTTATACTTTTAATTATTTTACCTTTATAGATAAATTTGATGTAAAATTAAAATGAAAATTAAAATACTTTATCCAAAAATTATTGATTTTTTTGTTATTAATATTTTTTTAATTTGTAAATATAAATATTATTTTTAAATATAACATTACATAACATCAATATAAAACCTACAAATTAATAACCTACCCAAAAAACAATGATTAAAATTCTAAACATAAAAGTCAAAATATATGTTTTTGAACCCGGAATTTTTTTATACATTCAAATTTATAATTTAAATTAAAAAGACAGTTTACCTAAAACCATCCCACCTAATTCAAATACAGAAGATAAAATCGATAAAGAAAAGCTGGTTTATGCTCTCAAAGAAAAAGCTGCTTTATGCTCTCCTTTTCCTATCAAACAAAATATCTCTTAAAAGCAAGATCAAGTGGAAACAATATCTCGTGGAAGGAAGTTGAAACGCCCACTACTACCCTATACATACACGTAGCATGTAGGGAAACCGGAATCCGAGTGCCTACTAAAAGATGCGAAACGACATGTCAACGTGCCGTTCGGGAAATTCTTTGAACAGCAATGGCCCGTGACCGTAATATGGTGTGGAAAGATACATATTCCTACCAACAGTCACGTTACCAAATATATTTTATACGTTCCACCCACTGATTAATCCCGTCAACAACACCTTCCATGTTTTTAGCGGCAACCACCGTGAAGTCCGTCTAGTGATCTCCTCCACCTGGTTCCACGGGTTTTGTCCTGCCATCCAAAGCGTCATGATTTTCATTTACAAAAGCCTTTATATGTAGTAGATGTTTTCCTTAGAACTTTGAATTCGCAGGCAGATATAATTTGTTACATTAGATAATAACCCTTTTGAATAAAAATAATTTGTAATCCATTACGTCATTATAAAAAAATATAAATACAAAACATTAAAGACGGGTTATGGAAGTATTTTAAATATCATTTTAAATGAGAATGACCTAATAAGTGGTGAAAATAAATGTTTTGACTTATTTATAGTTATAACATTTGTTTATTTATTTTTTAAAGTTAATTGGTTATTTTGAAATGTGGGTATGATGATTATGATTAATGTTTATTAAGACTAAGATTAATGTAGTCTGTGACAGTTTTAGAAAAGAAAAAGAAAAAGAATCTAAGTGTGATTCTTCAATGTGTAGAAAAGAAAATAAGTCTAGAGGATGACTTGGGTTAAGTATTTTATTCAAGTCTTAGTCTAGTCACTTTTATTCAAGGAATTTTATTCAAGACCCCACTTGGCCAAGCTAGGATTTCACTCCTTCAAAAAATACAAGCTTTTAACCAAAACAAAAACGGTTTTAGAACATACTTCAGGCTCAATTTTCACAAATTATTATTAAAAATAATATATATATGTATATTTATATTTATTTAAAATATTTTATATATAATTAAAAAAAAAAAAAATTATATAATCAAGAAATTAAATTAAAAACACTCTGCTCTAAATAGTTTTATATGTAATATAAAATGTATATGTAATACAAAAATTATATATCATATTTAGTGGTTGATTATAATTGACAAATTATGAGTAATAAGATTCAATGTAATTAATAATTTAAGATGCATAAATTATAACTCTTAATTTAATATTATTAATTAAAAAAAAAATGCTTTGAGAAACATTGGAAAGGAAATAGAAGTAATAAATAAATAGGGAGTTGAATTTGTGAAATGATGTTATTGTAATTAAGCATTAAAATTTATCTGCTATATGATTATGGCTCTGAAAGATGGAGAACAACTCCAACATACATGTTATGATGTATATTCAAATGTATCTACTATATGCCTATGGTTGTGAAAGATGGACAAAAGCTCCAGCATCCATGTTATGGTAATTGCATATGTTTTGGTGACAATTTTCATCATTCTACCAACTCTCCTCGACAAAACACTCAACATTTTTAATAGCTACCACCAATATGTACGTGTATCTAGTTCCACCTTCTCCCCTACCTAAATTTCACTTCGAAGGGATAGGTTTGTGCATGTGGAATCCTGTAATTTTGCGGGGCTAAAAATCTGCCTATCCTATCGTTAAAATTTTCCGTGCAAATTTTCTACTAGGTCTATATCTTTTTTAGCCCACGAAAACAATTTATCGGTAAAAATTGTCTCATATATATATAACTCTTAAACTTTAAACCTCGCAGAGAGCACTAATAGGCTTCCTCAATTACCTAAATGTAATATTTAACTCTATGTTATTTATTTATTTTAAATTTATTAATTTATTAAAATAAGATTATATATGTTTTCCCTCTAAGGTGGTGAAGGGTTGTGAGAAGACATAGAAGGGGGTGTGGATAGCTTCGTGAGCGTTTTTACCTAGGAATTATAATTATGGGAAGGGAAGTGTTAGTTTGTTTTTAATTGATTAATATATTAGTTTTTTTAGTAATTTTTTCATGTCTATTTATTATTTGATTATCTCATGACTCGATTGTTTTTATTATAATTATGTACTTTAGAGAAAGTGTGATCATATTTGATTCGGATTTATGTAGGAACGCGATAGAATACACATATAACCATAAATACAAAGATGTAGCGGAAATAACACTTCATTTCATTAATATCAAAGAACTGAAATTTGCTAACATACAGAATGGAAATAAACTAGCTAGGGTGTTGGTAGTGAATCTCTGAGAAGAGATGTGGTGGCTACACACCTCTGAAATGTGTTACAATGAGGCTCGAGGGCCTATTTATTATTGAGAAACAGTGAAGAACTCTAAACGTCCAAAAACCTAACCCTGGGAGATGAAACGCCAAAACTATGGGCCCTGTTTGGGTAAATTGGTTTTTCAACTTGCCAGGGATGTAACTTCGGCATACGATCACTATTTGATGCGTATGATACATCGTTAGAAATATCTATCCGAGGAATACAATGTTTGCCACAAATATCAATTTTGGAACAGAATCATATTCGTCGAACAAAAGATGCCCAAAAAACATCGTTTAGGGCCTCAAAACGGCTCCGGAACTTCAGGACCCAAAAAACTGCTAAAATAAATAAGTTGTGCCGAAATTGAAAAACTGAAAGAGACAATGGTGGGGCCCTAAGTGAAATAGGCGGGTGGCCACCAATATCCACCTGGATCAATATCCCAATTGAAATCACGATTCATTTATGTTTAATGGTTTGTACGTGTCTTGTTTCTCATTTTTCATTCGAACTCGTGAGGTTAGTCTTCACTACATGTCTGCAAGCATTCCCTAGAGGATTCAATATTTTTCCTTTCTATTTCCTTTTTTATTTTTTCCATGGTCAACATATTCATTGTTCTTTTCCCTTTTTAACGTCCTTTTCCTTTCCTTCACTCATCTGTTTCCTAATATATCTATTAGGAATATACATTGGGAGTGTCCTTTCACTTCTTCTCTATGTTCCTATTCTTCTTCTTGTGTTTTTACACCTTGATTGTAGCCTTATTGTACTCCAATTCTTCTACCTTGTTTCGTCTGATGAGGAAACCCTATAAGAGAACAATTGTAGGTGTGAGGTTGTGTATTGTAAGGCTAGAGAAGGTATGAGTGTTACACATTGTGAAAAATATTTTGTTGGGAATTGTCATAGACAAATAGTGCAAGTAATTCAAGCCAAGCTAACTATTGTAGAAGAAAATGTAGTTAGTGAATGGGGTCATTTTTTAGATACAAATATTTCTATAGAGGTCACTTAGTTAATATATCATATGTGTTCCTTTTGAATGGTTCAAAAAATAAATACATGTAGGAGTTGAAGACCGTATTTGGAAGAATCCTACTAGAAATGAATGAAGCTAAGGATAATATTTTAGTAATGATTGATAAATTCCAGCTCTGCCATTTATTTATGTGCTTAGGGAGAAGCATTCTGAGATCATAAAAAATTTTCTATCTTAAAAGTTCAAGAACATCAATAATGTGACAAAAATTTGAAAATTAAATAAAATCTTAATATAAGAAGAACATCTAAGAGAAAATGTTTTTTATATTCAACTCTCTTAGTTTGTTATAGGTGACATAAAATTTCATCCAATGGTTTTTTATTAATATTTTAGCAATGTTTATTCTCTCTTTGGCATCAATAAATACACAAACATATTTTTATTTCTAAGAAAGGAAATGATCATGATCCAAGTGGATATCGGTGGCCACCCACCTATTCCATTTGGACCCACACCATCAATTCTTGCAACCTTTCACTTTGAGCACAACTTACTATTTTTAGGAGGTTGTCAATTCCTAAACTTTCGGAGCCATTTGGAGGCCCTAATGAGCCACATGGATATTGGTGGTCACCCACCTATTCCATTTGAACCCACACCATTATTTCTTTCAGTTTTTTAGTTTCGGGACAACTTGCTATTTTTAGCATTTTTTTAGGTCCTGAACTTCCAGAGCCATTTTGACACACTAAACGACATGTTTTGGGCATTGTTTCTCTGGCGTAAATGATTCCATTGAAGAATTGATATTTGCAGTCAGAAGTTGTATTTCTCAGATAGATATCTATAATGATTTATCATGTTCATCAAATGAAGATAAGATGCCAAAGTTACGACCCGAGGAAGTTGAAACACCAATTTACCCAAACGAGGCCCATAGTTTTGGCGTTGCATCTCCTACGGTTAGGTTTTTGGATGTTTAGGGTTTTGCATTGTTTCTCAACAATAAATAGGCCTTCAAGCCTCATTGTTACATAGTTAAGAGCCATCTAGCCACCACATATCTTCTCAGAGATAAGCTACGAGAGCCCTAGCTATTTTATTTCCATTATGTCTGTAACCATATTTTTGTTATTTAATATTAATGAAATGAAGCATTATTTCTATTTCATCTCTGTGTTTATGTATATTTATGTGATTTATTGCATTACCACATAAATCTGGATTAGTAGTTTCAAAGCGGTCTTCTCTTTCTCTTTTTTTCTTTGCATGTCCCCAACGCCATTCAGGTATAAGGAGTTAGGGCTCAATATGGTTGAACCCTTGCAATATCAGCCTTGCAAACCTCAACGACCTCCCATGGTGAAAGAAAAGAAAGACGAGGGTGCAGGAGATCTTATTAAAATATTTCTCGAGGAGGCCCTCGAGAAACAAAGGAGCTTTGCTCAGATCCTTCAACGGTTGTTCACTTATGGCGCATCTACATCCAACAGCCACTCTGGAGGCGTCACTCCCTTCAAGGTATAGGTAAAATTTGACATTCCTATATTTTAAGGCTAGATAGATGTAGATGTCGTCGATAGATGGTTGAATTTTCTAGAAGGGCATTTTTTAGTCCAGGATTTCTATGACCAGAAAATGATTGTTTTTTCACACCTTTAGGCTGCCCCGATGTCAAGGACTAGTGGGAAACATACTATGAGAAAAAGGCAGAGGGGGAACCCTCTCTGTTCTTGGCTTCACCCACTTGGAATTCGTTCAGAGACATCATCAAGGAACAATATTACCCCGTGGGGAGCTGTGAGGAAAAGTACATCCAATGGACCATGTTGCGGCAACAAAGGGATCAAGATGTGCACGAACTGATGAATTTGTTCCATACCCTGCGCACAAAGTTGCGTATTAAAGATTCAGAGAGAGATTTGGTGCTCAAGTACCGTAGCTGTCTACATAGACACATTTAGGGGGAAATGGATTCCATCGAAATTACATCTCTTAGCACAGCATATTTCTATGCTGCCAAGATTAAGCACAAATGTAAGTAGAAGAAGTGAGACTTTGGATCTGCGAAACGAAAACTACGGAAAGGTGCCCCAGAACTGTAGAACAAGGGGCAAGGCCAAAGTGGGGCGACTCAGAACAATAACACAAATCAAAAGAAGGACATGGGGAAGTGGTGTGAATTTCATAACAACCCCACTCAGAACAAAAACTAGTGTCGGGCCAAACAGTGATTGGTGGCCGAACAAAAGGCACACGAATCAGATGCATGTTTTGATCCCAAGTCAGAATGAGGCAAAGGAAATGACAAAGGGAAGTAGATCATTGATGCAGACCCCAATGCCATTGTTTCCACCACCAAGATCCGTAGGGAGGATCTCTAGGATCCAGAGGAGGGGGAGCACCTCTCCCATTCGTAGATTTGGGTGAAGGGTTTTCCACTGCAATTACTTATCGATAGCGAAAGCCAAAAGAACCTCATTTCAACAAAGGTCATGAAGCGGCTCAGCCTACCGATCATAGCACACCCGCAACCATATATAATTAGGTGGATTCACTGAGGGAGAGATCTTCGCGTCTGGCAGCAGTGTCGCCTTCCATATAATATCAAGCCATTCATGGATGAGGTATTGCGTGATGTTGCTCCTCTTAATATAGATGATGTATTATTAGGCCAACCATAATTATCGAGGACACATGCTGTGTATGAGTCTAGGACTCATGTTTTTATTATTACTTTTGGAAATAACCTGTACAGGATACCAAAGGTAGTACTGCCTCCTGTTATCTCTTGGACTATTACAAAACAACGCAGTAAGATTTTTTCCCTAACGAGGAAATTTATTTTCCTTACAACTCGCTCATAGGGAAAAAAGAATATTGTGGACATAACCTCAAAACATGGCTCCCCTGCACGACTGCAAGAGATGGACAAAGTCATGGAGGAATATGAGGACATTTTCTCCTTACTCACAAAGGTTCCTCTACACTATCAGGACAAGCACTCCATTGATCTGACCCCTGACGCACCGTTTCTTGATGTTGCCCTACCTCATATAACTACACAGAAAGAATCCACAAATGTACTATTTGAGACTGATAAAGAAACCAAATTTCCTAAACGCTTCTAGCATGTCGTCCCGCAGGTCCATGACATCTTCGACAAATCTAATACCCAGTTCAACAGAATTTGCCTCATCTCATGGAGGATCTTAATGCAATGGGGACAATTTCTTCCTAAGGAGGGAATAATGATATAGGTGGATATCAGTGGCCACCCACCTATTCCTTTTTGACTCACACCATCAATTCTTGCAGCTATTCACTTTTAGCACAACTTACTATTTTTAGCAAGTTGTTTGTTCCTGAACTTTCAGAGCCGTTTGGAGGCCCTAATGAGCCAAGTGGATATTGGTGGGAACCCACATGTTCCATTTGGAACCGTACCATTAGTTCTTTTAGTCTTTCAGTTTCCTCACAATTTACTATTTTTAGCAGTTTTTCGGGTCCTAAACTTCGACAGGCATTTTGAGGGCCTAAACGATGTTTTTGGGCATCATTTCTCCAAAAAATATGATTCCGCTCTAGAATTGATGATTTTGATCGAGAATTGGTATCCGTGGTTTGTAGTAGTAGTCCTTGGATATATCTTTCTAACGATGTATCATATGCATCAAACGGAGATAAGATGCCAAAGTTACAACCCCGGGAAGTTGAAACACCAATTTACCCAAACATGGCCCATAGTTTTGGCGCTTCATAACCTATAGTTAGGTTTTTGGATATTTAGGGTTTTTCATTGTTTCTCAACAATAAATAGGCCTTCGAGCCTCATTGTAACAGAGTTCAGAGGCATGTAGCCACCATATCTCTTCTTAGAGATAAGCGACAAACGCCCTAGCTATTTTATTTCCATTATGTCTGTAAGCACATTTCTGTTATTTAATATTAATGAAATGAAGCATTATTTCCACTGCATCTATGTGTTTACATATATTTCTATATTTTATTGTGTTCTTGCATAAATCCGAATCATATCACCTCGTTATAATATATGAGTTCCATTTTTCCCTTTAACTCGTTATCGCCCCATGATTTCTCCTTGAGTTTTGAGGTAATAATATTTTTAATATCATCCTTATTATACAAAATAAATTTCTCCTTTATCCCCTAATGGTTGAGTCAATATTTTCCATCCTCATGCCATCCCCACCTTTGTTAGAATTAGAAAAAATATTAAGAAATTCTTGGCTTCCATTTTTTTTAACTTCTTGTAAGTAAGATAGATAATCATATCCATGCTTAAAATGTAGGAAAGGCTAGCTTTAACAAAGATGGTACAATAGGGATTATTTCATTTAACCTTCACATTTTCAAATACAATCTAGTTTTGGATCTATCATATCTTTCTTCATGACCCACTTAAGATACAAGAACCCCAATCCTAACGTCCATTTAAAATAACAGGAGGGTCAAGAGTCTTAAAGATAATTTTTTCTTTTATCCTATCTCAAAAAATGTATTGCATTAGAATTATTTTAAATCCCAAAATAATATTTCCATTGTCCATTTATCTTGTTCTTAATGTCATAATTCTAGTTGAGCTTGTGATGGATGTCAAAGCCAATATTTCTGTATGAAGGAAATTCATAAATTTTTTTCTTCATATATGAAAATATAATATATGATCACTCTATATTTACCGATATTGGAGAAAAAATATTGGACGATCCTTATTTATTTTCCAAGTCATAGCTTATTATTTCACAGAGAACAATATCATTAACATAAAGGAGAAGAGTTATGACTATTATTGAGTGTGGAACCAACACAACCTACATATTCTAAATATTTTTCTAGGTTATTAGTGTATATGATGTTATTTTCAGTCTGATCAGCCTGTCACGAGTGATAAAATATGATATTACAATGTCTTCTTAGGTTCTCAAAGTCAATTTTCTTTAATTTCATCAGGTCTTCAAATAAAAATTTGGTCACTAACTAGTGTTTCTATGACTATTCCACTCCTTTCAAAAATTTTACATGCCACTCCTTCTGATCATGCAGTTGAGTGTATCATCATTGAAACGTCATCATTATCACTTTAGTCAACGTGATCATACTTTTCACTCATCTCAGTGTCACTATTAGGTTATTAAGGCTAACGTCACCAAAATCTATCATTCCATGCATAAAATCTGAAAATGGAGGAGTGGTAATAGGTAAAGTTGTTCAATGAATTTTGGTTTGAAAATGTAATTTATGTTTCATATTATGTAATAAGTTTCAAATTCCAAAGCTGCAAAAGAAATTTTTAAAGCTACATAGTTCAAAAAGGTAAAGTGAAAGTCATGAGGTGGGCCACGCTACCTCTTTCAAGTAAAGTGATTGTAACAAGCTATTAAAGAAAAATTCAAGCACATTTTCTCATTAACCCCATTGAAGAAGAGTTCCCTCTCACCTACCAAGTAAATTTTAGCAATTTCAAGTAAAATCATTCCAAAATTTGATGCCAGAGAAACCACACTACGTTTTCTAGGCTACACACTATGTTTTCTTCTATACACTTTTTTTCTCTCTCAAATGCATCAAATCATTATTTGAAGGTTTTTGAAGGCTATCAAGGTGCCTAGCATCATTTCAGAAGTAAGTTACACCTCAAAAACCCCTCCTTACAACTCAATTTCATTGTTTTATAGTGTAAGCCCTCCATTGGCCCCTACATTGTGTTTTAGTGGCTGACCCATATTTTAAAAAATTGCAAGATAACACACTTTCCCATAGAATTTTTAACCTCCCTCACATTCAAAACCATCTCTCATAGCCTTAACACTCCCTCATCCCTTTTCCTAAGCTCCAAACCCTAAAACCTAGCCTAATGCTGCCATTTTTTGAAAGTTTTCCTAGCTAGGACTGTGTAAAAATTCCCTAACCTAATTACGATACACATTTCACTTCATTCCACTTCGTATAGTTCCCTAACATCCCTTTCCACCTCCCTAAATTTTTCTACTCCCATATCCCTTCCCTAATCCCTTCATATTATCCCTTCACTCCCTTCCCGTGTTTTGTTCAATTAGGGTGTATCCCCTTGCAAACAATCAAATGGAGGCCAAGAGGCCTTAAAATAAAGTATTCCAATTGTTAACATATGATCCCTTAACAACTCATGAATTGATGTATTCACCATTATCCAAACAATGTTTTCAAAGGGTAGGACGTCTTCCTTTTTGTGAAGTTGAGAGAATTAAATACCATGCCAAATTGACTAAATTTTTTTCCACTTAGCTAAAAGAGGACAAGGTAATGATTGCAGGGGTTAATTTGACTATATCAATTGATGTACTAGTAGAGGCCTCAAAGATACTTAATCATGGTGAAAAATGATTCAAAAAATAGGACCTAGACATTCAAAACTACAAACCCTACCTTAGAAGACACTATCAACAACACATGAAGAAGATTTTTCTTGATTGGAAACTCCTTGAGAAGTATACACAAATGATGAAGATCATCATGAAGTACTTCAATTGTAAGGGAAAATTTTCTTGACTATAGAGGTATCATATCAGACTACTCATGCATTTCACAGGAGTAAAGCCACTCAATTTTCCCTACTACATGTACGGAAGTTTCGCAAAGACGACAAAACAATTTCATCATAAGTAGAGTGGTCTTGAAATCAGCCTCTTCCACCATGCTCTTATCAAAATCATTGTTATACACCCACTTTACCATAAGAGCATTACTTGGGAAACCTTCATTCAAGCATATGTATCTTTTCCTTCTAGTAGCCAGCCTACTAGCCCTAGTTCACCATCAATGCCATCATAACCATATAGACATGTGGAGGTTGGCTCACCTAGAAAAATTTCAATGAGGAGGAAGATTTATATCACTCAGACATACCGAAGAGGTAGAAGGCTTGTGTTTTCTACTAAAATTGAAGAAGGGGCCAAGCCCTCATCAACAAAATAAGGACTATCATTAAAGCATGAGACACCTTTGCATGATGAGGATTTCATCCATCATGACATTGACATAGTAGACTTGGAGGCCAATGAAGAGCATGAAAACATAGAGAAGAACATCAAGGAGAAATATGATCATATCAAAGAACTCAAGGACAATTTGGTCAGGGGTAATTTCATAATTTCCTTCTTAGAGGAAGAGAACAAACAATTAAAGGTAAAGCAATTGTCTTTAGTGAAGAAACAATTTCAAACTAGTATGCAAGATGTGAAAAGAAAAGAAATGTTTGACAGTGAAGACTTGGATAAGCATGACGAGCAGGTGAGAAGGAAAAGGCCAAGGACCATGGGTCTCTGAAGGACACTTCTGAAGAAAACAGAGAAAAATCCACCAGATGAAGAGTTGACATTTGAAGGAAGGATAACCATGGAAATCAATGAAAATAGGGAGTTTCCGTTTGATAAAGTAAATATTCACTTGGAGAAGCTCATTTAAAAGGCGAACAGGGATAACAAGCTGCAAAAAAAACATGTTTTCCCACTACTACACAAGAAATCAGATTTGCAAAGTCAAAGTCAAACAATTTCAAGAAAAATTGAAGGAAAACCTAATTAGTCAAAAGGAGAAGGGTAACTTGGAGCTACTTGATGATGATTCCATAGTAGCATAACATACCTTGTCAAGAATATCTAGACCAATTCTGACTAATTTTGGAGCAAATTTTGGTTTTCATGAGTTTTTGGTCAAAGTTGGCAATTCTGAAAACGAGTCACACTGGAAAAAACGCAATGTGGGACACCTTACGCTCTTTTTTTGAAGTCCAATGGATGCAATATTAGCATTGGGGGATTTATATTGATGTGTATTTCAATCCTAGTCATCAGTGGAGCTATGTCAACCACTTTTGGAGGGTGAAAATGCCCAAAAATAGCAATAAATGACCTTCCTGCCCTCTTTTTGGAGGCCACACTGCGCTTTCTGGGTACTCTTGGCTGAATGAATATTTGGAGGGTTAGAAGCCAACTTTTTGAGTTCTTGAAGAGCCTATCATGTAGCGGACATATAGTGCTACCCATAGCAACTTTCATATTAGCATTTGGACACCTGTAATACCTTCAAATTTCCTATTTCCAAAGCCTGCTATGTTTTCACGACACACGTTGTGTTTTCTCCAAAATTCACTGCATTTTCTCTAGTATGAATTTTTCACAGGAAGTTTGACCAATTTTGACTTTTCACCTATGCAATTGATGAATGATGATGATATTACAATGTCATGAGGTGTCATTGAGTAGGTGAATAGTCAAATAGGGTAGATACATGCTTGTTGATGTAATTTTTGGTAAAATGTATCTAGTTTCCTATGATGAGGTGAATTGGTTGACCTCCGTAGACATTAGTGTTTTGTTGATCATGTCATCTAATCACCTCCAAAACTAAGGGATTCGACGCCTGAGAGAGGGGAGAGGTTTTTTTGGCCTATATACATCATTTTCAGATTCATTTGACCGGTTAGACATAAGAGGATTGTAACTCTTGTAGCTTGTACTTTCACTTTCATATTGAGAAATGAAAGGATGCAGATGGAGCTATTATCTAGGAATTCATGTGTTGTGAGTTTATGATCATGCATTTTCTCTATTGTGGTCTTTAATTATTGATATATAGTTCCTCTTTCCATATCTTGTATCTTCAGTGACTTTCCTTAGAGTTCATAGGAAAAATTCTATTAATTTGGCTATGTTTATATGGAAATGTCATTTTATGTTTCATGCTTCTAGTTTAATTAATTCATGATTAAACATGCTCATTAAATCCTTCTACATTTTCAGACCCTCCACCATACCTACAAAACAATAAGGCCACCATAGATCCACTTATACATTTTTCCTTTATATTTTTTCAGTTGTAAACCCTTTTGATAGCTATACTGTTACACTAAAAACTGTCATCCTGACATTTTACTATGAGTATGAGCTCATTATTACTCATAATTACTCCTCTTGCAAGTCTAACATATCAGCTCCTCATGTCAAGCTTTCAAAATCAGAGAAAAGTTCCTAAAAATCCCCTAAACATTGGTATCGCACTTTCTCTATTCATTACCTGCGGTCCCGCACCTAAAGTTAAGCTTGCCTGCGGAACCATACCGCGTGTTCTTTGTGTTATGGGTGTGGACCTCTGTAAAACTCAAAAAGGCGAGAAAGTAAAGATAAAAAGTGGATTTCAGATGAATTCTAGAAGATTCTAGACAGAAATTTTCGGGAATGGATACGCTTTGAGAAGGTTCATGCATCCCTCACTTCATGGAGCTAACCCCTTGATGTAAGGAGCTAACCCCTTTGAAGGAGGATTCTATCCCTTCATATTTGGAACAGAAAACCTCCTCTTTTCCACTATAAAAAGAGGCCTTGGGTAGCCTCAAAGGGATTTCAAGCTTAAGATATTTGAAGTTAAATGCTGTTGAGATTCAGAATCAGTTAACTAAGACTTTCTGTGAGGTTAAATCACTCATCTCTATCCGTCTTGGTTCAAAGAGTGCAATGCTTGTCAAATTAGAAGAGATTCCTGCTTCGGACCCCGGGAGGACCTGCACGACATCAAGGCACAGGTTGTAAAGGTTTTCTTAATTTGAAGTTAATACAAATATACTCATTTCTCTCATTAAACTGTCTATTTATGGTTTATTTCATAAATTCCTTGATCATTATGATAAGCATGGTTTATAATAATGTCTATACAGGTGTTGTGTAATCTTTTTGCTTGTTTGTGACTGCAGATTCACGAGGAACGTTCTTTCAAGTGCACGGGAAGGACTTCAACGAGATCAAGCAAGCGCTGGATATAAGGTAGGCCTTACACATATATAGCATTTTTATGAATCCTTTATGCTTAGAGAGAGATTAGTATAATTGGTTGTTTGTTGCTAGTTACTTTTAGTACTAGAGAGATCGGTCTTGTTCGTAAGACGGATTAATCTACACAACAAAATGGCGAGTCCACTGGGGAAAGAACATGTTGTTTTTTGGTTCTCTTTTATTTTTGATTTGAGGAAACATTTTTTCCTGGTTTTTGATTGATACATATCTGTCTGGGTAATTTAGATTTTCCCTGTTTTTGAAAATTTAGAAATATTTTAAGTTTTTCTATAATTTTTCCTAGGACCGCACTCTAGCTTACTTTGACAGTGCGGGCAGGTTCACACTTTATGTAAAGAATATAGTGGGGGACCGCACCTGTCAATACTGGTTGCCTGCGGACCCTGTAAAAATTTTAGAAAATCTCTAGATTTCTTTCTCTAGTTTATTTTTATTTGGATTTAGCCTTTTGGTGTCTGCCCAGACTGATTATTGTTTCTGTCAAGAATTTTTGTGAATGAACTCCAACAGTGTTGATGTTTTGATGATTTTCTAGAAGATTTTGCAGTTTGGATTGTTTTTCCGCTAGGTCTTTGTAGCGATTCAAACTGTTGACAATTTGCAGTATCTCAGATTACATTGATCTCTTTTTTTCTTTTGAATCCGACCTGATTGTGAAAACATCCTATATTGAGAAATTGAGCCTTTTGTTTCTTTGCGAATCTTCGAAAAACTTGGTTGAAAGTTTTGAATTTCATTTTTATAAAAACATATTTTGAATGTTTTTGATCTGTTTGTTATTCTGAATGAATAGATTCTTAGTTTGCTGAACAACTAAGGAAAACATTCTTTTAAAAAAAAAATCTTAAAGCTTTTACTCAATTTAGATTTTAGATCTCAAGATTAGATTTTGTAGTTTTGAGTAGTTTTTACTTTTTGTAGCTTTCTTTCGAAGGAAAATTGTTTTTGTAGCTTCTAGTTTGGAAAGGAAAGGATTTTTCTTATGAGATTTGATCATTTATCTTATTATTTAAAAGACAAAGTAGTTTCTTTCAATTATTTTTCATGTTTAAAGAAGGAATTAAAAGGATTGCATTCTCCAACTCTTTCTTTAGATAGAAAGTTCATTGAAAGAAAAATAATTGATTATCTTTCTAGGTGCATTTTAGTGTTTTTTGGAACGCGAGTCTTCACATCATCCAAAGTTTCATTTCCGCACCTATTGACTTAAGAAACAACTCCTAAAAGAAACGCTTAATTAAAATTCATTTAGTAATATTTTTATTTCTAGGGCTCTTATCACCAACATAGCTTAGGCTAGTATCTTGGAGTAGGGAGTAATTAACTCTCCAAGATAGCTAAAACAAACAAGTAGACGAATCTTGCGGTAGGAAGAATTCCAATTGTTGCATGTATGCTCTGGGAAGCTCCTCTTAAAGGAGTTAAGCACGAGATCATATCTGAACCAGTGAGGTAATCAATCCTTCCTCATTGGAAACGATAGAAGATATACACGTATTAAAAATGGTAAACCTTGGATAGACCATTGTCGAGGAGCCTGGGGTCACTTGTCGGTAAACCTTGGATTATTTCAAGGAGCCTTCAAGGGGATTGAGCTTTGTTACTCTACCCTTGCGTGTGTGTCGGATCGTAGACTGTTCCCCCAGGTATATTTGTTTCAGTTGGTAACCTTAGTGGCTATAATCTTTAGGATTCTTTCCTAAGGTGACGGTGGAGGGAAGATCTCACTGTACCTGGAACAGACGTCGGCTAGACTCACTTGGACTCTCCGGAGGGTTATCTTCACTCGAGATGGTATAGTGGAGAAACTTGCATCGGTCTGTTTCATTAAGCAGGTTGTCGGGGTAACTGTTCCAACCGCCCTTTTCATGTTAAAATTCTACTAAGTTGGATTTCATCACCAACTAGTGTTTTTAGTACGGAAAGTTACCTGTTTGTGTGTGGTTTGAACTCTTATATTTTTAAGCGAATGATTCAATTGTTTGTTTCTTAGAAACTTTAGGTGTTTTTCAATGATTTTTTTTTTTGTTTGCGTGTGATTAGATAATCTTTAATCGTGGCGGAATTGCCAAGACAATCCCAGAGAATACAAGGGAAACCCCCTGAATATTTACCAAGTCAACTTGAAGGGCTTCGTGCTCTGGTAGCATCCAGTAGCAGTAGAATTAGATCAACAGAAATTGGAAGTTCATCTATAGTTATACATCCTCATCATCAAATACCTACAACATAATACATTCAAGAACCGATTTCAGTTTCTGAAGTTACTGAAAGTATTTCTCCTTCTGGTGAATTATCTGACGAACCTGAAATCTCTGAACATGAAATTGAATCTTTTTTTTGGAAACATCCTCAGGATTTATTACACCAACTTCTAGCGATCCAGGTTCACCGAGGGTAAGAAGTATCATTACAGACAATCTTCCCTCTGGACTTATTTCTATTGAAGAACTTACGAATCCAGACGAAGACATATCTCTTCTCGACTCCCCTCAATCGTTAAATCTTAGGGAGCGTGAATCTATTTTCTACAGCCCCATTCGAACTAATCCTTGGTATCTCTCTTTAACGAACTTTTTAGAGAATCCGGGTCTTTCTTTTTATCCACCTCGAATTCCATTTCATCCTACACCCAGAGGTTATTATCCGTCATCTTTTATGGCCGGAGAGTCATCCATGTTTTCTCAAATGCCGGAATCATTTTTACATGGTGGTCCTTCTGTTCCTTCGGGATATCAGTCTTTGTCTGGTACTTTCTCGGGAGCAACTCCTCAACCCATCGAAAACGTGTTATCATCTGGTCTTGATGGACTTAAAATTGAAATGTCGAACGCAGAACAAATTTTTATGATGTCTGGTAATATTCCAAATCCTCAAATTCAAGGCAATCAGTTTCCTTCTGGGGGGCAACCTCAGGGAATTCAGTTACCGCCTGGGGGGCAACCTCAGGGTATTCAGTTACCGCCTGGGGTGCAACCTCAAGGTAGTCAGTTACCACCCGGGGCACAACCTCAAGGTAGCTTTTTCCCAGGACAAACTGTGGAATCATATTATTTTGGGGGGCAACCCCAAGGACAATACATTCCTCAAGGTCAACCCCAAACTCAATATGCTCCTCAGGGTCCTTATCAACCCCAGCCTCAGTATGCTCCTCAGGGTTATCAACCTCAAGGGAAGTACCCAATTCAAGGTTACCAACAGCCTTCTGGTCAAACATCTGTTCAAGGAGCCGCAAATTTACCTCTTAATTATCAACCCTACGTTCAACCAGGTTATGGTCCTTATGTTCAACCTTCTACGGGACAATACCCCGGAATGATGGTGTGGGATCCGTCCCAATATCAACAGCCTTTACAGCCTAATGTGCAGTTGCCTTATCAACCTGGCCAGCCATTGGTTTCTAGTTCAACCCAGCAACCTGTTCAGCCAGCTATTCAAACTCCTGCACCTAGTTCAGTTTAGCAGACTGGGCCTAGTACACCTCAGACTCCGCCTCAAACTGCTACAACTACTGCAACGTCTGTTCAACCTGTCACACCTATTTCTGGAGTATCTGTAGCCCCGAGTTCGGCTACCCCTGTATCCGTGCAAATCCCTCAAGTCTCTGTACCTCAGTTAGGACCTTTAGTTTAGACTTCGGTTCAGATACCTATAGGACAAACCGGTACAAGTACAGTTGTTACAAGTCAACCTCAATTTATGTATCAACCGTACCAAGGACAGCCACAATTCGGTCCCTATGTACAGAATCCAAGCTATCAATATCAACCGTACCCCGGTTATACTTATCAACAACCTCAGTATGGTCCGGTTCATCCTGGTTTTCCGGGAGGTTACACAATACCTAATGCAAATCCAATTCCTAGTTATCCTGGGTATCCGCCTCCTGGATCTGCTTTGGCTTCTCAAGGTTTTCATGATCCTAACCATCAATTACCATTTATCGCAACTTTGGACTTACCTGATTTGACCCACCTTACAAATGATCCCATTTTTTATTATCAGAACTGGCCGCCAATGCCTCATAAGTTGCCCAGTGATATACCAAAATTCGAAGGTAAGTCAGGAGAGGATCAATCGAATCATGTTATGACTTATCACCTTTGGTGTGCATCTAATTCAATCATTGATGATTCGATTCGTTTACGTCTTTTCCAAAGAACCCTTATAGGTCTTGCTGCCAAATGGTACATTGAGTTACCACGCGGCTCGTTTCATAATTTCAGTCAGTTAGAAACAGCTTTCTTGACTCATTTTCAGTTGCCTGTCAGATACGACAACAACACAGAATTATTAACTTCGCTAAAACAATCTACGTCCACGTATATTTCTGATCATATTCATGAATGGCGACGTAGAAGACGTTTGGTGAAAGTTTATATTCCGGATCAAATTTTGGCAGAATGGTTTGTTAAATCATTGTTACCCAAGATCACTGAAGATGTAGCCAAGGCTGGTGTTGTTACTGAAGAGCAAGTAATTGCTCAAGCTCAGTACCTTGACCTCGTTTATATGCAGTCAGGTACTCTACATGAAAAAATCCCAGACCTTCCAAAACAAGGTCAAATAGTTGCTGCTCCTTCAGGGTCTCATGCCGCTGACAGTATGATTGGTACGGTCAATTATAAAAGTAAGAAGAAATCTTCAAAGAATTCTTCTCCAATTATAACTTTACCTGATTCCCTGAAAGGAGAATCTTCTCCCGAAATTTCCGCCGACATTCATGTCGTTGAAACATCTACGACAAAATCAAAATCCGGTGGTAAAAAGAAGGGGAGGAACAAAAACAAAAAGAATTCGAAAGAGAAAACTGATAAAGATGAATCCAATGATGAAAAACGTAAACCTCGCTATCCTTGCTTCATTTGTGAACAAGATCATTTCACGAAAGAATGTCCATATCGAGACGAAGTTACAAAATTCGTTAAAGGATCGCAACAACCTGCTGTCTTGAAGGATCCTTTTCCAATTCAAGATAGTAAGATGATTGGTTCTTCCTCGACTACTTTAGAAGAGCCTATTATGATGATGTCTCATGTAAGGATTGCGACGCAATCATAAGATTACGGTTCTACGAATCCTGTTGATGGCAAAGAAGCAGAGTCTTCCAATGCAAATACATCCAATACACCTCCTCCTGTTTCCGGTCGGCTACAGATCGAGAAACAAAATCCAGACTTAATAATCAAACTACCTGCTAAAGGTGTTCTTCATAAATTAGCTTTCAATCCACATGCGAGAGCTGCTCAGAATTACAACATTGTTGAAGACTTATCCATTTCTCCTTCAGCAATGTCGGCTTTGGAAGTGTTGCAATCATGTCCAGCACAACGTAAATTATTATTGTCTGCTATAGGAGCTGTAGATGTTCAGGATTCTAACCTTATAATCTTCGATTTAGAAAATAGTACACCACGTCTTCCTCACCAAATGGCTTTCCAGATTCCAGTGTTAGTAAAAAATAGACCTATTTTTCGGACTCTGATTGATGAGGGAGCTTGAACATGTATTATGTCGATTCAGTGTTGGAAATCACTTGGTTCTCCTACACTTAACCAATCCCCGACAATTCTAGAGGCTTTTGATGGTCGAGGTTTTCAACCTTTTGGTATTTTGCAGGATTTACCCATAGGGGTCGAAGGTAAAATCGTTAATCTAGATGTGGAAGTGGTCGATGCCCCTCTAGATTACAACCTTCCACTGGGTCGCAGTTGGTCCTATGCTATGACTGCTGTTGTCTCTTCGGTCTTTCGACTCATAAAATTTCCATATCAAGGAAAGATCATGACAATAGATCAGTTAACTTATTTCTCATCTGACCCAACCTCTACAGAAACAATCCAGCATGTCGGTAAAACGGCTATCCCTTATAAGGATGTTGGAGTAGCTTTGATTAAAGATTCCGGTTTACTAGGAACTTTTTCCTTTCCTCCTCCTAACGTATCGCTTTCTACTGCAAATATTCATATGATTTCATCAGACACTGTTATGTTTGATGATCCTTGGATTATACCTTCTAAATCCGAGATAGATTCATTTGATGGCGTGATGCCTATGAGTCCATTTGAAATTGCGTACCAGGTTGTACAGTCTTTTTCCGACCCATTTTCAACCAAAGTAGATCCAATGAATGGGATCCATGAGGAATCACTTTCTATATCTAGTTCAGTTACAACGACATTTCCTGAACTCGTTCATACAGATGAGCAAATTCGTGAGTTTTTGTCTGTTGATGATTTACCATGGGAAGATCTACATCACCGGTCTTCATTTTTACCTGAATTAGATCATTTTGAAGATGATTTTGCTTCAATTTTTACTGCTGAATATGCCAAGGAACCTCAGAATCCATTGCAAAATCCTGATTCTGAGTTAAATTTGGAAAATATATCTAGAACGGTTCCAATTGACATTTCAGTAAAACCAGGAATAATTGAAAACATTCATATAGGTGCTTGTTGTACGGATGAAGAAATTCGGACTTATAAAGCCCTATTTCAAGAATTTCGTGACGTGTTTGCCTGGTCTTATGAAGAAATGCCAGGAATTGATCCATCGATCGTCGTTCATGAAATTAAGACTTACCCGGATGCTAAACCTGTTCGTCAACGATTACGTCAAATTCATCTTAGAAAAGCTGCCACTATAAAAGCTGAAGTTGAAAAATTACTTTGAGCAGGATTCATTTATCCAATTCCCTTAACGGATTGGGTATCGAATATTGTTCCTGTGACTAAAAAACAAGGAACGATAAGAGTATGTATCGATTATAGGGATATTAATCGAGCGTGTCCAAAAGAAAATTATCCAACTCCCTATATCGATCAGATAATCGATGATTGTGCTGGTAGTGAATTGTTTTCCTTCATGGATGGCTTTTCAGGCTACAATCAAATAAACATACTCCCTGCGGATCAACCCAAAACGGCTTTCATTTGTCCATGGGGAACGTTTGCCTATTGTAAACTACCTTTTGGACTAAAGAACGCTGGAGAAACTTTTCAACGGGCTATGTCTTATGCATTTCATGACATTAAGCACATTGTCCAGCAATATCTCGATGATTTACCTGCTCATTCATTACGTAGGGCCGATCATCCCACTCATTTACGAGCATTTTTTATGAGATGTAGGCATTATCGAATAAGGCTGAATCCGCATAAATGTGTTTTTTGCGTAGAATCGGGTCGATTACTGGGATTTGTTGTCTCGAAAGCAGGTATTCGCGTCGATCCATCGAAGGTCGAAGCCATTGTTAAATTGCCTCCTCCTTCGACTTTGCGCCAACTCCAAAGTTTGCAGGGGAAAGAAAACTTTTTACGTAGATTTATTCCTAACTATGCCGAGCTTACAAAGGGTTTTACCCGGTTGTTGAAACAGAACATTCCATTCTTTTGGGACGAGATCGCTGATCGATATTTTGATGCACTTAAACACGCGTTGACCCATGCACCGTTATTGCATCCTCCCAACTACAACCAAGATTACATTTTGTACCTCGCTGCTTCTCATTCCACCATTGGGATGGTACTAGTTCAGGAAGATGAATCTCACAATGAACATGTGATTTATTATCTTAGTCGGAATCTGCATCCGACTGAAATTAAATACACACATGTGGAGAAATTGGCCTTGGCAGCTGTTCAAGTTGTCAACGTTTTAGACATTACATCTTGTTACGTAAAACCACGGTAATTTCTAATTGCAACCTTATGATGTATATTTTGACCAAACAATTGCTAGGGGGCAAATATTCCAAATGGATAGTTATCCTGCAGGAATTTGACTTGGAATTTGAAAAATCTAAGGCAAAGAAATCTTTGGTATTTGCGGAACTGATGCGATTCCCCCTCTACTGATACTGAAACAGTGGCAGAAGAGTCCATTGCGGACGAATATTTGTTTCGCATCAGTACACTTGATCCTTGGTATGGAGATATTATTGTTTATCTCCAAACCCAATCTTTTCGGCCTGACATTTCATGAACTCAGCGACGGAAAATACGCTTCCAATCCCAACAATATAATATCATTGGTGATACACTTTATCGACGTGGAGCGGATTCTGTTTTCCGACGTTGTCTAACTCATGAAGAGGCTGAAAAGGTGTTGAATGACTGCCATTCTGGAGCATGTGGTGGTCATATGTTTGGGTATGCCACAGCCCAAAAGATATTGCGTGCAGGTTATTTCTGGCCAACGCTGTTCAAAGATTGCATTTATGCAATTCGGAAATGCCACAACTGTCAAATTTTTTATCAGAAAATGCGCGCGCCACCCGCTCCTCTTCACCCTATAATTTCTGTTGGTCATTTCGCAAAATGGGGTATCGATTTTATTACATGTAACCCTCACTCGGCCGGGGGGCATGCCTATATTATCTTAGCAGTAGATTATTTTACAAAATGGGCCGAGGCGATGCCTACATTTTTAGCTGACGGCAAGAATGCCGCAACATTCGTATTTAATCACATAATTGCTAGGTTCGGTGTTCCTCAAGCTATTATTACAGATCATGGAAGTCATTTTCGGAATGTCATGATGACTGAACTGACAGACCAGCTTGGCTTGCGCCACAATAGTTCCACTCCGTATTATCCGCAAGACAATGGTCTGGTTGAAGCCATTAACAAAGTTTTAGTCACCATGATTAAACAAATCATCGGTATTCACAAGACGAATTGGCATTCCATGTTATTTTTAGCGCTTTGGGCATATCGAACCTCAGTCAAAACATCAATGGGTTTCACTCTTTTTCAACTAGTTTACGGTTTGGAAGCTGTGTTTATGATTGAATGCGAAATACTGTCACTAAAATTAGCTGTAGAATTACTTCCAGCTACGTCTGAAGAGGAGAAACGTTTCTTGTACTTAGCTCAATTAGATGAGAATCAACGAAATGCTGCAATAGCAAACGAGGCTCATGTTAAAAGGATAAAAGCTCAGTATGATGGAAATGTGACCCCTCGAAATTTTTCAGAAGGAGACCTAGTTTTACTTTATGATCAAGCTAACGACAAGCTAGGAGTTGGGAAATTCGTGCCTATGTGGCATGGTCCTTATATTGTTAAACGAAAGTTAGCAAAAGGGGCCTATGAGTTGATAGATTTTGACGGTGTCCCTTTGGATAAACCGAGAAATGGGCTTTATCTAAAGCGATATTATGCTTAAATGAGGTGTGGATATTTTTGTTAGTTTAGATTTCTTTACTGCTCGTGTGTTTTAGATTAGAAAAGTGTGCCTAGTTTAGAGAATGTGTTTTTGTCACTATTCCTGCTTATCTGAGTTTTACTCTTGATATTGCAGATGTCGACGTCTCTTCAAACCTACATTGGTTTTGCTGATGGTGCTTGTCGTAGTACACGAAACATTTCTCCCAGAGCTTGGGTTATCTATTCACCCTCTGACGAGTTAGTATCCATGCATGGGGTAAGCCTTGGTCAAACAACAAATAACATTGCTGAGTATAGTGCAGTGATTGAGTTATTGTCTGAATCCATACCATTTGGAATTCAGAGTTTGATTGTAAGGTTGGATTCTGAGCTTGTTGTATTACAGCTTAACAGGGTTTATACCATTAGAAATCCAGTGCTATTATGGTTATTTTTAAGAGTTCGTCTCTTGGAACGTGAATTTGATTACATTGAATATCAGCATATTCCAAGACATCTAAATACATTAGCAGATTCAATTGCTTCTAGTATGATAAATAGACATTTGCAATAATCAAAAGCAGTAAAACAAACAACATTCACATATGTACACAGATAGCCGTCAAAATAGTGATATATCATAGTATATGAGTGTTTTCAAAAAATATACATCGTCTTCGATCATAGGTTGGAAACACCTTATGATCGGCAAAAATGATAATACAAGAGTCAAAAATATGAGTCTACACGATCATCCCATCACTGATGGTGATCACGATAAGAAGCCACTGCTCGGGCTACCCTGCATAGGAACCTCCTAAAAGGTCCTGGAACTCCAATCACATATCTCAGTAGCCTGAGAGGAATGTCATCTATGCTGGTCTCTGGAATATCTAGAGTCAAACGCTCTAGATGATGCTCTAAATCAGTCAAAATCTCCGCCGAGTGGCCTGCTGGGGCTGGTGCGGGCGCAACTGGTTGTCTTCTTTCATAAGGTTGGAGATGGGCTGGTCTTTTTGGACCCACATCTGTTTTCAAAAAACTTTTGATTATTAGTTTTCAAAGATGACAAAAAATAAAAAATAAAAAAATTAGAATTTAGCAAACGTTGAAAAATGATTATACCTGACTCATCCCACTGTTCCCCTACTGGGAGAACCATCTCTCGGTCTCCGCGGAAATCTATCCCGGCATATGGAAAATCCTCTATCACAAAAAGTTGGCGATCCAGCCAACGAAAATATGAAGGAGGAAATCGCACAATCTCAGTACCCTCAATAGCATGACGAGCCATCAACGCGGACCAACGAACCATTCTCGGTTCTCGAGGTTGACTGACATCAATAGCAATACTCTATGGAGCTAACATGGGGATCCTCTCCAGAGCAAAAGAAACAACAATGGATCCGTATCCAAAGTTATTCAGTTTCTCATTTTTTGCTCTGGTTAGTTGGCCTTTTACATTGGCCAACACAGCTTCACACCAGTTAAAGATGGTGCCACGAAAATAGTCCACGGCAATACGCATTTGGGAACCAGTAGCTACATGAAGCGCAGCACTCCCACACAGTTTGGTAACAGTAAAAGCAATAAGTTTCAATTCAGGACAGATGATGTGTTTTATGTCAATCCGTTTGTCCCGAGGATTTGCCTGGTCATTGTAGAATTCTAGTTGGAGACTAGCAACAGACTGGCCACCTAGCCTAGTCCCAAACAAAGAAACTTGTTCGCCCCTCTTGAACAAAGCAGTCAAGAAATATATATCCTCCAGCTCAATTTCGAGCCGGTGGCCACCAATGAAGAAGCACTGGTCCTACACATTCCATCTGTTCACCAACCATGTCAAGAGTTCTACTTGTGCCCTCATGCCTGAGATGGCCCAAAATTTGTACAAGCCACATGCTTTTAATGCCTGTTGTGTGGAAAAATGAAGTATTACGGCTTCATCCACTTCCTCATGCTCACGTTCTTGCCAGATCAGCATCTTGTCAATCCTACAATACATAAAAAGGCAAGTTAGTATAATCTTATTTGAAAATTTTTGGCAAACAAATGAGAAATAAATGTTTTAAATCCAACCGCGCGGGTACTGCACCCACTCTTTGTAAACAGAGCGTAGATCTGCACGTGTAGTGTGTGCCGGGTGCGGAACCCTCGACTTTTTCCTTAAAGGAAAAATTCAGGGTCCGCAGGTAGCGTGTGTCCCACCTGCGGACCCCGTAGGCGAACTTTTAAACCATTTTTCTTGCCCCAAAAATTCAAACTAAAGCCTAAAAACAAATTTGAAACGGATGAAAAACAAGATTGAGAGGTTGTGGATTACCTGGGACTGACGGTTCTCGATTCCAACGGACGAATTTTCCAGAATCTTCACAGGAACTTTCTTACCCAAAAGCTTTTTACTTTTCACTCTGAAACTGAACGGTAAAAATGAAATTGAAAAAAGTCCTTTTTATAAGTTTTTTCGAATGGATGAATTTTTAATTTATTTATTTTTCACTTTAAAAAGGATATTTTTGAAAGCATTTTTACTTATCTTGAACAGGTATGTGTAATTTTTCAAGTTTTTGTGCAGAAACTGGATTTTTCAGGTGAACTGATCGTTTTTCAACAAAGAGCATACTTTTATCACTTTTTCAGACTCTTTCAAAAAATTTACGAAAAAGTGAAACCTTGGAGTCCTCTTTTAAGCCCTTTTCAGACTCTCTAAATATGAAAAGATTGCCGAGTACTTGATTATTCGAACTCGTTAAAGTAAATGAATGATCGTCCTTTCAGTATAAGTTTACCCCTTTTACAGACTGAAATGGACTATATACGAAAAAGGTATATGTTGACTAATTACGGTCAATAGAGTTCTCTCCCGCATTATTTTATCCTTTTTCGGGCTCGAGAGACTAAATTTACGAAAAAGTACACCCACGAAATTTTCTTAAGTTTTTCTTCTGACTCCCTAAAACTGAAAAACACCGAGTTTCTCCTATACTGGACTCGTTAAAACTTAACAGTAAAGGACATGTTTAATTTTCAACAGGAACGAACCACTCCTTCTTAGGGTTCGAATTTTAAACTAAGTTGGACTCATCCGAAGGATGAGCTTATAATCAAGCAAATGTTATCCTCCTCAAGCTTGTCGAAAATAAAGGGGTACTTGCCGAAATGGTGGGGGAAAAGAGAGAAAAATGGGCGTGTTTGTTGTATTTCGAAAATATTTCGAAAATTAGGTCAACCACTCTTGAACACGAACCCTTTCATTCACTTGGGTTGAGAATCCTTTGCCCTAAGAGTTAATCAAACCACATTGAAAAGTCTTCAGCCGGTTTCTGGGTATTAGCTTTGGGTCAATTGTTACCAAGCCATCTGCAGTGTCGTTATGTGTCCAAGAGAACAGTTCAAATAAAACCATTCATCTGCAAAATATCTGTCATCCATATTTGACCATCCCTGAGTCAGTCCTTGCCAATATATTTCTTTAAAACTTGATCTATGATTTCGTGTTGTGGGCTTGCCTACAATGGATCACTTTCTATCAACGATTGCTCATTATCTAGGAATTTGATCTAGAAATCGTCGGTACCTTGAAATATGCATGCCTCAATGGAAGGTTTCTTGCCTTCGACGACAGGTTGCATCATTGACCTTCGATCAAGTGATTTCGTGACATGTTCGACTTCAACTCATTCATTCACATTTCATGGATTTTACTGAGTGCTTTGATGGCCATTGACATTACTGGTGGTTACTCTCACACTTGTTAACAGTTCACATTATTGACTAGTAATCAAGTGGTTTCTACCATGTTCGACTTCAACACATTTATTCACATGGATAGAATCGTACTAGTTCGAGATGCGGAAATCAAGACGCTGGATCTAGTTTCCACCATCCAGGCTGCGAGGAATTTTGTTATCATCTATACATTAGACTATTTATAAAAATATGGCTGCGTCCATACTGTGTCTACATATATCTGTACTATTATGTATTCAAATTCATTCCTGTATCAGAACGATTTGAGTTAGTTTCTAGTTAGTTTTAATTTGAGTATGGGAATGCCTACCTCAGTGATTACATATATATGTATATATTTTGCATTGAATGTTTTTACAGGTTCTGACTGGGGTGTCCACAGGATGATCTTTGAAATGATAAAGTACTGCACTCTTTATATATGAACTACATATTGTATTCAGTTTTGCATTCGGGGCAATTTGTTACACTAAAAGCTGTCATCACGACGTTTTACTATGAGTATGAGCTCATTAGCTATATACTTCCTCACTTTGCAAGTCTAACATATCAGCTCCTCATGTTAAGCTTTCAAAATCAGAGAAAAGTTCCTAAAAATCCCCTAAACATTGGTATCGCACTTTCTCTATTCATTACCTGCGGTCCCGCACCTAAAGTTAAGCTTGCCTGCGGAACCATACCGCATGTTCTTTGTGTTATGGGTGCGGACCTCTGTAAAACTCAAAAATGCGAGAAAGTAAAGATAAAAAGTGGATTTCAGATGAATTCTAGAAGATTCTAGACGAGAATTTTCGGGAATGGATACGATTTGAGAAGGTTCATGCATCCCTCACTTGATGGAGCTAACCCCTTGATGTAAGGAGGATTCTATCCCTTCATATTTGGAACAGAAAACCTCCTCTTTTCAAATATAAAAAGAGGCCTTTGGTAGCCTCAAAGGGAGTTCAAGCTTAAGATATTTGAAGTTAAATGCTGTTGAGATTCGGACTCAGTTAACTAAGACTTTCTGTGAGGTTAAATCACTCATCTCTACCTGTCTTGGTTCAAAGAGTGCAATGCTTATAAAATTAGAAGAGATTCCTGCTTCGGACCCCGGGAGGACCTGCACGACATCAAGGCACATGTTGTAAAGGTTTTCTTAATTTGAAGTTAATACAAATATACTCATTTCTCTCATTAAACTGTCTATTCATGGTTTATTTCATAAATTCCTTGATCATTATGATGAGTATGGTTTATAATAATGTATATACAGGTGCTGTGTAATCTTTTTGATTGTTTGTGACTGCAGATTCATGAGGAACGTTCTTTCAAGTGCACGGGAAGGACTTCAACGAGATCAAGCAAGCGCTGGATATAAGGTAGGCCTTACACCTATATAGCATTTTTATGAATCCTGTATGCCTAGAGAGAGATTAGTATAATTGGATGTTTGTTGCTAGTTACTTTTAGTACTAGAGAGATCGATCTTG
Organism: Pinus albicaulis; assembly: GCA_034641835.2. Taxonomy (NCBI): domain Eukaryota; kingdom Viridiplantae; phylum Streptophyta; class Pinopsida; order Pinales; family Pinaceae; genus Pinus; species Pinus albicaulis. The sequence continues at coordinate 627,574,109 of CM076579.1, forward strand.
TCCGCAAGACAGATTAATCTACACAACATATACCTAGCTAGGTTTCATCCCTGATCCATTATGAAACCCAAAAAAATGCAAAACCTATGTTAGAATATCATATCTAGCCTAATATCCATCATATTAGAATCAATACTTGACTATGATCTCACTGAGAGAGCCCTCTCAACTTGGTAGGGCTAGCTACTAGGTCAAAGTGGCTTATGGCTACCTTTTTCAGTCTCTTTTTTAGCCTTCGAAGAACTGGTGAAGTTCTAATATATGCAAAAAATGGGTAAGGAATAAGGGATACCATTTCTTGACTTTGATATTTCATTTACTTCTTTTAACCAACTCCAAGTGGTCCTAAAAACGGTAATAAATTTATTGGAAATACTTTTCATAACGCCCTTCAACTTGAGGACACATTATCTCTTCCATTCTCTTCCATATGTCTCTCCTAATATTTGTGTCTATTTTTGTTTAAGTCTACAAAAAAATGAATGAGATCAATTTTATTACTTTGTCATTCCTCCACAATCATTGGCAGAGTTATCATGCAGTCCATAGTCGAATTAAATCACTTCAAACCATCGTTCCCTTTACAACATTTACCATGAATTTCTCACCATAAGTCAACATTATTTCCCAAAATAATTCCATAAAATTGGCTAAAATGTGACTAATAATAATGGTGATATAAGAACAGGCATCTATTCAATCCCAGTTTTAAAGAAAAAAACAATGAAATGATTTGTGTGAAAATATAAGGGAAGAATTGTTTTACTGCTAAGCCAAGGATATGATGCATGTGAGGGATGAGGATACGCCTTCCCATTTTCAAATTTTCATCTTATTATCCCTTATAATTCAAATCTTTCCCATTAGAAAATATCTTAACATATAAACCAATGTATTCTAGAGAAAGGATATCACCCTCAACGAGGATATCCAAAATTGTGTCCATGGTATTAAGTTAGGAATATCGGTTCTTCAAGGGAATCATATTATTTTCTTTAGTTTTACAAACTCAAATTTTCCTTCAGAACATTCCAAGATCGTATTTAAATAGGTGTATTAGTTTATCTTGCTATATGTTTATATAGTACTTTTTTTTATTTAAATAAGAGCTTTGTAGGAGCATGCATAATTGGTTTTCTATGAATTTTATAATTGTTATCATACCAAACATAAATAACTTTATTATTACTTTTGTATGCCACAATGATGGTCAATTTTCCAATGTAAGGAGAGAGGGTTGTAGTAATATTACAATTGAGGTTAGCAATGTTACCCTTATAATATTATAGGTCTAAAAATATATTTCAATCATTTAAGAAGATATCATTTTTTCTTTTATAAAAAAATAAGCTACCTTTTATTATAATAATTTTATTGCATGTGTCTTTTATGCATGGGACAATATAGGGTTAGGTTTAAATATTTATTATTACAGTCAAGATTGTGCTAATTTAAGAGGTCAAAAATTATTTTTTTGTTGGAAATATGGACGACACTACTATTTAGGTCATAGATATATGTCATGTAGTTGAATTTTTTCCACTTGATTAAACATGGAGAATTATACGCTTTTGATAACTATGAATATTGGATATCTAAGTAAAAAATAAATACTTAATTAGGTATTTAGAGTTTCTTTTGTATTAACTAGCTAAAACAAACTCCTCGTCTAGTGAAATATGATTAGTGTTGGAATCACTTCTTAAAAGAATCACTTGGCTAGTTATGGTTCTAACACTAAAATCTTCTGAGAAGGGGATATTACCATCATTCCTTAGATTATGAATTTCTTTTTTAAGTGTTACAAGTAAATATTTTATATAGATTAATGTTCTTATAAAAGGTACAGTAGAAAGGAAAGACATAACAAATTGTGATATGAATCCTCTTAGTGTTAATGTCATATGTTTTGATCCAAATTTATTGATTCAAAGTGTGTATCATATCAAATTAAGTTCTAAGATAAACACTAGTTTTCATATAGTAGGGTGTTAATATGATTCATTTATGAGTGATTTCTTGTTGCATGTTGACCACCAAATCAAGCTATCTATGTAAGAGGTGTTAGACCAATCATGTTCCTTAATTTCTACTAAAAGTGTAATATCAATTTCATAATGTTGCAACGAATATTGATGCATAATATGCATTGTGGTAGTTGACATTTCAAGTCATACTCAAGCGTTCTTATTAGGGAAATTTATCGAAAAAATGAATAGATTTTAGGTAAAATAATAAAAAAATTAATGAGAAAAAAAAAAAAATATATATATATATATATATATATATATATATATATATATATATATATATATATATATATATATATATATATATATCCCAAGGAGAAAAAAAAGAAGAAAAGAAATAAAAAAGAAGAAAAGGAAACCTACAAATAATAGAATTCCTAAATACTATGTTAGTAAAAACTTACTCAATATGGAATACCTAAAATCTATTAACTTATTATTGAGGCATTATATTATTCATAGATTTGTATTTATGCTTTCTTATTTTTTTTTATTGGTTTAGACTTTTTGGTTTTTAGGAATTTTGTTTATTGGCTCACATTTTATTAATCATTTCCACGTTCTCTGTTATATTAATATAGATGGAATCCATACCTTCTCTTGTCATATTTTCTTGATGATGAGTGTCAAATGTAACTCCAGACATTGAATATCAAAGTGCACACTATGGATAAATCTCCATTATAACATTCTAAGAAAATCAATTACAAAAATCTTCAAACTATAATAGTAATTTCACTTGGAATCCAATTTAATAAGGAAAAATTTATAAAAAAATTGGTAATTTCCAAGTTGAATATGGTCATTACCTTGTAATTTAGTTCCTATTTGAACAGTTACTGTAACTTGAAAGATGTTATACTTCTTACTTGCAGTACGACATAAATTACGTTAAAAGCTCATGACTGTGAAGAAGTTATATTTATAAAAAAATTGGTAATTTCCAAGTTGAATATGGTCATTACCTTGTAATTTAGTTCCTATTTGAACAGATACTGTAACTTGAAAGATGTTATACTTCTTATTTGCAGCACGACATAAATTACGTTAAAATCTAATGTCTGTGAAGAATTTATTAAGGATCATTACCCTCATTTGTATAAGAAAAATGATTTAAAAATAAAGATGTACTGGGGGAACTTCATGTTTGTATAAAGGGTACTGAGAATTATGTTTATGGAGATCATAAAAGAATTGAATAAAAAATTTAAGTGTAGTATTGATTTTTTTAATTCTATCTTAAGCATGTTGGATAACATGTAATGTTGTAATATATGTGATGCCACGCCAAAATGAAGGTTGATGCAATAAAAATTACAAATTTTGATTTCTAGGAATGTGAAAGCAATATTTCATTTATTTATTTATAGATAGTTCTCTTGGTAATAAACTTAAACACATGAGAATGCCATATAAAAGATTGATGAGCGAACTATACGCAATTCTTGTAATCGATTACTTTATCACCATTTATCTAGACAAATTATATTTTAAGAAATTAATTATAGTCACAATGCCACCTATAGAGAATAATACACAGGTACATCATTAGTTTCCTGGTCTATATTAAAACATTGTGACAAAATTTTATTTTAAGAGGACGAGTATGTAGTTCTAACTTTTGTCTAACCTCTACCACAAAAACCATGTGACATATGTACCTAAGTTTTTTTTGAGAAGAAATGATAGATGGCATAGATTATTTTAGTATTTGATGGTTTATTAAATATTTCGTAATATAGACGAGCTGTCTAATATAGTTCCGTGCTTTATGTTGACACTGAGATAAGCTCCTTCCATATTATTTTGATTTTTGAGATGGATACCTAAATTGGTATATTATTATTTGATATATTATTATTTGAGATATTGTTATTTTAGGAAATCAAAGACTAATAATACCATTACTTACCTTAGATGATGATGACGATGTTTGTTATGCATTTTTATTGAATATCAGTACAAAATGTGTTTAATGATTTTTTATTAGATGATGGTATTTGTTGATAATACAATAATTTGTAATGCATATATTTTATTATGGTCATTCATTTATAATTAGATGTTAATAATGACATTTTTAGAATGGAAGAGGACCATAGTGGAAATATTTATTAATGATTTTGATTTTATTTTTGTTTAATAATGATATTTAATTTGTATTATTAATTATAAATATGTTTACAAAATATTAATGACATGTATAATGGATGGAGATATTAGGTACATGCTTGCTAAACAATGTGTATATGGGTAATGGGGTTGTATGAAGTGACTTGGATTTTATTTAAATGGGTGGATCAATATCTTGATTCCACCTACTAGAACTATAGCCATGGATTAGGTTGTAAAGTGCAAGGAACACTCTCCTTGAAGTTATATGATGTTATGAGGGTTGGAGCATTGATTTGGTCCCTCGTGAGGTTAAGCATTTTCCTTGAAGTTATACGATGTAATGAGGGTTGGAGCATTGATTTGGTCCCTCGTGAGGTTAAGCTGAGAGGTGTGCATTAAGGTGGTCACATTAATCCTTACTCACCATTACTATCACATCAAGGATGACCCTAGGGTTAAAGTTTCTATCCATAGCTACACTTAATTTCCCTAGATTTAGTCAAGGATTCTTTAAGGGTATGTGTTGTGACACCCTTGCAATTACGTAATCTAGATTTTATTGGTGAAGTGTTCAATTCTAGATGACTTGGTAATAAAGGGATTTTTTTTTTTCCAAGGAAATATCCACGCATATCCACTTGAAGGGATCAAATCTCATCGGCATATTAGCAAGGCCTAACCATGAGGGTGTAGAGGAGAATTAACCCATGACCTCCAATTAGCGAGATACTTTAGTGATGAGAAGTTAACCAATTGGATTAACCCTCCAAACTAAATTCGAAAGAAAAAAATTATTGTTGTAAACTATATCAAATTAAGAAAATTAAAATGAAGTAAAAAAAATTATTTAAATAATGTAGCTATTACAAAACATGTAGAAAACATATTCTAATTAAGTAAAATAGAAATAAAATTTTTGGATCAATACTAACAATTAATAAGAAATGTGCATAAATTAAATATCATCTAATTAATAATTAAAAAAAGACATTAAATTTGAATTTTTACTAAAAGTTTAAAATTTGAGAAATAAAATAAAAAGTTAGAAAAACAAATTTACACATAATAATTAAGTTAAATAAAATAAACATAAATACCGAAATAAAAGAAAGTGAAAAGGCATCAAGAGGGAAAAATAAAAAAAAAATTAAAAGGCATCAAGAGACAATCAAGAAAACATTTTGGAAACATGTTTTGGGTGAAGGAAAATAACCTATTTAAATAAAACAAAATTTGAAATTCACAAAAAAAAATTGCAATGAAATAACAGGTTGCGATAAGTAAATTTTCTATAAAATAATACCTAACATAGAGATACTCAATTTTTTACTCACTCTAGTCTCAGACAATTGTCCTAATACAAAGATATATACTGTATAACAAATTGAGTATTATTATGAATTTGGTGTGTGAAGATATTTAATAGTATAAACCTATTAAACTTCTTGAAGCTATTCTTAACTTTCTTATTTTTTCTATATCTCCCATTGCACTTCGAAAATGAACCTACAAATTTGTTACCAAACACTAAAAAGCTTATCTATGGATGAATTTACAGCGTCTCGACCAGCACTTGGACATCGTCAATTCCAAGAACTCAAAACTTGTGAATAAACATCAAATTAAGCGAAAAGTGTTGACGTTATCTAGTTTTTTGATATTGTTCAAGTCCTCAATTGTAATCATTATCTTTTAGAAATATTTATATCAAGTTCGACTTAATTAATTAGAAAATAATGTAAAGATTATGACCATCAAAATTTAAAGATGAAAAAGAAAAAATATTATGACGTTCGAAAAAAGAAAAACTTTTTATTAGAATTATTTATTGATCACTCTAATATCAATATTTTTTATTAATATTATTTTCCTTTTTATTAAAAATAGGATTATTTATTAATATTATGAAAAATTAATAATAACATTTTTTCAATATTAGTTTTAAGCTATTGAAATTTGATTTAAAAAAAAATTAATTTAATATATCAACTAAAAAATAATTTAACTAATTTTAATTATAAATCAAAAAATAATAAATTTAATTTAAAAACCATTTATTTCCACGAGTTAAACACATTAGATTCTTTTAGAACCTAGACCGTTGGGGCAATTCTAGCGCACAAAACTCGTTGCCCACCCTCCATAGACCTGAAAGGTATATATTTGTGAGGGTATTGATACATTTTAAATTGACTAGTAGGTTGATTAAAGATTTATATTTTGTATTTTTTTAACGAATGTTAAAATTCTTGCGTTTTGTCTCTTGCATAGTGTATAATTCTTTTTATATTTTCGTTTTATATTTTTGAGTTATACCTTATATATAGGGGGTGCAACTATTGTTATCACCAAATCTATAATAGAGATATATACGATTTTATTGAATGGGTTTTTATTTATATTTTATATGGTTATATTCAATGTAGGGTTTATGGTTTATTTCTTAGATTGTAACACGTTTGAATATGAATTTTGAGAAAATGCTTAGGTTATGCTTAATGTAGAGTTTAGTGTTTGAATGTTATAATTTTGATGTGCAAGAATTATTATGAGAGATGTATCTTAATAATATTTTTATTATTATTTATTTATTTTGCTATAAATTAGCTTTTTTTTTTCTTTTAAGTAAAAGATAATTATATTTTTTTTTTATGAAAATAAATTAATTGAGAATGAGTTGTAATTGATTATTTATTTGCTAAAATAATATACAATCTTATTTATTAATTTGGTTATGCTATTTATTACAAATTATATAATTAGAAATGTACTTTACACATAAAATAGATATTAATATATGGTTGAGACTCATTCTACAATCCAGTATGAGAGATATGTGTAAGTAATGGTTAAAAGACAAAATGAATATAGGTTCTTTTTTTTTAATTAAAAGTATTATAAAACATCAATAATCTTACTTTGAATAGCCATACTAAATAGGAGTGGTAAAAATATTTCAGTGGCACTCAATCATAAATAAAGTATTTCACTTAGGAGATAATAAAATAACACACACACACAGATATATATATATAAGATTTGTTTAATTAAATGTATAATAAAACATTAATAATGTCATTATGGGTGTTTATATTAAGAGAAAATGGTAAAAATATTTCATCCTAATTCTCAATTATAAATAAAATATTTAGATGTCCATATGAAACAGCACTATGTTATATAAATTTTATTGAGAAATAAAATAGTTAAAAGTTAAAAAAAAAAACTATAATTTAAAAAATTATATATATATATATATAACACTTTCACTGTTTTATTCCCAAATAAATTTTGATCTATTTTATATATTAAAAAATGCAATATAAAATTGAAAAAGATAAATTTTGATCCATTTTATATATTAAAAATACAATATAAACAATAAAAAATTAGAAATATTCTTTATCTCTTTATATATATATATATATATATATATATATATATATATATATATAAACATTTTATTCCAATTTTGCATTCTAAAATAAATAAGTTTTCACTTACAAATTTTATCTTTTACACTTACTGATTTTATCTTTTAAATTTTTGCTAGTTCAATAATTAAGATAAATCTATATTGATTTATATATAATGTAATAAAAATATGTAAAATGTCATGTTCTTAGCTTATTTATTTTCTCTTTCAACTCTACGGAATCTTCGTATTCGGTGGTCGAGTGAGGAATACGGTAGGAGAGAAGGAAAGAATAAATCCATCAGAATAATTTGTCAGAGTTAATCTATTTTAAATGACTTAATGGACTGTGAATTGAAAATCAGGCAATTAAATTAGGTGGTTGTTCAACTTGTTCTGGCGTAATCCATGTGAACCACAAGTGTATAAACTTGCAACGACAATCTACTTAACCTCGCATCGGTATCTTGCAACCTTAATTCAAATCAAAGGTAACCCTAATTTTTGTCAATGTCAAATAACCCTAATTAAGTCTTTTAATGCGAAGCTAACTACTCAACCAATGCTCATAGAATTTTATGTTACTCTACGCACTAGATAGAAATGAATAAATTAAAGCCAATAGATTTGGCTGAAACATCTGCTAGTACGGGTACAAATTTTATTTCCAATGTAAAATACTACAATCCTGAAGAATACATTTTTAATGATTTCTCGTATACTATATAAATGCCAGAATATAACTGAAAGAGACCTTCTGATTCATAAAAGATCAAATTGTAGATCATTCTTTCTGTAGTCATCATACAATGTTAAATCTATAAAGGTATTATAAAAGAGATAATATTCTGCTAGACTGAAGAAAAATAAGAAAAGAAATATACATACAACCCCGGATGTGTTTCCTGGTGAAGAATATCAATCAGTAATAAGTATAGTGCAGAATCTGGCACACAAAATAGATATAGTTATGGTATCTCTCGCTATCAGACTTGGCTCCAATTGAACCATGGATTGAATGTTTAAACATCTGACATATACCAACCATTCCTTACGTCCAGTGTGAGTTGTTGGATAATTATCAGTCTATTCCGTAATTTGGAGGAGAGAATCGAGTCCTGAAACCAAACGAGTCTGTATTTTATGTGATAGTCAAATGATTCAAGAACCGTGATTAAGCTATGATTTCTATAAAGTCGTCCTGGAAACTATTTCACAATATTTTACCGAATCGCTGTACAACGAATTGAATCATGATAACTATATAAAACTATCCTTGGAAGAATTTCTTCAGCTTGAATTTTTATACACAACTAACATAAAATACAATATTTCACACTAAATTAGTGAATCGTACGATACAATAAAGATTAAACTGAAAGCGTTTCGTTGAACTCCGTCGTGTAGTCACAACTGATTCAATTAGAAATGATAACACGTGGGACTAGAAATTGCCCTAAATGATACACGGAAGTAATCGGAAAATTTTCTCCCCCGAGAACATTACTAAATGCATAAATGCATGTTTAATAGGCTTGCTCACAAAGACTGCCAAACCGTAAGAATAGTGAAACGTAGGAAATAAAATATTCGTTCATGTCTACGAATTGAGATAAAAAAGGGACAAATGCATCTGGAATATTCCAGATAAGGAGGGATTGTGTTTGATGAAAGTAACACCACTCAAACATCGTGCTACTTTGAAGTGCTTGAACACGTTACTTTCATGTTTGTCACTCAAACATTGTGCTACTCTTTAAGTGCTTGAACACGTTACTTTCATGTTTGCTACATCCTTGGGCGTCGTTCTAATACTAATGTGTCACATCTATCAACATTAAAAAATTACCATCATCAAAAAAAAATTATCCTTTGTACTTTTATCTGTCAGCAAATCTACATCACTATCACGTCTACAATTGGATGAATTTATGAACGCATGATTATATTCGTTTTATCTCTACACAATTGATTTGTCATAAATAAATATATTTGATGAGCTTAGGTTATCGAAGTTATGTGTGAAAAGGTCCTAGCTCTATTACATGTATGTTTAAACATTAAACTTGCACCATAATTGTTATCTGCCCTGTGTACTGAACCTATGGTGTTTGCGCCAATTGCCATATTAAATGCATTGATATTCAATGGTGATCTTTGGGATATGCCGCTCCACATGGCATTGTATCCGGCCTTCAAGCAATGGCGCCTGTTGCATATGTGTGATTTTCTGGCGGTACTGTGTCTACATGTGTCTGATTTCCCTCGGGATTCTTCTTTTCCCTCCAAAGGGAAAGAGAATGGCTACACCAATTCTTTGCCTGTCTCACAAAGAGCTAAGAGGGTTTTCCGGGCTCGACTGTTAGTCGATGCTCTGGAAGGATTGCAGACTCGGCATTTTCAAAACAGTCACAGTGTGCTCCATGCGTTGTTCATGGTCTAGGGTTTCAGTTGGCGTTCCTTCAGCTTGATTTCTCCGCCGGTTTCCTTATAAATATCCAGGTTTGAATCATCGGTCGTAGCCTCTGTGGGTTTCATTCAAATTTTTCCACTTGTTTTCTGTGTATTCTTTTGTTCTCTAAGCGCAAAATATACTAATCTCCTGCAAAACTATCTCTACAAGTTTATTTTAAATGGTGCAATGCTCGGTTGTATTGTGATAGCCTCACGACAAGATTCCCATAGAGAGCTACAGTCTCTTCTGCAGCGCCAAGGGTAAGAAAATGCTTTCGAGCCTATCTCTAGCTCAATGTGTGATTTGGTTTCCTTTTTCCTATAATCGAAGGTCTAACCCTGTGGCTTGGGTTTGTATGCTTCGTTTAACACAGATGGTCCTGGGTTTTATCTCCTAGAGGTACATATTTCATTCTTACTGTGAATTAATTTTATAGGGTTTACTTTAATGTGCTCGTTTTCTACTCAAACCCTTACAGCTTATCACCTTGCTAATGGGTGCTCCTCACTTCTTCCTTTCACAGGTACGAGGAGTCGAACCCTTGCTTCTATTCATTACTAGCAACCCCGCGGCTATCTCGACTGATGAGTTTCCACTCCACTGCACAGGTATTTGAGTTCAATTCTGATGGGCAGAGCCCTCTCCTTGTAGAGGCCTGATCTTTGATTCCCTGAAATTCTCTGTTCTTTGTTTTGATGTGGGTTTACCCACCGGTTTCTACAAATGTATCAGGGTTTTTTTGAGGAGCCCAACTCCATAGGCGACAGTGTTTTTTATTTGCTATGTACGTAATAATTTATGCTACTTGGAGCAAAAAGGGTGGCTTACCCCCGGACCGTTTACCAACTCAAACCCTAACTCACAGTTTGATGCTTTTATATTTCGTAGTTCTGGTGACTTATTCGGCCTGTGAATGTGATTTTTGGGGCCGATACATTTTTTACTGTTCATGCTTAAATAATTCTAGTTCTTATGTGTAACTGTTGCATACAATGCTATTTCATCATTTTTGGCATTACAGCCTTTGGATTCCTAATGTCCGCCTACCTGCGTTTTTAGTAAAGGATGTTGCCATTTATGTTTTCCTTGCAAGTAGGTTATGTTTGGGATTTTCGTCTCGCATGCACATATCATTTATTTTTTGTGGCTCTGTATTACTTCGATCTATCACTCCAAAGAGGAAAGGTGGTGCGTAGCACTTCGCCCTTCGACTGTGCTCGGCCTGTCCGAATTTTACATTTCCAGGGTTTATAATTTTTTTGTACTTACATGTGCTCCTTATCATTGTATTTACTGGCATTTTTTTTGCAGATTTGTGATTCAGTAGGCTACGCCCTACCTATTTTGCGATTTATGCTACAATTCTAGAATGTAATCATTATGCCTGCTTAATTGTTCTACTGATTATCACTAGCTATGAATTACGCTGTGTTAGATGAATAGTGCTATATTCTCATCTACATTAACAGAGTTCTTTCTTTCTTGCTATAAGCACTGTAAATCACCATCGTAGCATTAACTATATTCTATTAATAGATTTTTCTAATTTTCCATTAAATACTCGAGAAAGTGAAAGGTAGCAGAATAAATTTTACACTAACAGATTTATTGAATTTCCCATTAGGAAACAACAGGAAAATTCTCTACAGTTCCCACTACCTTCTGTTCAAACTTCACACCATTTGTATGCAATCATTATAAGCTAACAGGCTACATTGCCAACATCCTCTTCAATGATAGAATTATATCCAAAGTTCATAGTTAAATAATTATTCAATGCACATAAATACTTATATGTATTCACTGAAGTTTAAGTCGCTGTCCACCCAACCATCAAGGGACGATATTACGTCCTCCGCTTGCCCCCTAGCCCAGAATCTAGACGGTGCCACGGGCAAGAGTGGAAGCTTTCTGCTGTGACCTCTGGATGGCCAATGCAGTCACATTCAGATAATCTGGCTCTCAAGGGTTGCAAAAGCTATTTCAACTGGACCTCCTCCAGCTCTAGAAAATACTTCACCCTTCTTGCCAAAAAAAAGATACCGAACCCCTGCCCCTCTCCTGGGTTTTCCTTTTATCCCTCGAGGGTAGGTAACTATCTTTTCCAACTGTTCCCACCACCTCCTATTCTTGGAAATTTTTACCAGCAGCTTAGAAGATTTACTTTTCATTATCTAGTCCTCCTACTTTAATTATTCTCAATAAAATAAATTTTTTTTTTTTAAATCTACAATAAAGCTTCAAGTCTTTTTCCTTAGCCACAAATTTAAATAATAAAAGTCTCTAACTAGTTAATACTAGTTAAATCTAATGATGCTGTTACATCCTCCCCCCCTGGAAGTAACATCGTCCTTGGTGTCTCAGCCCAGCCTTGTGAAGAGTTCCGGGTAAGATTCCCGCATAAAGTTCTCATCCTCCCAAGTAGCTTCATCTGGTCCGAAGTGCTTCCACTGCACTTTCAACTAGATGATTGCTCACTTGCGGAGCTCAATTTCTCTTCAGTCAAGTATGCGTTGCGGCTCGACCAGAAACTTTCCATCCGGTTCTACCTGAAAAAAATATATATATATATATTTTCAAGTCAGCATACAACAATTATTCAAAACCCTAAGTTAGGATTCCTATCCCTTTTTCCTACCTGAATACTTTGCCAATGAATAACATTTCTTTCATCATGTACATATCACTTTAGTAAGGACACATGGAATACATTGTTCACTTGAATATGACTAGGTAAGGCTAGTCTATAAGCTACTGGTCCCACCCATTCCAGTATTTGGAGAGGTCCACAATATCGGGGAGCCAATTTGGCACAGGAGGTCCATCTTATGGTAATCCTTTTGGGCTTAACTTTTACGTATACGTGCTCTCCTACAGAAAATTCACGGTAGGATCTTTTCTTATCTGCGTACACCTTTTGTCTATCCTGTGCAGCCTTTAGATTTTTCCTTATTCTTTTGACTTTCGCTTCCATTTCAACTAACATTTCAGGTCCCAACAATAATTTTGTTTCGGGACTGCTTCAGTTTATGGGTGTACGGAATTTCCTCCCATACCATGCCTCGAAGGGACTCATCTTTAAAGATTCCTGATACCCGTTGTTGTAGGCAAATTCTACCAGATGCAAGTAATCCTCCCACTTAACCGGTTGCTGCATCAAATACATGCGCAGCATGTCTTCCAGAACTTGGTTTACCTGCTCCGTCTGCCCATCAGTCTGAGGATGATAGGTAGTACTAAAGTGTATCTGGGTTCCCAGACCGGAAAACAAGGTTTTCCAGAATGCGGATGTAAACTTAACATCTCGATCCGAAATTACAGTTTTAGGTATGCCATGCAACCTGAAAATTTCTTTCATAAATATATCTGCAATCTGTACTGTCTTGTATGTAGATTGTACCGGTATGAAATGGGCATATCTGCTTACTCTATCTACTACCACCATGATGGAATCATTTTTCCTTCTGGTTCATGGTAGCCCTATGATAAAATCCAAGGAGATGACCTCCCACTTCCACTCAGGAATGGGTATGGTCTGTAGTAGTCCAGCAGCATGCTGATGCTCCACTTTAACCTGCTGACATTCCAAACATTTTCTTAGATACTCTGCAATGTTCTTTCGCATACCTGGACAATAATATACCTTTCGTATTGCAGTAAGCATTTTTTGATAGCTCAGATGGCCAGCATAATTACTGCGGTGGTATTCATTCAAGATTAACTCTTTAAGACCAGTACGATTAGGCACGTAGATTCTTCCACGAAAGGTCAATACCTGATCTTTGTTCTTTCCAAACTCTGAGGATTTTCCTTGTTGTTCAGCATCCTCCATTTGCTGACTCAGATATTGATATTTTGGGTCTTTCTGTGCTTCTTCTTTTAATTTTTCCAACAGTTGGCTTGCTGGTTGACTGTAATACAAGGCATAAATATCATGCAGTTTTCTGCTCAACACATCTACAACTCGATTTTCCTTCCCCTTAACATGTTGTATTTCCATATCAAATTCACTCAAAAAGGTGTTCCATCTAGCCTGTCTAGAATTTAAATCTGCCTGCTTGAAATAATCTGTCAAACTGCTATGGTCTCTTTGAAGTATAAATCTTTTACCCAGCAGATAATGTCTCCATACTGTGAGTTCCAAGTCATAGGAAAAATATTTCTGTTCATGTTCTTTCAAATTTCTAGACTCGTAGGCTACCACTTTGCCCTCCTGAGTTAATATCACACCAACTCCTTCTTTGCTGGCATCGGTGGAAACCTCATAGTCCTTTCTGGGGTCAATTACCTTCAATACTGGTGTTGTGGTTAGGAGTTTTTTTAGCTTTTCGAAGCTATTCTAACATTATTATGTCCATTTAAAAGGCTTACCCTTCTTCTACAAAGATGTAATGGGAAAAGCAATCTTAGAAAACCCTTCTATAAACCTTCTATAATATCCAGCTAGAGCCATAAATGATCTAATGTCTGCCACATTCTGAGGTACCCGCCATTCCATTATAGTTTTGATCTTCTCGAGATCCACTGATATCTCCTCAGCTGTTATAACATGTCCCAAGTATTGGATTTCTGATTTAAATAAATCACATATGCTAAACATGGAAACAAGCTGATGTTTCCTCAGCATTTCCAAAACTATTCTTAAATTCTCTTTGTGTTCTTCCTTTCTTTTTTAATATACTAGTATGTCATCTATGAAAATAAGTACAAAATTATCCAAAAACTGATGAAAGATGCCATTCATCAACCTCATGAAGGTTGTTGGTGCATTTTTCAAGCCAAAGGGCAGCACCATGAATTCATAATGCCCATAACGTGTGCGGAAAGATGTTTTGCAGATGTCCTCATCCTTGATCCGAATCTGATGATACCCAGATCTTAAATCTATCTTAGATAACACCTTGGCCCTGCTCACTTGATCGAATAGGTCATCGATTCTTGGCAAGGGGTATTTGTTCTTAACCGTCAGCTTATTAAGCTGCCTATAATCCATGCACATGCGTAGAGTTCCATCTTTCTTCCTAACAAAAAGAACTGGTGCTCCCCAAGGAGACACACTTGGGAGGATATAGTGTTTGCCCATCAATTCCTGTAACTGCATCTTTAGCTCTGTTAATTCTGGGACACTCATTCTATAGGGCGCTCTTGATATCGGAGTGGCTCCTAGCAGCAATTCAATGGTGAAATCAATATCCCTCTTAGGTGGCAATCGAGCAATGTTTTCTGGAAACACATCCAGGAATTCCTGTACCACAGGAATATCCTTCATTATTGGAGCTTTTTCCTCGGAATTTGCATACCCTACTTGGATGGCATACATCTGACATCCTTTCTGGATACACTTGCCAAATTGAGATGTTGTTATGGGACGTAGTTGTACTGGATTTTTAATTCCTTGAATTTCCTTACGTGTACCATCTTGCATTCTGATATGAATAACCTTCTCCTTGCAGTCCACTAGGGCCCAACATCTTTCCAGCCAATCCATGCCCAAAAATACATCATATGATCCCAATGGTAAAATATTTAAGTCTACTTGTAACTGCTGCTCTGCTACTTCCAAAACACAGATAGGAATTTTTGCAGTTACTTTATGCCTTGCCTCGGTAGCTAATTGAACTAACCAGGAGCTCTTGAATTTCTGCTCTTTTAGTTTGCATCACTCCACTACTTTAGGAATTACATAACTTAAACTTGCTCCAGGATCTACTAAAATCGAAACAGGTTTGGTTAGTATAGTACCTTCCAATTCAATCATTGTGGGCTGGAAATCAACCTGTCGATCCTCCAAGGCTGCATTTATGTGAGGTACATTTCGCACCACATCTCCCGCTATAGATGCCTCTTGCAGATTTTTTACTGTCTTATTTTTATTCCATTGGGGACAGTTTTTATAGTAGTGAGCCTCTCCACAGCCCCAGCACTGTAGGGGAGGTTTTGAAATCTGCCCTGTTCTGGCTTGCTGGATGCTTCCGTGGGCTTTTCCTCTATTGGCCATTTAGTTCTTTGGTGATTTTTACCAAACTGTTTGCTGATGGAATTCCGTGCTGAACCTTTAAAGTTACTTCTTTTACTACTTTTGAAAGTAGAAGTATTTTTCTGATTTTTCCTTGGCTGCCAGCTTTTTCCTCCTTCCCCTTCATTTTATTTTGCTGATAGCACATTATTTCCTTACGGAGAGCCTCATCCATGGTCTGTGGGTTAAAAAATTCTATCCGCTCTCTCATATGAGCAGGTAGATTGTTTAAGAACCTCTAAACCTTGGCTTCTCCTTCGCGGAGATAAGGAACGTAACGCAACAAGGAGGTAAATTTTGTGACATATTCGTCCATGGTCATCTGTCCTAACTGAAGATCATGGAACTCCTTAGCCTTGTCGTCATAAAATATTTCTGTCAAATATTTCTCCTTGAAATATTGCTGGAACAATTCCCATGTGATATCTTGCTCGTCGATTCTACGCACGTTTTTCACCTCCTCCCATCATAGGGTGGCTTTTTCTCGTAACTGGTATATAGCCAATCTGGACTTCAGATTGCTGTTGTACTCATATACCTGGAAGTATTTATTTATATTGATCCGCCATGCTCCAACCACCTCTTCCTCCTCACCATAAAATTTTGGTGGCTTGATCTTATGAAACTCCCCCTGCAGTTCTATTTTCTGCCTCTTAGGTCCTTTTTGGTAAGACTCATTACCTGACTCTGCCTCATTGTAGTTCTTATTTTTTCTCTTTTGAGAAGGACTCTTTTCGGTCCTGCTAGTGGTGTTATTTCTAGTTTGATATTCCTCTTGTTCCGTTGATAATTCTTTCTCTACACTGGGATGCCCCATCTCCTGATTCAGTTTGTCAGATAAACTTTTTAGGATCCTTTCTTGATCTTTCAGCAACCTCTCATTGTCCTTCAGGACTCTTATCATCTATTCTTGCAGTTGCTGCACTGTATTTAACAATAATGTAGTTTGTTGTTGCTGTGCCTCAAGTAATTGACTTGTATTTTAATGTTGTTCCACAGTTAGTTGAACCCACATTTCTGGATTCATGACTGTTGGAGCTTCTGGTTGTGACTGCGACGCTTCAACTTCCCTCATGTCATGTGCTTCTTCTTAGTACACTAAACACATGCACAAATTCGCTGTTAGTAGACCCATAGGATCCCAGTGTAGCAACCTGGCTCTGATACCACTTGTCACATCTATCAACATTAAAAAATTACCATCATAAAAAAAAATTATCCTTTGTACTTCTGTCTGTCAGCAAATCTACATCACTATCACCTGTACAATTGGATGAATTTATGAATGCATTATTATGTTCATTTTATCTCTACACAATTGATTTGTCATAAATAAATATATTTGATGAGCTTTGGTTATCGAAGTTATGTGTGAAAAGGTCCTAGCTCTATTACATGTATGTTTAAACATTAAACTTGCACCATAATTGTTATCTGCCTGTGTACTGAACCTATGGTGTTTGCGCCAACTATCATATTAAATGCATTGATATTCAATGGTGATCTTTTGGATATGCTGCTCCACATGGCATTGTATCCAGCCTTCAAGCAATGGCGACTATCGCATATGTGCGATTTTCCAGCGGTACTATGTTTACATGTGTCCGATTTCCCTCGGGATTATTTTTTTCCCTCCAAAGGGAAAGAGAATGGCTACGCCAATTCTTTGCCTGTCTCACAGAGAGCTAAGAGGGTTTTCCGGGCTTGACTTTTAGTAGACGCGCTGGAAGGATTGCAAACTTGGGGTTTTCAAAACAGTCACAGTGTGCTCCACGCGTTTTTCGTGGTCTAGGGTTTCAGTTGGCATTCCTTCAGCTTGATTTCTCCACCAATTTCCTTATAAATATCTAGGTTTGAATCATCGGTCGTAGCCTCTGTGGGTTTCATCTAAATTTTTCCACTTTTTTTCTGTGTATTCTTTTGTTCCCTAAGCGCGGAATCTACTAATCTCCTGCAAAACTATCTATAGAGGTTTATTTTAAATGGTGCAATGCTTGGTTATACTATGATAGCCTCACGGCAGGATTCCCATAGAGAGCTATAGTCTCTTCTGCAGCGCCGAGGGTAAGAAAACTCTTTTCAAGCCTATCTCTAGCTCAATGCGTGATTTTGTTTCCTTTTCCCTGTAATCGAAGGTCTAACCTCGTGACTGGGGTCTGTATGCTTCGTTTAACACAGATGGTCCTGAGTTTTATCTCCTACAGGTACATATTTCATTCTTACTGTGAATTAATTTTATAGGGTTTAGTTTAATGTGCTCATTTTCTACTCAAACCCTTATAGTTTATCACCTTGCTAATGGCCGCTCCTCACTTCTTCCTTTCACAGGTACGAGGAGTCGAACCCTTGCTTCTATTCATTACTAGCAACGCCTCGGTTGTCTTGACTGATGAGTTTCCACTCCACTGCACAGGTATTTGAGTTCGATTCCGATGGGTGGAGCCCTCTCGTTCTAGAGGCCTGATATTTGATTCCTTAAAATTCTCCGTTCTTCGTTTTGATGTGGGTTTACCCACCGGTTTATGGAAACGTCTCGGGATTTTTTTGAGGAGCCCAGCTCCGTAGGCGACTGTGTTTTTTCTTTTTTATATATGTAATAATTTATGCTACTTGGAGAAAAAAGGGTGGCTTACCCCTGGACCGTTTACCAACTCAAACCCTAACTCACAGTTTGATGCTTTTATATTTCGTAGTTCTGGTGACTTATTCGGCCTATGAATGTGATTTTTGGGGCCAATATATTGTTTATTGTTCATGCTTAAATAATTCTAGTTCTTATGTGTAACTATTGCATACTATGCTATTTCGTCATTTTCGGCATTACAGCCTTTGGATTCCTAATGTCCGCCTACCCGTGGTTTTAGTAAAGGATGTTGCCATTTATGTTTTCCTTGCAAGTAGGTTATGTTCGGGATTTTCGTCTCGCATGCACATATCATTTATTTGTTGTGGCTCTGTATTACTTCGATCTATCACTTTGAAGAGGAAAGGTGGTGCATAGCACTTCGCCCTTCGACTGTGCTCGGCCTGTCGGAATTTTACATTTCCAGGGTTTATAAATTTTCTGTGCTTACATGTGTTGCTTATCATTGTATTTACTGGCATTTTTTTTGCAGAGTTGTGATTCGGTAGGCTACGCCCTACTTGTTGTGTGATTTATGCTACAATTCTAGAATGTAATCATTGTGCTTGCTTAATTTTTTCTACTGATTATCACTAGCTATGAAGTACACTGTGTTAGATGAATAGTGCTATATTCTCATCTACATTAACAGAGTTCTTTCTTTCTTGCTATAAGCACTGTAAATCACCAACGTAGCATTAGCTATATTCTATTAATAGATTTCTCTAAGTTTCCATTAGATACTGGAGAAAGTGAAAGGTAGCAGAATAAGTTTTACACTAACAGATTTATTGAATTTCCCATTAGGAAATAGTAGGAAAATTCTCTAAAGTTCCCACTACCTTCTGTTCAAACTTCACACCATTTGTATACAATCATTATAAGCTAACAGGCTACATTGCCAACATCCTCTTTAATGATAGACTTATATCCAAAGTTCATAATTAAATAATTATTCAATGTACATAAATACTTATCTGTATTCACTGAAGTTTAAGCTGCTATCCACCCAACCATCAAGGGAGGCTATTACGTCCTCCGCTTGCCCCCTAGCCCAGAATATGGATAGTGCCACGGGCAACAGTGGAAACTTTTTGCTGTGACCTGTGGATGGCCAATCCAGTCACATTCAGATAATCTGACTCTCAAGGGTTGCAGAAGCTATTTCAACTGGACCTCCTCCAGCTCTAGAAAATACTTCACCCTTCTTGCCAAAAAAAAGATACCGAACCCCTGCCCCTCTCCTGGGTTTTCCTTTTATCCCTAGAGGGTAGGTAACTGTCTTTTCCAATTGTTCCCATATACCCCCTATTCTTGGAAATTTTTACCAACAGCTTAAAAGATTTACTTTTCATTATCTGGTCCTCCTACTTTAATTATTCTCAATAAAATAATTTGTTTTTTTTTTTTAATCTACAATAAAGCTTCAAGTCTTTTTCCTTAGCCAGAAATTTAAATAATAAAAGTCTCTAACTAGTTAATACTAGTTAACTCTAATGAGGCTGCTACATAATGCTAAATTCATTGTTTTTTGGACAACACTATGATCAAGAGGTCTACATATTCATCTATATTGGCCCTTGATAAATATGTTATTAGTATGGATATATTATGTTATAAAGAAAACGGAAAAAAATAAATTAAGTTTAAAATAGTTCATTAATGTATTGTTTAAGGAAATTGTTTAAGGTAAAAGTGATGTACAATTACTTCCATGCTCAACATTAAATTTGTAGAGCTGCAAAATTTTCTTCATGTTTCATATTCTAAATTAAGTTTATACTTTAAAAAAAATTTAAATATCTCTTGAATTTTAATATGTCTTAATAATCATGAATGCAAATTGAAATAAATTTGATCATGTTTTAAACTAAACATGAATGTGATAAAAATATATTTGATTTTTTAATAAAGAAAAAATAATAATGAGATGACATTTGAGATATAAGATCTTATTTTTAAAAATCTAGTACAAAATACACACAATTCTATCAAAAATAAATTTAAAAATCTATATTTTTCATGTTTTTTATAAAATAAAATAAGGTAAAAATAAAATATAAATATCTTTATTAATAATATTGCATATCAAGATAGTGGATCCCTTTAGCCTCTATAGATTTGGAATTAACATCAGTGAAAGTGAGAAAGAATTTATTTGTTTTTTTTACTAAAATGAATATAATAGTGAAATGAAATTTTTCATATCATATTTTAGTTTTAGGAAACATTATACAATATGATTCACCTAAAATAATCTGCTTTTAGCCACATATGCAGAAATTTTTATTATGTTTTCTTAAATCTTGAGCATAAGCTCATAAAACATCTAAGAAACTTTATAACCCAACCTTAATATTATTTTAATCCTTTTATGGGGAAGCTCCTTTTAAAAAGTGGATTCGGGTTTATAACTCGTATAATAAATGTTTTTTACCTTTTACTCCAATACACCTTATACAGTATCACCGTACATCACAACATAAACTCGTATTGCTTACACTGTTGAAACTTTATTCGAACCCACAAACATGTGGGTTATGGCCCACCCAAACGGTGACCAATCATGTTGAATCACGCCTTTTTTAACTTATCGCAAATTGTCGAACTTAACGTTTAACATTAAACGTAACCCTTATTCTCTATGATATGCGATCACATTTGATCGCACCAAAAATAATGTACTGTGCGAACTCTTAACAATAGCCACAGAAATATGTGATGTGCGATATGCGCTGGAGCTCTATGCCACGTGGCTCCCCTTCATCGCATCACAAAAAAAAAAACTTATCACGCGATGCCTTAACGCTAAACCTTAAAATATCTGATACGCAATATGCGCTTGGCTACTCCACCCAACACATGTCCACTTCGCACTTTCACAAATTTAACTTTGCGATGTAATCTTAGTCGTTGGTCTCCTGCCTTGGAATTTTTGCGAATTAATCCTCTTCGTTCATTTCCTTCCTTTAGAAATCTTCTAAAGGTTTTTTTGCCTTAGTCTGTTCTCTGTTTTCTTCGACCACCTCTACTCTACATCTCCGTTATCCTTCCTGAGATTTATTCAATATTTAAAAGTGTTGATCTCTCCTGATCATGTTCTTCTGGTTATTCATATAACCGTTACACTGTCTTGAGCCTGAATATAGAACATCGTCTATATTTTTTTCTCCAAATCTCAATTTGGATTTCTTCTCGTTCTCTTCCTGCACACAATTACTATCTGCATTTCATTTTTTCTCATACAACATCAACAAATTAACTCTCGGAATTGAACGTTATTGATTCTATCCAGTCACTAAGCCGTATTCACTTAGAAGACTTATTCATTCACTTAAGCATTTATCAGAATTCATACAGTAGTTTTTTAAACATAAACTAGTTTATCTCATTACGGATCACTCAGATCATAAACAAGACACAACACAATCACATGAATTCAATTTCTCATTAATTAAAAAATGTACAGATACATTAAAACTGCTTACAATCAAAATTTGCACGTTGTGCTTTTACATGGCCCTCATCCCTTTAGCAGAACCTTCTCGGTTCTTGGGCTTCTTATCTCTACAAAACCTTCTCTGCTCTTTGGCTGTCTCTCTACACGCTTACCTCTACCTAATGAAATTCTATCCTTTAAATCTTTATCCATAGATTCCTAATTTTTAACAACTAACTCCTATAATTAGAAACCCATACTTAACTCTATATATGACTCATTCACTAACTCCTCGAGCCATCCCTCCATCTCAGGGATTTGTTACATAGTTCATTATGACTAAGCTCTTTGAATAATGAGTCAACACTATCTAGAACCTTCTAAACTAATAATTGTGAACTATGAAGTTTCTAGAAGACTTTACAATGATAATACAAAGAAAATATCCCTCTTGGACCAATGTCAAGACCTTAGCCATGAATTACATTACAAATTTAACTTGAGGACAGATGCTCTTGCATCAGACTCCCAAAGTAGAAGGAATACATGATCATGTGATCATGTACCTTTTGTCCTTGTTTCTCCTGGATCCCAAACTCTATTGTGATGTTGTCCATAAGCTACATTGTCTTCATCATTCTTTAGCTGCAATCTTCCAAGCTTCCATGCTTTGTACTGTAGTGCTCCACTGTCTCTACCTTAACTGTTCTTCACTTTCCAAACAATTCCATAGTGGAATGCTTTCTTCATTCTGCTACAGCTCATATTATTTATATGCATTAGGTTCCACAGTTCCTCTATGGCTTCTTGTAATTCAATCTACTGATGCATCTTAATTTTTTTTTCCTTACTTTGTCGTTGCACTTTGTTGCACTTTATCCATTCATCACTAGACTGCTGATTTCTTTCTTCAGCTCTTCTTGCTTCAATTTTTTCTTTTTCACTTGGAATTACTCCATTTACTACTACAAATATTACTCCTGACAATGTTGTCTGCCATAATTCCTATATATCTCTTAAGATATCTCCATCTGCAACATCCCTTTTTTTCTCACTACCTACAAATTTACTTTCAAAAAATAAATTGTCTTTTGATTCTTTGTCTGCAATAATATACTTATTCACTCTTCTTTGTATACTAGAAAACATAATCAAGTTTGGAAAACAAGTATCTTCTCTTTCCTCTTTCACAACTTGAGAAATTTCCACATCATTGTCTGCAATTCCTTTCTCATACTCAGATTCTTCTAATAACTCACTTTCTACTTGATTCCTCTCAAATACATCACTATGTTGTTCATAAATTCCAACATATTATCCTTTCTCTTCCTTGACAACCTTCAGTGATTGTCCTTCACCTCCTTGACTAATTATGACAGTTAATTCAGCTTTGTCAAACATGACATCTTCATTCTTTACATCTTTCTCATCATTATGCCTTACCTGGAAACTTCCATCTTCTTCAGTTCTAAAACTGACTCTCCTTCAACTTGTGACATGTCTGTCTCATCTTCATTAAAACCTGTAATCATAAACCAATTATCAAGAAAAATATAAGGCCTTATTTCCTTTTCCTTCTCTGGCAACATCTTAGTATGCTGCTCTGAGTTTTCCTCTAACTCCTTTGTCAGCACATCAGTATGCTGATTTAAATTTTCCAAAGAATTCACGAGACTGTCAGCTAGTCTTTGCTCCATATCTTCTATTTCAAGGATGCCTCCCTTCTCTGGTTCACAATAATGAAATCCTTTCTTTGTAATTTCGATTTTCTGAACTCTTATTACAATTCTTGCATCCTTATCTTCTTCTTCATGATTGTCATTCAGAAAATTTCTTTGTCTTCCTTCTTCAACCATTTATCCTAAGTATATATCCTCCGCTTTTCCAATTTTCTTCTTTGATGGTAAAACTTTTTATATAACTCAACAATTTCAATTGGAGTGAATTTGGAAACTTTACACAGTTTTCAATACCTTCACTTGTTTTTGACTAATCATCATATGACCCTTCTCCCTCTGTTAAATCTACACACATCTCTAAATCACCATGCTTAAAAATTCCAAACTCATTAGGCAAAGTAAATACCTTTTATTCATCTTCGGGTCTTAGCTTATATATGCTATTCCAATCTTCACTGTTACAAGCTTCAATATTCTACTGCACATTTCCATGGGACCTCTATGTCTCCTTTTGTTTCTAAGATCTTTCTATCTCAGTCTTAATTTGAATAGATTTCAGACTCTACTCCTTCTTCTTAAAACACTCTAGAGTTTGTTGATCTTCATGTGATGTACCTACAGACATACACAAAATATCAGTTTTAAAAATGCAAAACCTTTTGGCCTCGTTTGATGTTTCAAGCATCAATATTTCATATCTCAGTTTACAATGGACACTCTTGATTTCAACAAACCCTCTTGGTTGTGACTCAACTCCTTTAAGTCTGTCCTTCTCCAACTATTCAATATGTATCTTCTCAAGTTCTATGAACTTTTTTATCAGTTTGACATTCCATATCTTTTGCAATAGGTTCCATCTAACCCGTTTCCTCATTCTCCATCCATATCCTTTGTCCTCATTCTCTTTCTCTTGTATTCATCTATGTAGTAATTTCAACTTTATTCTCCTCACTGTAATATTTCTCTATTGCTCTTCATTACTCATATTTCCTTTATGGCATTCTCTATAACCTCTTCTATGACCCTCCATGCTCATCTTCGTCATGATCTCATCTATCCTCGATTGGTGATATGCAACATAACCTTCTCTTGTACCAATCTCCTCTTGCTACTCAATACCCTATCTTTCTTCCTCTCTGAACTTGATCTCTTCCTTGGTAATCTCTCTCTTGGTTCACTCTCTTGAACCTTCTATAGCTTCATTGCTCCTTTGGCTGCTGCACTCAATCACCTCTCTCCTTTCTTCCAATCTGTAGTTAGATAGGTTCATTTCTATCATCATAAAAAACTTTTCTTCTTCTTAGCTACAATTATCAAGGATCTTCAAAGTCTTATTTCAATAATTCATCATTAATTAACTTGAAACATGAAGACCATACCTCACTATCCAATTTTCAGAACACATGTTTCTATTACAGTTTCTCTTTTATGTCCTTCAATAATCTGATCTATGTTCTCCCAAAGTAGATTTTCCTTCTATCCCTTTACTGTTATGTTCTCTTCAAAGAACTGTTGAAGTCTTGATTTCTCCTCTGAATAGAATTTATACTTTAAATTTCTCCCAAAAGAGCTTTAACTTGCTTTGATACCAAATGATGCAGCCAAAAGGCCTCTTTTACCCACATACCCAATTTTTTTTATTAAGTCTGCTTAAAACCTAAGCATAGGTTTATAAAAACTCTAAGAACTTTTATAACCCAACCTTAATCTTATTTTAATCCTTTTATGTAGAAGCTCATTTTAAAAAATGGATTCGGGTTTATAACTCATATAATAGATGTTTTTTATCTTTTACAGTGACTGCCTCCATTACCTTACCCAATACACCACAAACAATGTTACCGATGAAATATGTAACCGCAATGTTACCTACTTTTTCTTGGTAGCATAAAAAGCACCCGATTTTGAAAAGTGGTGATGCAGAATCACCATTTTTTTTTTGGTGCACATTTTTGACACTTTAATATTTTTATTTATGAAGTATGAATATTTGTTTTAAAATGTTAGTGAATTTCATGTTAATTTTGAAATGTATTGATGCAGCATCAACTCAGCATCAACTTTTTTTTTTTTTAGAGTGGTGATTTTCATGCTAATTTTGAAACATATTGATGCTGCATCAACTTTTTTTTTTTAGAGCGGTGATTTTCATGCTAATTTTGAAACGTACTGATGCTGCATCAACCTTTTTTTTTTAGAGCGGTGATTTTCATGCTAATTTTGAAACGTATTGATGCTGCATGAACCTTTTTTTTTTAGAGTGGTGATTTTCATGTTGGTAATAAAACACAAAACTTAGATTAAAAAAAATATAAAAACAATGAAAAAACCCAATAAAAATGTAAAAAAACAAAAATAGCTCGTAAAAATAAAAAATTTAAACAAAAATAAATAAATAAAAACAAAAATATTTGAAAATTATATCAAAGGAAATGACAAAATTTGAAAAAAAAAACACATAATTTAAAGAAAAAAACAAAAATTGACCAAAAAAATTAAAAAAAAAAACATAAAAAACATTTTTTTTAACCTATTAAAAAACCATATTAAAAATTAAAAAAAAAAATGAAAAATAATTAAAATTACAAAATTAAAATTTAGATTAAAAAAAAAAATTAAAAAAAAAAGTTAAATTTAAAAATTTTAATTAAAAAAAATAATAATAATAAGAAAAAAAATACAAATTTTAAAATTAACAAAAAAAATAAATTAAAAAAAAAAAATTTAAAATTGAAAAAGAAAATAAAAATTAAAAAATTAAAATAAAAAAACTATCATTAAAAAACAAAAAAAAATGAAAAAAAACACATGCAAGTAATTAAAAAACAAATACACATAAATTCAGTGCTTTTTTTTTAATGAAACAATTTATAGATTTAAAAAATGAAAAACTAAATAAACTAAAAAATAAAAATAAAAAACAATTAAATTAAATTAAAATTTAAAAAATTTAATAAATAAATTTTAAATTTTAAATTTAAAAAAATAAGTAATCTATAATATTAAATATAAAAATAAAAGAAAATTAAAAAAAAATTAAACAAATTGAATTTAAGATAAAAAAATTGAATAAAAAATAAATAAATAAATAAATTTTTGAAATTAAAAAAAAAATTTTAAAAAATCAAATTAAGATAAAAATATTAAAAATTAAAAATAAAAATTAGAAATAAAAATTAAAATCAAATAAAATAAAAAATATACATTTATATTAAAAATTAAAAACAACAAAAAATAAATTTAAAAAATAAAAAAAAATTAAAAAAAATAAAAAAAATAAAAACAAAACAAGTTATATTTTAAATAAAAAAATTAAATTTAAAAAAAAATTTAAATTTTTTGAAATAAAAAAAAAAAAATTTAAAAAATCAAAATAAAAAAATCAATTTAAAAAAGAAATTAAAAAAAAAAAATAAAAAAAAACCCATTTAAAAAAAAAAAATAAAAAAAAAATTAAAAAATTGGAGGCAGCGGTGGTGGTGGGGCGGCGGTGGTGCTGTTGGGGGCGGCGCCACCTGGCCCTCCCCACCCGGGCGGCGGCGGTGGCCGGCCCGTTAATTTAAATTTAATTTATTTTCTATAGATTATTTGTTTTTCTAATATATATTGTTTTAAATTTAATATTTTCATTGTATTTTATTTTTATTTTTTATTTTTAATTAATTTTTCATTTTTTTACTTTTAATTTAAATAATGTTTTCTTTTTTTTAATATTTTTATTTTAAATTTTTAAATTTATTAAAATTTAATATATTTCCTTAAATTTAATTTTTTGTTTTAAATTATTTTATTTTTTTAAAATTTAATAAGCATTTTCTTTTTCTTTTTTAAATTTAATTTCTATATTTTATTTTTTATAATTTCCTTCTTTTTTTAAGTTGTTTTTTTTTTTTTTTTAATTTAATATTTTTATTTTGCTTTTATTTTTATTTTTTAATTTCTATATATTTTTAAATTTCAATCTTAAATTTTATTTGTTTATTGTTTTATTTTATTTTTTTCCTTAAATTTTAGGTGTTTTTTAATGTTTGAATTAAAATTTTTATTTTTTTTTATTTTCATATATTTTTAAATTTTAAGCTTTTAAATGTTTTTATTTTTTAAATTTATTTTTTTTCTTAAATTTTAGGTTTTTTTTTAATGTTTGAATTTTAAAAATTAAAAAATGTTATTTCTATTTTTAAAAATGCCAAAAGTATGGCACAATTTTTTTTTTTGTTATTCCAGCATCAACTTGTTTTGTTTTGAGGGTGTTTTTTCAATCCTTTTTTCAAGAAACAATTTTGTTTTTACCATAATTTTGTAAAATGTTGAAATTTGACCTTAAAAAAAAATGAAGTGCGTTCTGGAAGACACACTTTTTTTTTGGGGGGGGTGTTTTTTCAATTCTTTTTTCAACAAACAATTTTGTTTTTAGCATAATTTTAGAAAATGTTGAAATTTGACCTTAAAAAAAAAACAAGTGCATTCTGGAAGACACACTTTTTTTTGGGGGGGTGTTTTTTCATGTTTTTTGAGAGTTTTTGGGCTAGAGTTCCCGTTTTGAGGTCAGGTTACCTATTTCATCGGTAATAGTGTTCACATACGGTATCACTGTACATCACAACATAAGCTCGTATTTATTACACTGTTGCAACTTTATATGAACCCGTGGAACTTTGGGTTATGGCTCACCCAAAGGGTGACTAATCACACTGAATCATGCCTTTTTTAACTTATCAAAAATCACAAAACTTAACGTTTAACATTAAATGTAACCCTTATTATGTGCGATATGAAATCACATCGCATCACACAAAAATAAATTACCATGCAAACTCTTAACAATAACCACAAAAATCTATGATGTGTGATATGCGCTGGAGAGTTATGCCAACATGTGGCTCACCTTCACCACATCCAAAAAAAATTAACTTATCGTGCGATGCCTTAGCTCTAAACCTTAAAATCTCCAATTTGCGTTGTGCGCTTGGCCCCTCTGTCCAACACGTGTACACTTCACACTTTCACAAACTTAACTTTCTGATGTAATCTTAGTCGTTGGTCTCCTGCCTTGGACTTTTTCTGACTTAATCCTCGCCTTTTCAATTTCTCATTAATTAAAAAATTTACAGATACATTAAAACTTATTACAATTAAACTTTTCACATTGTACTTTTACATGGCCCTCATTTCTTTAGTATAACCTTCTCAATTCTCGGGCTTATCCTCTCTATAAAACCCTCTATGGTCTCGGGCTCTCTCTCTATAGGCTTACCTGTACCCAATGAAAGTTTATTATTTAAATCTTTATCAACAAATTCCTAACTTTTAGCAACTAACTTCTATAATTAGAAACCCATTCTTAAATATATCTATGACTCATTCACTAACTCCTTGAGTCATCCTTCCATCTCAGGGATTTGTTACATAGTTAATTATGAATAAAATCTTTGACTAATGAGTCAACACCTATCTAGAACCTTCTAGACTTAACAATGATTATACACAGAAAATGTCCCTCTTGGACAAATTTCAAGACCTTAGCCTCGCATTACATTACAAATTTAACTTGAGGCGAGATGCTTTTGCATCACAATATATATATATATATATATATATATATATATATATATATATATATATATATATATATATATATATATATATATATATATATATATATATATATATAATTCTCTTATAGTAGTACTGTACATTATATTTCATGAATTTTTAGGAAAAAAATAAATGAAAATATATAACATAAAAGTAAAATATAAATATATTTAAGTTTCGATATAAGTTACATGAATTTAATTCAATTTTTTTTAAACATTATATATTGTTTAAAAAATATATATACAAATTTTGTTGCTTTTTTTGTAAGCCTGGGAGGACCTTTTCATTCATTCATTTTTAGCAAAAGCAGGTTACAACCATAATCAATGAGTTCAATCGACTCAAGGTGCCCATTGTGAAACCAGGTTTGTTGGCTACCAAAAAACGTTATATGTCATCCAAAAACAATATCATTTGAGTTTTTCTATCAGTGTCTTCTAGGAGTGAATGTCTTGAAACCATCTATGTACTAGATAACTATAACATAAAAGCTTGCTCCACCTATACATCATATAAAATTAATTAAAAATGAGTGGAGTAATAAGAAAGAAGACTCTTAATCATCAAACGACTCCACACGAGTTGGGGCCTTCGGACTTGAACCTGGTAATTCAGATTGAGGAAGATAGGGAATGTGTTTTTCAACGCGGCTGAGACAAACATTTTGCTACTGAATTTGGAATTTTATGAGTTGAAATTATTTCTGAATTTTTGGGAAAGCTCGATGAGACTTAATAAAGCCAACTTGAGAGTTCATCATAGCCTTGTCCCTAATGTTTTTCATAAACCAATAGAGGTGAAAAAATTACTTGTATTGGATGGTTCAGCCTCTAGAATGTCCGAGGTTGGGAACTAAATCAAGCCAATCTTCCACCTAAAATTCTACTTCATCCCTGTGGTTCATTTAAGCTTCCCAATTTGAAACTAATTATCGAACTTGAGTCGAAGTACCTGTTTGATATGCATGGGATGCATCATGGATGAGCTGAGCAGTTGGTTTACGACTCAAAAACTGCAACTGACAAACCAAGGTTGGGCTATTTCCTCCTCAATTCTCCCCCTTCCGTGACCACAACCACCTTTTCCTGAGGAACTGGCATCAGGGGTTGGGCATGCCATAAGGATTTGCAGCCAAACAAAAAAAAAACGAAAGCCTTGAGACACATTTGATGGACCATGAACCCGAGGCAGCCTCTCCACTTTGGATCTTGGAAATTACAATGGTCGTGAGGACCTGACACAGTAACACAGGACAAAATCAATTTGCAGCTAACCTTATGCCCGAACCTGTCAAATAACCCGGGGTTAGAATGACGTTTCCAACCATGAAATGAGCTATCATATCCCGGTTGCCTAAGCCCTATTGAGAATATATAGAGAGGAAAGCCAACGCGAGGATGCCTCCCAAGGAAGAAGGAAAAATAGACAGGCACCTCGAGTCCAATTTCAGCAAAACCTAAAAGAAATAAAGGAGTAATCAAACATAGGATTTTAAGACTCCTTCCCACTCTCAGAAGCAACAATTCAATGAAATATCCAGCACCGAGGAATAAGTATACACCAACCAAATAACTCCAAACTAGATAAATATAGTAAATTCCCATGAGAGATAATAAAATGTCGAAGAGAAACGATACAGTCACATACAAAACAGATAGAACATAGAGCAAAACTGAATTTTTTATTTTTATTTTCACAACAAAGGTTCCATTTCCTTACAAATACCATATTATAAATCTTTCTTCTTAATATCCAAGAGAGAGTAGAATAAGTTGGACACCACAAGCAGTGAGGAGAAGTAATGTGAATTACGTGCCCGGTGGATGATGCCATTAAACTGAGGGGACCATCTGCGTCCAAGAGACTATCCTGCAGAGCTTTCCTTCCAGATGAGAACACGTTAATGAGGAGCTAATTACGAAAACCAAACATGAAACAGTGAAACACTTAGAGCTGCAAGCCCTTACCACCTCAAGAGATATTTCACTCTCGCTCATCTCATCACAATTAAGAGATAACATGCACACTAGCACCCAACCTTGATTACCAAGCATGTCAGGGATCAGGGGGCTCTGCCCTTCGGTCCCTTCATAAACCATAATACCCATGAATTTGATGCTATGGAAATCCATTACTTGAACTTTAGCGAGAGTAAAAGCTTTATTTTTTAATGAAATAATAAAAAACTGAAAGAATACTTCTTTAGGTGGCACAATTTTCATGACAGGTTAACTTGCAGTTCCTTCTCACATTCGGATGTATTTCCCATTAATAATTTTACTAATTCATAATTTGAGTAACTCGTATTTTTTCGCACTTTCCATGGCTTAATTTAATAAAAAACAAATAAATGTTTGTTCGCTTAGTAAATTGATCTCAAAAGTAAAGAGGAAATTTTGTAGTGTTGTTAAATGTGTGGAATAGTGTATATAGTGTTTGTTTATAATTATGATATGGGATGTTTCCCCATATAAAAAAAAATCGTTCCATTTCGTTTACTCGTCTTATTTATGGACATCGAAATTGGTTCGTCTAGAGAGTTGTTGTGAAGGCGGTTTTCATTTGCATTCAGAAAAAAGAAACTAGATTTTCCTTAACTGATTCAAATTTCAAAGTATTATTTAAAGTGGGATCAAGTGTTTGCCCAACATCTACATAAAACCAAAAGTTGAGAGGCCCCAAGTTCCCCATACTTTTTTTGATGAAGACATTCTGGTTATTTTTGTATCTGGGTTGAACAATGAGCATTGCTACAGAATGATGATGGAGATATTAGATGCATGCATGGAGTGGGGATCCTTCCAAGTGATTAACCATGGAATATATTCTCATATTCCCAAGACTGATATGGAAATAGTGGAGAATTTTTTAATCTGTTTTCTAAAATGAAAATTTCTTTCTAATATGTAATATCAAGTGGTTAAATATTTGAAAACTATACATTAAATGCCTAAATGCAATGAATATATCAGATTATTTACCTTTGTTTCAGTATTCCTACTAATTATTTTCCAATGGTTGAAGTTGGCAGTCACTGCAACCATGTCCTCTTGCAAATACCAAATTTCCAAAAACCCCACCACAAATATTAACAAGAATATTCTTACTCTTGCCATTTCTCCCTGAACTTCACTGCTTCTACTTGAATAATTGAAAATGGAATAGATAGAATTCATTGTGCGTGTTCCATTAACAATGGTTGCCACAGTTAAGGTTGCTTAAGACAACCTTCTCGTGAGCTATAGAATCTCCATTATTAACCTCGATCCTATTGAAATAGTCATTTTTAGGAGTATAAAATGAGTCTTTTCCTATAAGGACTCATTATTTTCCATCTTCAATATCGTTCGGTGTGTGGTTGGAAAATTCATATTGATTAGTACAAAAAAGATGATAAATGCAATGATTGTTGAGAGAAGCCATAAGTGACAGTATTACATCCATATCAACCTCACAAATACAGAGTTTGGCTTGACTCCTCATCCATACTCAAGCTTTCTCTTAGCCCAGGAAACCTTAGAGTTTAAAAACTATCATAACTTGTTTTATAAAAAAATGGTGGAGCATGGACAGTGAGCAGCGTGAACCAACCGCAGGAAAAAAGCAGTGACATCTATTTCTTGTGAGCCATGATATTCACAGATATGTGCATGCCCCAGTCAAACAAATATTCCAGGCAATATTGAGCTACCATGCTAACAAACAAATGTTATTAGTATACATTGATACAAATGTAACCCAATAGACAAGAAGATAGACCATATTTTTTTTCCAGAAAGAAAAAAACACTCAGTTGTTTGTATTAATTCAACAAAAAAGTAAAATGTTTGGAAAAATTATACCAATAAGTCAAGAAATTATAACGAATAAAAAATCAGCATGCAAACTAACATAGAGAATGGAAAAACACTCCCAAATATCAAAGGAACCAAGAAATATATACATCAAGTTACACAAACCTTCCCAATAAAGGTCCAGATAATACCAATTACCACAAAACAAAGGAAATAAAAGGAAAGTGAAAAGGATGAGCGTCCACAGCTAGGGAAGCCAGAAAGAGTTTGAACCAAATAGGAGACCATTGTTATGCAGGTAAATCCTCTTTGCGGATAGAGACAATCCCTCTAGCCCTAGAGTGGGTCTAGAAACAAAGGGACATGATAAAGTGTGGTTTCCTAATTATTGAATGAATAAGGGACACAGTATATCGACCTACCTGGAATCCAATGCCATCATTGTTGTTGTACCAGTGGTGGCCTCTCGCTCCCGCCTCAACAAGTCACAATCCTTTCGCCATTACGCTTGGATACCTGCACATAGAACAAGAAACAAGAGCAACATAAAAGATAACAACATTTCATTCATAATAATTAGCCTGTAAAATAGGGCTAAACATATTGCATTAAACAAACATCATAACACAAAAGTGGAAGCAACTATTAATCATGTATATAAATGAATAGAAGCAAGAGTTACAACCAATGCTTTGATGTCGCAGTCTCCTCCAGCGGGGTTCAGCCGAAGCGCGTCTCAGATGCTCATCAGGGAATTCGGATGGAATGAAGGCATGGAATCAATCCCTCTCAGAAGTCATGGACTCGAGCTTCCTTAATGTAATTCCTTCTTATTATATCTTCTCTATTCATTCAGCTATATTATGTTTAATTCTCCAAGTTTAGCTAGTTTTTTTTATGAGAGTGATCTTCTTTTACAGAGGAAAAGGAGGAGCTTAGGATCCCTACAAAGGTGGGAGGGAGGCCTCTCCTTTACAAAGTTCCCATAAGAGGTGGAAACCATAAACCTAAAGGTGGTAGTCTGTGGTTTATCAGTTCAACCACTCCCAATGACTCATCCTCGAGGTGGTTGGACTGGAATCTCCGCCTCTATTTTTTTTTAAAATTCCATAAAAATCTTGGCGTGGGTGGCAAACTGGGACAGAGTGCCACCTAGCATAGGGACCAATGTTAATTTTCCTCTTTGGCACAAGGGCATAACTGATTACCCACACCAAGGCAAAAAAAAGGGTTTTTGAGTCTTTTCTTAGGGAATTGTAAACATAAGGAATATTACTCTCATGTAAAGGGACACTGTGATGGCCTTTGCAAGGCATGACACTACTTATTGTTCAAGGGAATGTCACTCCAATGGGAGAGATGGGGATCGTAGGGACAGTGAAAAAATGTTTTGTAATAGATGCCTCGTAAAGCATGAGGTCTGAGGGAGAGAGAGGGGTGAAATGCTTTATGATAACGGGTTCGGACCAAACACTATTGTCGGAAAACCTTCAATTACGACTAGAACTGATATCTCTAATACATGAACATGTGGTATGGGCGCAACCATCCATAATAGAGTATATATAAAAATTGAGACCCGAGGTACGGATGTAGCCATCCAGTAGTAAGGATCAAGAAATAGACTCAGGTATGGTCACAACCATCCGATCAAAAGAGTCATGCAATAAGTCATGATAATCCACCAAAATTCGCAGTTTGGATTTTATCAAAAAAAATCCAAGGTCTTGCGCTCCATCTCGACCCTAGAAAGTATAAATTCAAGCATGCAAATATATGAGCTGAAGTCAAACATGCAATAAAATCACCTGATTACCAGTCAATGATGAAAGTTGTTAATAGGCACGAAAGAAACCACCAATATTGACAATCACTCTCAAGGTACAACTGGTACAATCCACAGAATGTGAGCAGTGATCTGGCATCGAACATCCATATAATCACTTGATTGAAGGACAATGATGTCGACCTTGCATCGAATGCGAAAAACTTGCCATTAACGCATGTAGGCTCCAAGGTACCAGAATAGAGTCTCTAGATAAAATTCCTGGAAAATGGGCTGAAGTCAACAGGAAGTGACCTGATCAAAGGTGGGCCATAATGTTTCCCACATCATCGATACGAGACAGAGGAACATGATAGTAGTGAAGGAAGACCAACAGAAAATCAGAGGAAGGTTGAAAACTACAAAGGAAAACTTCTCTTGAACATATCAGCAGCATGACACCAAATTTGGTAGTATTTGACATAAAAGGATCTAAGGTCATCATGAAATGGAAAAGAGCAGATGAGAGGTGAAAAGAGATTACCAAAATGCATGGAGGCAAAAATGAAAAAATGAGATGTCCCCAACCAGACACGAATGCAGACAAGTGTCATGTTCATGAGTGACATACTGCCAACATAACTAAAAATTGGTTCCATTTTCCCCCACCATTTCTGGCAAGTACCCCAATTATTTTTTAAAACAAGCTTGAAGGGGATAACATATGATTGTGCTGTAATTTTTTCCTTCAGACAAATCGAACCTAGTACATTTTACAAGCCCTAGGAAGGAGACACTCGAGCAACATCATGGCGATGAAATCCGATCTCATCAGGGTTTAACGAGTCTGAAAAAGGGAGAAATCGGCATATTTTCATGTTTAGAGAGTTTGGAAAGAAGGTATAAAATAAAACTCCATCATGGCCCTTTCGTAAATAGTCTCTCAGATTCAAAAAGGTAGAAAAAAATATCAGAAAGAACCTCTTAGTCGCGATAAGCTAAGGTATTCCTTTTTTGTAAATAATCTATCCTAGCCTGAAAAAGGGGTAAACGTATACTGATTAGATATAGCTTCACAAAAATTTAATGAGTTTGAAACGATAAGAGTCTCAACAATATTTTCAATTTTAGAGAGTGAGAAAAGAGTTGAAAGATGACTCCAGTAGTGACTTTTTTGTGTTTTTACCTATTCTGAAAAAGAACATGTGGTATGGGTGTAGCCATCCATAATAGAGTATATATAAAAACTGAGACCTGAGGTATGGACGAAGCCTTCCAATAGTAAGGATCAACAAAGAGACTCAGGTATGGTCGTAGCCATCCGATCAAAAGAGTCATGCAATAAATCATGATAATCCACCAAAATCACATCTTAGATTTTATCAGACAAAATCTGGGGTCTTGCACTCCATCTCGACCCAAACAAGTACAAATTCAAGCATGCAAATATACGAGCTGAAGTCAAACATTCAATAAAATCACCTAATTACTAGCCAATGATGAAAGTTTTTAATAGGAATGAGAGAAACAAGCAATAATGACAATGGATCTCAAGGTACAATTAGTACAATCCATGGAATGTGAATAGTGATTTGGAATCAAATATCCGCAGATTCACTCGATTGAAGGCCAATGATTTGGACCTTGCATCGAATGCGAAAAACCTGCCATTGAGGCAGGCAGACTCCAAGGTACGAGAATAGATTCTCTAAATCAAATTCTTGGATAATAGGCCGAAGTCGACAGGAAGTGACCTGATCAAAGGTGGGACAAAATGTTTCCCACATCATCGGTACGAGACAGAGGAACATAATAGTAGTGAAAGATGACCAACAGAGAATTAAAGGGATGTTGAAAACTGCAGAGGCAAACTTCTCTTTAACATATCAACATCACGACACTTGATTTGGCAGTATCTGACATCAAAGGATTTGAGGTTATCATGACGTGGAAAAGAGAATATGAGAGGTGAAAAGAGATTATGCAAACCCATGAAGGAAAAAATGACAAAATGAGATGTCCCTAACTGGGCACGAATGCAGACAAGTTCCATGTTCAAGAGCAACATACTGCCAACATAACTAAAACTTGGTTCCATTTTTCCCCACCATTTCTAGCGAGTACCCCAATTATTTTTTAAAACAAGCTTGAAGTAGATAGCATATTCTTGTGTTGTAATTTTTTCCTTCAGAAAAATCCAACCTAGTAAATTTACGAGCCCTAGGAAGGAGGAACTCGAGTAACATCATGGTGACAAAATCCGATGTCATCAGGGTTTAACGAGTCTGACAAAGGAAGAAATCAACATTTTTTCATGTGTAGAGAGTTTGAAAAGAAGGCAGAAAAGAAAACTCCATCATGGCCCTTTTCGTAAATAGTCTCTCAGATCCGAAAAGGTACAAAACAATATCTGAAAGAACCTCTTAGTCGCAATATGCTACGGTATTTATTTTTTGTAAATAATCTATCCCAGCTCGAAAAAAGGGGTAAATGTGTATTGAGTAGATATCTCCTCATAGCCATTTAACGAGTTTGAAACAACAAGAGTCTCTGCAATATTTTCAATTTTAGAGAGTGAAAAAAGAGCTGAAAAATGACTCCAGTAGTGAATTTTTTGAGTTTTTACCGAGTCCAAAAAAAGTATAAAATTTAACTGGTTACTCCATCACTATGTCCTAAAAACCTATTGCTACACAACAGACACGTGTAAAACCCATTTTTCGAAAATAATATAATAAAATAATCGAAAAAAAATGTCTTAAAACCTAATTACGATTGTAAGAAGTTATAAAATGCCAAAAAGGTAAAAATAATTACTTTTCACTTTTTTACCTCTTGTGGAGCAAATAGTTACCCATCTTACTGTGTGATTTTGCGGCGACGATAGCAGACAATCCAGCAGACTAGTCTCAAATCTACCAGTTCTAGGTAAGAGCCGAGATCTCTCCCTTCATTTTGAATCATTTCTACTACCTGCAACTTCCAAATTTAAATTCTGTGGGAGGAAATATGAAAATTATGGCATGACGGTCGGCGCAGGTTTCAGGCACAGAGTCATGCCAACTACCCAATTTTTTACACTAGGGGTTGCCCATTGGTACGACTGTTTGGGAAATAGTCGCGCCAAATGTTTTTGTAAAATGCAAGTCACAAACGCTAATCAATCACAAATTTAAGTTTCAAAAAGGGCTAATATCATTCATATGAATGTGTTTACAAGAAGAAAGTGGTAAAATGGTGATAGAATGGGAAGAACGGGAACACAACAAAGAAGACGAGCTTGCTATGGAAAATGAGAGATGCATGGAAGCTCTTAGGGACTCCAGATTGAAGAAGTTATTCTTGACACCGTGTCTCCATTCTCAACCATATTTGTAACAATATTTGGTCAGAATATGGGATGAGGACCAAAAAAAATTCTTCCTTTGGTACCAGGAACTTGATATCTATGTTTCTAACGTCTACTTTATCACAGGATTGTCGCGAAGGGGAGCAGCACCGATCCTAACCAATACTCGGCCTTGCATGGATAGCATCTCCATGGTAATGGACAGAGTATGTCGAGGGGCATGGAAGGAAACAGGAAGTGGAAAAGTTGATATCCAAACTATCCCATACCTAGAACTAAAAGTAGTGCTACATACCATCACATGAGTTGCGGGATCACAAGCATCGCACGAAACAACAGAAACACAGTTGCTTCTTGTTGTAGACTGTTTAACACCAATCATCTAGAACTGGGTAGAGGCCTGAAAATAAACATGAAATTCCAGCTCAAAAAATGCAAGAAGGTAAAATTGAAGAAATTTGGTTATGGGTCTATCTTGGTATCATTCTTCCTGGAACGACTACCAATTTTTCAGCATCAGGAGGTCATAGTCCCAACACCACCAGTGAGAGAACCATCGATGGCCCAATGGGTGGCTCTGATGCCAAGGGCAGGCGGCGGTCAATAGATTTCCTAGAGATCCGAGTTATTTGATTGGTTCCAACAACAGTTGATCATCGTGGATGACTGGTCCTACTCTAGTACATTTTTTACTGGTGATCCAGACCTCCTACTCCCAGAGGGAGAGGATTGGGATGAAGATTTTGGTAAGAATCATTTTTAATTTTCATCAGTATTATAGATTTTATTTTTTCTGACATTGAGTCCATGTACTTGCAAATTTCGTCCCAGAGAGACCCGTGGGCATGTCTCCGATAGCAAGGCGAATTCCTCGTGATTTTGACAAGTCTCATGGGTGAGAAACTGGAAACAAAAGCACGTCACAACCAGGAGGATACATGGAGTCAGGATCACACATCTTTGAAAACAAAGATTTTAGCTGTATTCACCACTTGGTGAGGCAACATGTATGAAATTGACATGCTATCATGAACATGCGTTTGATACTAAGAGCTTTATCTATGTGCATTTTTGAAGGAACATGGTGTCCTTGGATATGAAAAAAAACACATATTTTCAATGTGTGATGCTGCTGATACCAAACACACAATATATATATATATATATATATATATATATATATATATATATATATATATATACATGGATCATTTTCACATGATGATGATTTTACAAATGACGCAAATGTCTATCTAATATAATGTTAGCAATTATATCAGTTAATGCATTCATTCGTCTAGGAATGTGTTGATATGTGATAAAATGAAAATGTCTTTCCAACAAATGAATACGTAAATACAATCTCAAAATGTATGGGTTTCTGAAAAAATAATGACCATTTATTTGCAGAACAACAAGCTATGAATCTAGATTTTCAATCAATGCCCATACACTGAGATTGATTGCCTTGGTTAATAGTTCAAGGACAACACTATATTCAGTAACATTGTTTTTATTTCGTCCTAGAAAAATACCTTGTAGTTCTATCAACTCACCAGCAGGATCATAGATTACTTAGGATGCTATAGACAAATTCCTGGTACCGCAGGAAGCACCATCCCTGAAACCGACATAAGGGGTAACAGACATCTGCACAAATAAGAAAGACCTGAATAAGTAGGAAAATCCTCGTAAAGCACACCAAATCAAAACATGTACAAAAATGAAAAAACACCTATTTACACAAATCATGCATGAATGACTAACGCATAATACTTTTTGAGATACAACCCATGTCTAGGTTGTTCTAAAGGATGACCTTCGTAGTCAATGAGCTCATAGGTCCCATTCTACAATACGCATTTAACAAGGTAAGGCCCATGCCACATGGGTTAAATTTACCTCACCCCAGCTTATCATGAGTTTGTTCGTACAGGAGGACGAGATCTCCTTCTACAAAATAATGAAGGGAAACTCATTGGTCAAAATGAGCTTTGACCCACTTTTTATGTGCTTCAATAACTAGAGTAGCAGAGCGGCGGGTTTCATCCAACCTTTTGAGGTAAAGGAGACACTCTTATTCTGGTGAAGTGTTCGGTAGTAATTCAATAGCCAACTTGAGTGAAGGTATTTCAAATTCAATCATAATATTAGCTTCCATACCATAAAGCAACTAAAAAGGGGTGAATTCGGTTGCACTCTTAACTGAGGTTCGGTATGCCCAAAGAGTTGAAATTAACATGAGATGCCAATTGGATTTATGGATCCCAATCGTACGTTGAAGCATGGTAACAAGAATTTTTTTCACGGATTCAACATGGCCATTGGCTTGAGGATAATACGGTGTTGAGCTATCGTGATGCAGACTGTAATGTTCCATGATCTGGACAACTCATTAATCATGCAATGAAAAACGAATTTCTAGCAAAAAATTCAATAAAACAGTGAAATGGACTCTTGGATCCCATATGTTATACAATATGAAAATTAAATCCAAGAATATACGTGAAACAAAGCAAACTAGGTAGGTTAAATAGATCTCCCACACCTAGGATTTTCAAAATGTGCTAAAACCCCAAGACTACAAAATGTCGGAGCAGCTGCTCAAGGGACTGCATAGTCTAAGAGAGGTTTTACACATAAAATCATAGGATAAAATTATATCTACTCATATATTGATAAATAACGCTGAAGAACAAATATCTAATCTTCTATACTAAATACAAAAGAAACTGGCAAGGGTTTCTTGTGAAACACTGCATATAAAATGGTAAATCAAGTAATTTACTCAATAACCACTGAAATAATGAAGTACAAGAGTGTATAAGGATGAAATATATCTGATCTAATATATATCCCTCAAGGGCTTCCTCCCATGAAAGGATGAACCTCTCAATCACAAGGAAACTCTGCAACATAGCCACCAAACCATGCAATGAACACTGCCTCCAAAATAACGCACTCCCTAGCAGAAAAAACACTGGGAGGGTATGGGAAATGTGTGGTCTGATAGCACAGATCTGAAATAAGTCCTGGATCTTTCCAAACATATCTCTCAATTGAATTAAATCTTCCTCCAATGAGAAACTAGCTCAGAAGCCGAGATTTCAATCCCTTCCACTGCTGCACCCAGCAACACTACACAATCTCCGACACAGCTACGATGATGATGTAGGATGAAGCTTGGATTGAAAACCTGATGTGGAATGATGAATACAAAATCCTTCAATGAGGCTCCTCCAGGAGAGAGGTGGGATTCCCGCTCGAGAACACCCAGTGCTAAACAACATTGGAACTTTGCTAAGCAGCAAAGCAGCAAGAACTCTTAGCAGAGAAGAATTATAAACTAAGAAATCCCCCATAATTATGCCATCCTCTTCCTTATATAAGAAATGAGTTTTCTTGCCCTTGGCCCCACTCAATTAGGTTACTTCTAACCCAAGTTACATCTCCCTCCAAAATTGTGTTATCCATCCTAGGATTCCTCCTCCACTAAAACTATGTTGTTGACTTAGTCAAAGCAGCTACATTTTATCTATGTTCACACATGGCGGTGTTTTATTAGGCTATAAATAATGTCCCCTTTCACACTTGGAGTGTTTTTATCCTCCTTAGGAGACTTATGGGCTTTCATACCCATTTATTCACTGGGTACAGCTGTTGCTAACTCTAATGTTCCATTTAGCTTTGAGGCTAAAATTTTGGAACATTATAGTCCTCCCCTCCAGAATTTTGGAAAATGCATAAGGAGAAAAAAATTTCTCCCCTCTTCCTCATGTGGCCTCCATCAATATCCCCCATCACTGCATCAAGAGAATCTACAAATATATTGTCATCTAATGCTTCCTCCCAAGTGTGCAAAACCAAGGTGTTTGCATCAATCAAAGGTGGAAAGTGTGAATGTAAACCTGGTAGTTGTCTCATGGCCTTCAAAAAGTAGGACTGATGATCATCATGGGGAATGAATTCCTCCCTCACCCATGCTATCATCCAAATGAAGTGAGTCACCCTCCAACATGGTAACTCATGAAAAGTATCCTCCACCTATGGCTCTTGAAATGTAGGTGGGTTGAATAAGTGAACATGACAGGAAAGGGGGCCTATCTCATGCTATCCTCTTCTCCAATTATGACAAGTGTAGAAAGCATGTTGATATTGGCCTGCAACATAATTTCCCTCCAATGGAAAGAATAAGATTGAGCCTCCAAGGACTCTCCCTCCAAAGTCACGAGACATGCCAACGCAAACCCTTCCATTCAAGATGAATGGCACATCATCACAATTTGGCCTCCAAATTAGAAAATTACAGAAAGTTATGTGCAATTTAGGATGGTACCAAGGGTTATCCAAGTGGATATTACGTAGTCTTCCCAACTGCTGCTTCAGAATGTCATGTGGAAAGTGTTGCTGCAGCAAGTTACAAGCTGTATAAGTTTGTTCTCCCAACATGGGGAAGTAAGCATCAATGTCCATCAGATGTACATAGATATAATAACAATAAACTTGCCCAAAATCATATATAAATGGTCTAATATCATCATAAACATTGGCCCCAAAGTGACC
The DNA here is from genome assembly GCA_034641835.2 of Pinus albicaulis. Taxonomy (NCBI): domain Eukaryota; kingdom Viridiplantae; phylum Streptophyta; class Pinopsida; order Pinales; family Pinaceae; genus Pinus; species Pinus albicaulis. Next base: position 627,616,953 of record CM076579.1, read on the forward strand.
ATGAAACCCAAAAATACTCTTTCTCTTTTGAAGAGCAATGCACTGTGCAAACATGGTGTGAAAGTACAAATACCCAATGGAATAATGAACAAGTACAGAAATGCATTCTCTACCATACATACTGAGTTGGATGGAAGTGAGACCCTCCAACAAGTCCTCTCATGAGAATCCCCTCATAAAAATATGCAAGAAGAAGGGATACCTCCTCTCCTTGGAATATTTCACCCATGAGGACATGCTCCTATGTGACAGCGTTGTAGGCCTCTGAAATAAGGCTCCATCACTCCTCTCTTTTACATTCCATATGCCAAAGTCATCCACCATCATGCTGCTACGTGAGAAGGTCGTATTCATATATGGAATTCTCTCATGATCCTTCAATGCTAAAGGGTAGCCTCCTTGCACCATGAATGTGCCTTTCTTCTCTCTAGAAATCTCATGAAAAGTATGGGAAGAATTTTTCCCATACTCTCCCAAGTGTAACCATAGAAACAACAAATTTTGCTGCTGCTACATCTCTCCCTCATACAACCAATAGACTAAAATCATGAAGGTCAACTTTTATGATGTCCCATACCAACAAGTCCTCTTCTACTCTATCATATGGGTGCCATGCAATCCAATTGGTTCTTCTCTCCATACAAAGCTTCCCTTGAACAAAAACACATCAGAAATGCATGGAAGCAAGATAAAATAAAAAAAATTTTCAAATGACAACCAGAGAGTGAATCATGGTCCCTCTCATGCAGCCAGTCCACTACATCCTTTGCCTGCATCATAATAAGAAATAACAAGTTCTTTTCCAGCCACTTGTTTGATGCCATAGTCATCTCATAAGATGAAAACATGAAGTTACAATATGGTGTCAATGGTGCACACCACGATACATTTGGCTTCCCCCACAGCTCATCAAAATGATAGCCAAGATCAATGCCCACTAGTACATTTGGCAGAAATTCCGACACTTGGTTCCGACACTTTTGACCAAATGTCAGAAATTTCCCCAAATTTTTTCAATCCCGCCCGAAACCGTCGCTATACCAACGTCTATAGAAATGTGTCACAATACCGTTGCGACGTTTGAAGGAAGGCGTCGCAATTGCGACACTATGCCCCAAAGCGTCGCTATTGCGACGGCTGCTTCCAAACGTTGCAATTGTGACACAATGTCTAAGTGTCGCAATTGCGACGTTTGGAGGCAACCGTCACAATAGTGACACTTTGTTTGCGACACAATGTCTAAGTGTCGCAATTACGACATTTAGAGGGATCCGTCAGCGACGTTCTGGCCGCCGTCGGTATAACGACACTTATATGCAATAAACGACAGTTATATGCCTTTGCAAAAATGGTCGGCTTATAGAGCAGCGCAAGGAGTAGTTAATGGAGGCACCTTTGTGATTGTGCATAATTTGGAGAGAAAATAGTAATAATGAGAGAGGCTCCTTTAATTGCGTCTTTGATTTGTGAAGGTATGGATTTTCCAGCCTGCAATTCTATGATGTCGAGAAAGACTCGCAATCCTCTGGAAACAAGACTGTTGTGAAGATGCCTGGCGAAGAAACAAACATCCGGTTCATGACTGTTGATGAACACATCATAGTCCGGTGAAGAAGGAACCAAGGAGGGTATTCTCAGTGAATGAGGGATGTTGAAATATTAATTTCAACTACCTACCCTATCCTCTGGCCACTTTCTAAATCTGTTTGAATGGCTCTGTCAAACAGCCGCTTTCTAAAATTGATGAACAGTCCATTTTGGTTTTGAAATCACAGTCCCCGCACACTTAAAAACAGAGCGTTGTATTGTTTTGGAAACAGAGAAATTTAATAGTAAATGCAGGAGATTTTAATTCAGAATAACGTGGCCCCACAGACCACAGACCAAATCAACCATCCACGTGGAAGCAGGCGATTTGATCACGTTATTTTTTGGCTCGTCTGCATTGTGGAATTCCGGACCCGAAACATTATAGGGCGGAATTAATTTGATTTTCACGTCACAGTTTTCCTCCGTACAAAAAGCCAAAAAATGGAACTGAATTTTTATATGGCGTATTCTATGAATTTTTCGCGTCATAAATTAGGGTGACATCAGCAGGCTATTTTGGAACGCGAATTTGTGATTGAAATCAGGTTTTTTGTTTTTGAAGTCCGGACGTATGATATAGTTTTATTAATATTTCGTTATAAGTTTTGTTTCACCGCCCGATAGTTATTTAAACCATTGGTTCATATATAACATATGCGCAAATATTTCACTTTGGGCATTTGTAATGTGGGCCCCGAATACTTTAAATAGGTACATATACATTAGACAGTTTAAAAGTTTTGAGGATTGCACCCCCTGTGCAATTGTTTGTTTATAAGATTATATGATACATGTGAGATAAAGGTTTATTATTTATCATATATAAATAAATTTTATCAATATTGGACATTTACACTTTTATGAGGTGATGTTATAAGTAAATTCATAAATATCTCTTTTTAATCCTCATTTTACTCCATGAATATGTTTGGAAATGAAATTTCAATAGATTAATTTTCTCCTAACCTATGTATCATCAATATTTTACATTTACATTCTTAATTATGAGGTGATGTTATAGGTAAATCCATGAATATCTCCTTTTAATCTTCATTTTACTCCATGAATATGTTTGGAAATGAAATTTCAATAGATTAATTTTCTTGCTATTATATGTTTTATGAAGATATGGTAAGGAATTCTCTCTTGTTCTTCTTAGAAATAATTATATATAATTTTTTTTTCTTCAAAATAGATTAAAAAAATTATATGAGAAAAATTATTAATTCATCAATATGTGTGTGTGTGTTTTGTGATGAATAATTTCATAGTTCAACTTAATGGTTCATTATATAATCATGTGACCATCACCAATGATATATCTTAAAAAGCAACTGAAAAGCCATGTGTACAAAATTGATGTATACTCTAGAGAGTGGTTCTCATATCACTATGTAAATTGTTGTATGCTACTTCAACAAAATTATAAGATAAACTATAATACACATCATATATGCACCATAACAATTGGTACAGGGTAAAACCCACCTGCCACACCTTTGTACTCGATCCAATTTTCTCTGTCAACTCTTCTAGCTGTGGGAGTTTCCTTCAAGGATCATAATACCCCCAAGGCCTGTTATCACCCTAGTAATTCTCAAGTTGTGGGATAGGGATTTTTGTAGTTAAGAACACCAGGGGTAACCAAGAACCGCTTTGGGAATTCAAGATCTAGCCTTCTTGAACCCTAGAGAGGGATCTCTCCGTATGATTTAGCTTTGTTTTAGTAACAGATATTAGGCTAGCTATGATTGTGTATTTGGGTTTGATTTTAAAATATTGGTGGGAATAAAGAGATTTCAAGGTAAACCAGAAGGATCTACCAGAATATTGGGCAATGGAGTCAACTCTCTAAGCAAGCAGAACTAAGAAATAAGGCTCAAAGATGCAAATGTGCTAAGGGCAAGATAGGTAACCTTCTAAGGCTATGTATAGGCTTGATTTGATGGAGTGGATGGAATCTGAGCAAAAGGGCACTTAAGAATCCTTAAGCTACAGATAATAATATTGAAGAAGGGGATCTAACTAGGAACCGTAGAACTGCCCATAAGGTTTTACGAACAGGCTATTACTGGCCTACCATCTTTAACGATGCCAAAAAATTCGTACAGGCCTGTGATAGCTGCCAAAGGGCAGGATTCCCTTAGCAGTCTGATGAAATGCCTTTGAACCCTCAACTAGTGATTGAACCATTTGAACGTTGGGCACTTGATTTTGTTGGCCCTATTAGTCCTCCCTCAAACCAAAAAACATACATCCTAGTTGCAACCGAATATGTCGCTAAGTGGGTCGAAGCAGAGGCACTTTCAAAAGCTATAGAGGACTCTGTAGTACAGTTTCTTTTCCAAATATTTGTGCGCTATGGTCTCCCAAGGGACATAATAACAGATGGAGGACCACAATTTGTAGGTAATAAATTAGCTGAAACATTGCAAAACTACCACATTTAGCACAAGATTACAACTCCATATCACCCACAGGCCAATGGCCAAGTAGAGAGCATGAACAAAGTAGAAAACATTAAAATTCCAAGTAGAGAGCACGAACTATAGTTGTATTTAGAAATTTTATTCACACTGAATACTTTGAATTGTGAAGTATTTATACAAAAAAATGTTTACAAAATATCTCAGGAATTGAGATAATGTTTTAATAAAAAATAGGAAAGAAAACTTAAAAAGAGGGACAGCTGCAAAACAGTTTGCAAGGTGTTACCTTTTGACAAGCAAAAATAGAACTGATTATTCTAATTTGAACTGATTGTTGTTGTGCACTTTAGCCCTATATTTTTACCATTTGAGGTAACAGTAAAAAAATAATTTCCAAGTGAATTTCCTGTCTTTTATCCATTAAATTCACAACAGATCTATGAATTCTTGCCACTTTTCTGCAGAGGGGATCTTCATAGTCTTCAATGTTCTGTAACTTTCATCTGCCTCTGTATACTTGGAAAAGTTAGGCTTGATAGTGAACATATGCCTGATCTCATTATCTAAAAGGAACATATTTTCAAAATACTGAAGAAGTATTTTGCCTATTGGTGATCCTTGAGGCAGTTGTTGTCTAGCTTGCTCTTTTGCATGATTTCTGATTTTTAGATCATAATATTTCTGAGGCATTAACTTTTCATTCAATGCGCGAATATCAGGCAAACCTACTTCTGACAATTTTTTGTATTTGGCTAAAAATCTTGAGATGGATAAATTCATGTCTTTACATCGGTCCTCTAGATTACTCATTATGTTTCTTTTTTTCAGGACCTTTTTGATTTGAAGAATGGTTTCTGTTCTATCAATAATTTTCAATTGTTTCAACTCTTCCCTGGTTTTACTGTTTAAAAAAGCTATGAGTTGGATTTCTTGGGCTGGTTTTTTTTCAATTTCCCTCTTAGTCTTGTCAATCTCTGCACTAGCAACTTGAAGTAACTCCCTCTGTTCATAAATTATCTGAATTGAAGGCCATTGAGAATGAATTCCATCAATAATTTTGGTCCATAAATGATTTTTTATAAAGGCCACTTGATGTGTAAGATTTACTTGTGCTTGCAGAATCTTTACCTGTTCTTGTAGTCGATCAGCCCTTTGCTCATGTCCTCTAGAAGTAATCAAGGCATCATTTTTGGATTTTTCTAAATTTTTCATAGTGCCTTTCAAACTAAGAATCTCTTTATCTTGGTCTTGTAGTGTGCTCCTCTGTGAGGATGAAGAAGAAGAGGCAGAGATTAGAGAAGTAATTGGCAATGCAGTTTCCAGTACTCCTTTCGGTGCCAAGTGTTCTGCCAAAGTAGATGGTATAGCAGTGTTTACAGTGGGGATCACTGTAGGAATGACCATTGGTTGTGCTTTTCTTAGTTCTTCATTCTCTTTCATTAGAGCTTCTATTTGACTTTCCATTGTTTTTATCTGATCTGTCATTTGATGTACAAGCTTCTTTAAATCATCATTCTCTGTTTTTTGCTGTAGAATTTCTTTTGCTTGAGAGTTTTCACTCTGAGGCAACTTCAACTGTTTTCTAAGAGCAGCTATATCCTCATTTTTCTATTTAATTAAGACTTTTGCCCCTTCAATGTTGGCTGGGTCACCCCCTGCTTCAATCACTATATCTTCTTGTGCTTTTATTCTTAAATTATTAGCATACGGTGAGGCTTTTTCCAACCTCATTTGATTTTGGAGGTTGAGCACTGTTTTCTCAAGCCTAATTGATTTCATAGTTTTACTGACAATTTTGGAATATAGCATTTCAGTATTGCTCCTATGAAATTCAATTTGATCTAATTCATGAATGGCATCTGCATCCAGTTCAAGATCTGTTTTGGAATAATCTGCCACTAATTTTGGCTCAGCCACTGTAGGCTTCAAGAATGACATTACCAATTTATTGGATGAATAATCAAATGCTGAAACAATCCTATCTTTGTTTCCAGGCTTTTCCTTAAGAAATATAGAATGAGCTTGATTCTTGAGCTCCTCATTCTTCTCTTTAATCTGTCTGAATCTGATCTAAATCTCTGACTCTGTATTGTTAGTTTCCTGAGAAGAAGGAGGCAAATCGACAGTAGCCTGGTTTTCCTTCATGACTGTATCTTTTTGTTGTGTTCCAATTTTTATATTTTGAAGCTCTTTTAATGTTTGAGTGACTATTATTGTTGCTTCATCATTTATATCAATATGTACAGCCTTATCCTTTTCTTCTTCTGTTGACTTTCTTCTTTTACTATAAGGAGTTCTGAATTTTATGTCCTCAATAGTCTCAGCTATGAAACTATCTCCTTCTCTATCTCTTTTATGTACATTATCAGTATCTTTGCTTGTAGAAGCCACCTGTACTGTCTGTTCAATCTGTTTGCCTTTGCCACTATCTACCTGTATTACCTGTACTGCCTGTGAATCATCATCAGATAGGGTGTTTGGCTCCCATTCAATTTTATTTACATATATTTCAATATGGGGATTAGGATCATGCAAGTAAATAGGCAACTTACATTTTACCCTTGCTGCACTCAAAATACCTTGTGGGTCATACTTCCATGTAAAACTACATGGGAACTTATACTCTTTAAGTTTGACATTTATCTCATTGGCAGCTTCTTTGTTATTCACAATGAATGGCCCAATTTGATTTTTCAGCTTAAATTGGGTATTTTTCTTGAAAGCTATGAAGTTGATTTCATCTACATTCAATAGTTGTCTCAGATATTCTAAAGCAAATATTCTTGTAGTAACAAATCTGGGTAACTTATATGGGGCCAGGGATGAGCGATACACTCTGATTTCTGTATGATTTTTATATAAATACCAATCTCCAGTTTTGTAGCTCTCTGATAACTACAGAATTATTCTTGTCTCATCATTGATCCTAGGGATCTCCTCTTTTTCCAAGAGATACATAGGAGGGGCTATAAATGAGTCATTGAAATCTGTAAAACTATACTTTATGTTCCATTTCCTTAGAATAGATTACCAAAATACTACTGATAGAACTTTTCCTTCTGCATCCACTTTCTCACATTCAATTGAAAACTTATCTGTTTGATAATATAGGAAGAGGTGGAGTAGATAAGAGGAGTATCTGAAAACTCCTTCGTCTGGTAATCTGGATAATTGATAATGCATAATTTCAGCAATAAATCTAGCAAAATTGAACTGAATGGATGGTGATTGACCAGCGCTTAGAGTTGACAGAAAACCTAGGATATCCACATCAGTGAATTCATCACTGGCGTATCCTAGTATGAAGGAGAGCATTGAGACAATCTGTCTAGTTTCATCTGGGAAATCAATGGTGTCGAAAGGAGGATTTAACTTAGGAATATCAACTTGATTTGGACAAAAATTCTGGCATATTTTGAATCTAGTATTGAACTCCAAGTCAAGATATAGTTGGGTTAAATCTTCTATTGATAGGGAAGCATAATTGGGGTCATTATTCATTTGCAGCATGGAATTTATCGACTTTTCGGTGATGTAAAACATGATATGTTTTTCTTTGTCTACAATACATCTTTGTTCTAGAATATAGTAGGCTTGGCATGATTTATTAAATTCAGGAAGAGAATGAGTGAGAGGGACAATATATCTAGGCAGATTGGATTCCCAAATTGGAATATCTTTGTCACTCTTTTCCACTGATTTTCCATAGCACCAATTATAGACATCAAACAGGTTAAATTCTACATTAGGGTCTAGTATTCTATAGTCCAGATCAAATAAAGGGTTGTTCTCTCGAGAAATGACTGGAGGTTGGACTGGTCTAACCACTTCTGTAGAATAAGCCATGAGTACAGGAGTTGGTTTGTCGATTTTGAAGGACATAGGCTGAGGAATATTTGCAGAAGACTTATTTTGAGATTTTGGGCCTCCATTCTTGGGGGTTTCCTATTTCTTGGTCATTTTTAATAATGAACGAAGAAAGCTTAAAAGTTTTGCTAAGTTCCTTTACGATAAACAGGGGTTTCTTGGCGAATTTCTACCGAAAATGGGGTTTCTGAGTAGGTTTTTTAGGAAATGAAAGGAATTTAAAGCTCAAAATGTGTACTTAAAATCGATTTCAACAGAAAAACGGACCAGGGTATGGAAAAAACTGCGAGAAAGGGAAATTAGGGATTCCAGGGAAATTTTGACAGAGTTTCCTCTGAAAATGAACACTTTTTTGCAGTAACTTTGGTAATTATTTTAGATCGACAAGAATTTTGAAATCTCAGAGGGAAAATTCAAAGAAAAGTACCTGAAGAACCAGCGAAATTCGGTTGAAGATGTTGCAAAGGTGCTTAGTATTCAATTTTTTGAAAATGGCTTCGCAGAGGACAATGTAGTACTTTGTAATGGAAATTCAGGGCAATGGGCATCGAAAAATGGTACTGGTAGGTTGAAAATGGCTCTGCAAAGTTTCCTAGGGTTCAAACGACATGATTTTGAGGAAAAACGGTTCTGAAATGTTTTTATAGGTTTAAAGCGAAAAGGTGAAAATTTGAATGAAAAATATAATTTTAATGTATTAAACGATGGTATAACCATAGTTAAATGACATTAAACTTGAGTTAAACGGGTGAGGTTTAGGGAATAACGCCAGTGGTATTCGTGAGGGTAAATGGTGGTAAGCGGAAAATAGCTTTTCCAACGCGATACAACGTGGTGGTAACACGTAAGCGCGGGTGGTTTGGAAAAACCACCCATTTCGCGCGGCTTTGCCAAAACATCAAACGATCACTTTATGAGCGCGAAAATGTATTAGTGCCGTCGGATCTGGATTCAACAAGCGAATGGCCACGATCAAAAGGAAAGGTGCGGGGAAAAGGTAAGTTATCGGGTTCACTTTGAGCCATTGATCTTGGGAAACCATCGCTATAATGACATTTAGAGAAAAGTGTCGCAATACCGACACTTAGAAAAAGTGTCGCAATTGCGACATTATGCCCCAAAGTGTCGCTAGAAGGCTGCCTCCAAACATTTCTATTATATGTTTTACGAAAATATGGTAAGGAACTCTCTCTTGTTCTTCTTAGAAATAATTATATATAATTTTTTTCTTTTTTTCCAAAATAGATTAAAAACATTATATGAGAAAAATTATTAATTCATCAATATGTGTGTATTGTGAGGAATAATTTCATAGTTCAACTTAATGGTTCATTATATAATCATGTGAGCATCACCAATGATATATCTTAAAAAGCAACTGAAAATCCATGTGTACAAAATCGATGTATACTCTAGAGAGTGGTTCTCATATCACTATGTAAATTGTTGTATGCTACTTCAACAAAATTATAAGATAAACTGTAATACACATCATATATGCACCATAACAATTGCCATACAACTAATTTGTTTTAGGATACATGTGGCATTCTAGGGGTAAATTCTATACCAGCGTAGATCCATCTTAACTCCAGATCTATCAAGCGCCGAGAGGGATCAAATCTCTCCAGGTGCAAACCTTTTTTTTTAGTGCGAAACTTGAGAAAAGTTTTGCACCTCGAGAGATTTGATCCCTCTCGATGCTTGATAGATCCGGAGTTAAGATGGATCTACACTGGTTTCAGTCGTGTACTGCCAAGGAAAATCTATCGAAGATATGATTAATTTTATCAATAATATGTAAATATATCAAATATTAATATAATCATTTTAGATATGCTAAATATTTTTGAGATTAACTTGGTCATTTTAATTTTAGATTTTCTTACTTACCTTAGTTTGTTGAGATGATAAATATTGTTAATAACTATAATGATGAAAAATGATGAAATAACTTTTTTGAATGCAAAGTGACAATAATAGTGTTGAAAGATAGAAAATGTGAATAATAAGAATGTAATCATGTTACAAATAGTATTCATTGTGATCAATCTCAAACTATTTTCTTCTACTATTCTTATTGTTACCCTTGTTAGTTTTGTTATCTTTTCATATGAATTATATGAAAAATAAAATCTAAATCATAAAACAATTAAATCTTTAGCTTGAGCTATTGTAGTAAACATGATACCTTGTCTCTCTTGCTCTCCAATATTAATATGTTAAATTACTATAACACAAAAATCAATGTACATTGTCAATAATTTTGTGTGCTTACACTAAAATCAATGCATATTGTTAATCCAATCACTTTAAAATTAATGTACCGTCATATATCCAATTAGATCAAGTCATAAATCAACATATACATTCAAATGAATTCATTTAATACAAGCAATAAAATAAGATTAGAAAATAACTTGTACATTGAAATCAATGCACCTAATGCAAGAAATCAAATAAGATTAGAAACCAACATCTACACTGAAATCAATGAATTTACTCAAAGCAATCAAATAGGATTAGAAATTACCATCCACACTGAAATCAATGCATTTAATGCAAAAAATCAAATAGGATTAGAAATAATCTACATTGAAATCAATGCATCTAGTGGAAGCAATCAAATATAATTATAAATAGACTTCTAAATTGAAATCAACACATCCAGTGCAAGCAATCAAATAGTATTGGAAATCACCACCAACACTGAAATCAATGCATCTAGTGCAAGTAATCAAATATCATTAGAAATAAATATCTACACTAAAATCGATACATCTAGTGCAAATAATCAAATAGGATTATAGATCACCATCTCTTGTTTTTCGTCTCTCTATCTCACCCCCCTAAACACACACGCTCTTGCACTCCATATATATCATTCTCTTTTTCAATCACCCCCTCTCCCCATCTCTCTCTTCTTCACTCTCTTCACCTTCCATCTATATCTCTATCTTCCCCTTCTCTCCCTCTCCCCCCTAATATCTCGCTTTCCTTATTTTTTTGTCTCTCCCTCTCTCTCCATCTTCCTTATCACTCACTCTCTCTCTCTCTAGAAACCAACATCTACACTGAAATCAATGCATTTAGTGCAAACAATCAAATAGGATTAGAAATCATCTACATTGAAATCAATTCATCTACTGTATGTAACCAAATACAATTATAAATCGACATCTAAATTAAAATCAACATATTCAGTGCAAGAAATAAAATTGTATTATAAATCACCACCTACACTGAAATCAATGCATCTAGTGCAAGTAATCAAATATCACTAGAAATAAATATCTACACTAAGATCGATGCATCTAGTGAAAATGATCAAATAGGATTAGAAATCACCATCTCCACTTATATCAATCCATCTAGTGCGAGAAATATTCCTCCGTCTCTCCACCCTCCATCCATATCTATATCCCCCTCCATCTATTCCTTTTTGTCTCTCTATCTAACCCCCCTAAACACACACGCTCTCGCACTCCATATATATCAATCTCTTTGACAATCACCCTCTCTCCCCATCTATCTCTTCTTCCCTCTCTTCACCTTCTATCTATATCTCTATCTTCTCCTTCTCTCCCTCTCCCCCACTAATATCTCTCTTTCCTTCTTTTGTCCTCTCTCCCTCTCTCTCCATATTCCTTATCACTCACTCTCTCTCTCTCTAGAAACAAACATCTACACTAAAATCAATGCATTTACTCAAAGAAATCAAATAGGATTAGAAATCTCCATCTACACTTAAATCAATGCATTTAGTGCAAATAATCAAATAGGATTCGAAATGATCTACATTGAAATCAATTCATCTAGTGCAAGTAATCAAATATAATTATAAATCAACATCTAAATTGAAATCAAAAAATTCAGTGCAAGCAATCAAATTGTATTAGAAATCGCCACCTACACTGAAATCAATGCATCTAGTGCAAGTAATAAAATATCATTAGAAATAAATATCTACACTAAAATCGATGCATTTAGTGCAAATAATCGAATAGGGTTATAGATCACCATCTCCACTTATATCAATCCATCTAGTGTGATAATTATTCTTCCCTCTCTCCACCCTCCATCCATATCTATATCCCCCTCCATCTCTTCTTTTTTGTCTCTCTATATTACCCCCATAAACACACACGCTCTTGCGCTCCATATATATAAATCTCTCTTTCAATCCCCTCCTCTCCCCATCTCTCTCTTCTTCCCTCTCTTCACCTTCCATCTATATCTCTATCTTCCCCTTCTCTTCCTCTCCCCCGCTAATATCTATCTCTCCTCCCTTTGTCCTCTCTCCCTCTCTCTCCATATTCCTTATCACTCACTCTCTCTCTCTCTCTCCACATTTCTCTCTCTATGTCTTTATTCTTACCTCCCTCTCCCTCCCCCTCCAAGTCCATCTCTCTTTCCCTCCCTCTCTCCACTCTCTCACATCCTCTCTCTTCCTTCCTCTATTTCCCTTTCTCTCCCATCTCTATCTCTCTCTCTCTCTCTCTCTCTCTTCACCCACCAACTATGTTACTATATCCCTTCCTCTCCTCTTATATCTCCTTCTCCCCCCCTTATCTCCATCTCTCCTTATTTGTCTCTTTTTCTCAGCCCGAAACATACACACTCTCTCTTTGTCTCTCCGTTGTCACTCCTTCTCTCTCTCCACTCCTCACTCTTTATATTTCTTATTTCCTACATCTCTCACCCTCCAACTCCATCTCTCCATTGATCCCTCTCTCCTCCTCTCTCTCGTCCTTCCTCTCTCTGTCTCTCCTAACTCCCTCTCTCTTCCTTGATCTCTCTCTCTCTCTCTTCCCTCCAATACTCTCTCTTCCTCCATCACTCTCCTCCTCTCTCTCATCCTTCCTCTCTCTCCCTTTCTCTCCTACCTCCCTCTCTTTTTTCCCTCCAATCCTCTCTCTTCCCCCATCTCTCTCTTTCTCTCTCTCTCTTTCTCTCCCTCTCTCTCTAATCCTTTCTCTTCCCCCATCTCCCTTTCTTTCTCTCTCTCTTTCCACCCCTCTCCATCTCCAACTATATTACTATATCCCTCCCTCTCACCTTCTCTTTTCTTCTCTCCACCCTTATTTCCATACATCTTACTTTGTCTCTTTATCTCACTCGTCAACATACACACTCTCTCTCCATCTCTCCCTTATCACTCTCTCTCTCTCTCCACTTCTCTCTCTCTCTGTATTTCTTCTTACTTATGTAAACTAATGAACATAAATATTCGTAAATATAAAGCAGATTATGGAGTAAATATGAAAAGAGGTTTTATTTACTTACCATAACTCTGGTTTATTTATATTTTTATTTATTTACCATACCTCTTTTATTTACTATGGTATTTGGCCCATAGACTTGTTATATACTTATATTTTTATTTATAATCCTATTTGATATATTGTTATTTATTTACCTTACTCTTTATACCTCTTTAATATTTATTTATTTACCATACTTATTTTATAAATATGGTATTTGGCCCATGGTATCAATATTAATTTGTCCCATGGTATTAGTCCCATAGGCTTCATCTAAACAAAACCTCTTTTTATTTTTATTTTAAATATAAAAAAGTTTATGGAGTAAATATAAAAAGAATTTTTATGTATTTACTATACATCTAGTTTATATATATTTTTATTTATTTACCATAGTCCTGGAGTAAGTATAAAAAATATGTTTTATTTATTTACCATACCTCATGTGTATTTATATTTATATTTATTTAAATTTTCAAATATTTCAACTTTGATGGGGAAATATTTATGTCCTTAAATATTTTAGTTTATCCATAGAATATGGGTTTTCTTTTTAAATATTCATTTTACAAATATTTAATTAAAATAAATATTAAAAGATGTTGGATTTTGATTGTTTGTGTTTAATTAACTCTTTTCTTTTGATTTAGGAAATGGTATTGACTTTAGTAAAGAGTAAAGATGTTTAAAATTTTACTTAATTTGGAAATTCAATGTGGTAAATTTTTTTGTTAAAGGTAAATTTTGATCCATTCAAATTCAAGTATATAATTTACTATCCATTCAAATTATATAAATAATACATAAAGTTATATACAATATAAATATTCAATTTATATAAAATTCAAGATTAGGTTAATGCTTTGGCCAATATTAGAAAAAGTAAAATTTATTATTTTTTGAGAACGTGACATATCCAACATCGGGGTCATTCAACTTAATGGTTCATTATATAATCATGTGAGCATCACCAATGATATATATTAAAAAGAAACTGAAAAGCCATGTGTACAAAATCGATGTATAATCTAGAGAGTGGTTCTCATATCACTATGTAAATTGTTGTATGCTACTTCAACAAAATTATAAGATAAACTGTAATACACATCATATATGCACCATAACAATTGCCATACAACTAATTTGTTTAGGATACATGTGGCATTCTAGGGGTAAATTCTATATGATGTGTATATCAATCTATTAGGTGTTGGTAAGTTGTGATTATCTAAGAAATGATAAGGAATATCCATACATCATGATCTTGTAATGTGATTATAAATTGTGTCTATAATTTCCATAAAATGTATAAATGATTTGTTTAAAAAAAATCAACACAATCAACCCTAAACAATGCTCATGATGTGGAATTTCATTGGTGAAACTAAAATGATGGTCACATGTCCCATTTCTATGGTAATGGTGATCATATATATGTTGTAGCGACACTTGATGAGTAATTAAATAAATCTCAGAGTGTGACTCATTGTGCCATATTTTTTTAAAGCATGCTTTGTTTTCCTAGTTTTTACTAATTTTTTAACATATTTTATTCATTTGGAAAGCTAATTAATGATGCTTTAAGTAATTAGGGCCTAATGAGAGATCATCTTCACATCTTCACTGAAATATATTTGGTAATTGTAGTCACTATATGGACCGCACATGCATGCTACTTAAGAAAAATTGAAATATAAACTATAATACACATCTTATATCTGCCATAACAATTTTCATACAACTTATTTACTTCTAGATACATATGAAATACTTCAGGTAAATGCCATATTATGTGTATACCAATATAGTAGGTGTGTTGGGAATAATACTGAGAGGGGGGGCGAGGAGTGAATCGATTATTCTTGCATATTCAAAACTTTTTACTTTTTCACTCTCTAAAACCCATACGCTACTTTCCTTTATTAAACTAGCGTATATACGCGGATATCCTTCATGAAACTCGCGTATTAGCAGAGATCTAGATATGCAGATGTTTATTAACTTAGTTCTTTGCACTATTCAATCATCTGATATTATGTTAATAGTAAACATGTGTAGTAACAACAGAATAAACCATCACACAAAGCATCACACATGAACACCAGGATTTTTAGGTGGAAACCCAAGTCGGGAGAAAACCACCGCTGCAGTTGCTCAGCCTTCAATATTTTATTATAGAGAAAACATCTTACAACATATGTGCTGGCGCAGACTTGACCAGCACGCAGGCACCCACCTGCGCTCGTTTACCAGCCTCTCCTGGAAGGGAGCTCCAACCCCCTGACTCGTTTACCAGCCTCTCCTGGAAGGGAGCTACGACCCCCTGCTCTCGTTTACCAACCTCACCTGGAAGGGAGCTACAACCCCCTGACTGAAGGCTACAACCCTCAGCACCTCTACGGACCACGTTTCATCAATTTTCACACTGGATCCAAAGATTCCTTTAGAACACAACTTGCATGCCTCGTTTCATCATATTTTCAGACTGGACCCACTCCATACTTTTAAGCTCAATCATTCAACCAAACTGAAACAGACAACTCAGAACTGTAGAATACAGATATCAGCAGCACGGCAGAACAGATCATACATTTCTTACCACAGACTTCAGCAAACCCTAGTTTGCATACGCGCTTTCCTTTCACTGATGTCGCGTATATACACGCTTCCTTTCACATAAACCAGCGTATACTTCTGTACATATTATAGATCCAATTTCATTGCGCATACACAATTTCTCTTCAGCGAAGCCGCGTATATACGCGCTTCCTCTTCGGCGAACTAGCGTATGGTTCTTCAGACTTTAGTGTCATAGCAACAGATACATCACTTCAGATTTTACCCTTTACCTCAGAAACATGTTCACCTCATCACAGATCTAATCATTCCATAAACAGATCTAGCAAGTATAAGTACATTTCAGATCTAGATCCCCTTCTTCATCATTGGTGCTTCATACATTTAGATCTATCATTCAACTGCAACCCTTTCCATTCAGATATACTTCAGAGAGAAGTATTCATTAAAGCTCAGACATCTTGCACCCACACTTGTGATTTTCACAATGAATCTCTTCTCCTTATATAGGTTTCCCCTTTTTTAATACCATGAGCCAAAACCACATTACTTCCGATGGTATTCCTGGATGGGATCATTTAGACGAATCATTACCCAATACAATGGGTCAATACCATGGTGGTTACCCCTAGTTTTGCACTTTATGAGGGCTTTTTGCCCATACGCAACTTGGAACATTGTTTCCCGCGTGCATACGCGACTTCTCCTAGACAAATCCGCGTATGCCTTGAGACATACCCTTTTCATCATACTTTGACACATACTGACAATTCTTCCATCAATACATTCTGTACGCACTGTAGATACATCAGATTTAGTTCATCAAGACATATTCTATCAAGCACAACTTCATTAAGTAAGTTGCCATCATCTTCATCAAGTGGGTTTCTATTCAAGGACAACACTCAGCATCATATTGCTAGCAAACATCATTTCATATCAGATTTACATCATTTACCAAGTCCATCAGGTCAAGAATAACTTCATCAGGTGGTTTTCCATCAAGGACAACACAGGTCAACAATCTCATGTCTTCATCTTCATTCAGTGGGTTGCCATCAAGGACAACACTCTGCATCATATTGCCAACAATCTCCCCCTTTGTACTTGATGGCAACCACGATGGTGTTTGGTTACCGCAAAGGTGTTTGGTTACCACAACAGATAGGTACATTAAGAATACAATGACACCATGTCACATTCCCCATTTTTGACACCATTCTTTCTCTTCAATCAAACACCATGTCACTCTCCCCCTTTGACATCAAGGGCAAAGGGTGGATCAAAAACCAACATACTCTCCCCCTTTTCTCCGCATGTGGAAGAAGCGTTCTGCAGATCTTATATATACTGAAGTGACCAAGCTCCCCCTGAGTTCATGCTGAATCTTCAAACATATTTTCCAATGAAGTACATGACTCTATGACTTTCGTATCACCAATGACTCATACTTACATCAAAGATCCATCCAAGTGGATTAACATATGAGACTCAACTACCCAACCAAGTGGGTTTACAAATTTTACTCAGCTACCCAACCAAGTGGGTTTACAAAATTTGACTCAGCTACCCAACCAAGTGGGTTTACAAATTTATCAAGACCTTACATGACTGAATATTACAATTTTACATCATGGATCTCTACATGACCTTTTCATCAAACTACAAATATAACTTTAAGACCAAAAGATAACATATTTCAAAACCATCATAATGCCAACAATGCATTATACTCAGCAAAGCTAATGCTCCCCCTGAATCTATGTATCCAAGCAACCTTTCCATATGACTAAGGCTCCCCCTTAGTTTGTGCATCCTGAACACTTTCACCAAAAAATCATCAAGGCATCTTTATCAAAACATTGGAAATAGAATTATGAGAACTGAAACACCACAAACAGTATCAGAGATACCAAACATCACTGTAGCTGTGCTGAAGAAAGCTGACCCCAAACAGAAATTTGTCAGCAACCATACATACGCGGTTTTATGTTCATGAACTCGCGTATATACGCGACTGTGTTTCAGGAAACCCGCGTATCCAATACCATCTTCTATATTTTAACCAGATCTGATCCTCTGTGAGAAAAAGACAGTGTTCAGCTTCTTTCTGACATATTTGAATGCTTCCCTGGACTACATATAGATAGAATAGTGTAGTTGTGTCTTCAAGTGTCATCCAACGGTTGTAGCATAAGCACATTAGTAACCAAGCCTTCAGATTCTTTGCAGCATCAATACAATCTTTCCAAGAGAGATTATCATACCAGAACAACATCTTCAAATATGTGTCAAGCAATCATCCATGTGGTCCAATATCATCAAGATCTTCAAGATTTAACATGAAGTAATATGTGTAGGCAAAAGATCTCAACCATAGTAACAAACTCTGCATGATTTATTTCTGAATCAAACGACTTCCAACTCATCCATGTGTGAGCACAAAAGATACTTTTCAGTAAACAGGGATCAAAGTCTCATCATAATAAACCATATACCAAGTCATCATCATTTTGAGCATGAGTATCACAATAACCAAAGAATAAGCAGTCATAGTGCCAACAATGCAATCATTAGTATTCAACCTGCTGCTCCCCCTGAACCAGTGCTCCTTCTTAACTTGTGCAACCTGAATACGTTCATCAGCAAGTCATCAGCAACAATCTCTGCATGGGCTGCCCTTATCTCCGAATTATAGGACTTTCATCTCAACAATGAATACTCTTCATCAACAAGCAAACAAGACTCATCCACAATCTTCAACACAAGAAACCATGTATCGTTTCTTCATTATTTAGAACTGAGAAACTAATCTGAAATTGAGTCAACAATACAGTTATTAACAGTCAGACTGATGCTCCCCCTGAGCCTCTGCTCCAGATCTTTAGCTAGCATATAAATTCTCTTATCATCAATGCATACGCGACTGTGTCTGCTGGAACTCGCGTGTATACGCGACTTTTGTTAATAGAACCCGCGTATGGAAAGTGAAGCATAGAAATTTTTCTCATTCCTTCATCTCCCCCTGAACTTGTACTTCCTGTACCTGTCTTCTTCATATCAGATGCTCTGTCAGAAATACATATAACCAGAAAAATCAAATCAACCATGAGAGACATCATACATTGCTCCCCCTGTGACGATACATTACTAAATCTCATAATGTATCCCATATCATTCCTGCAGTCAATAAGAGAAGTAAGCTTCAGAAGCGGATGACTGCAGTAGGGTCAGAATTCCCTACGTTTCTGATTGGTCCTCCTTATTTTTCCAAATTTGCTTGAACTTCCTAACTGTGTGCTGAAAATTGTCCACTTTCTCAGATCTGTTCAACCTGCATTCCTTTTCTACATGTCCATACTTGTTACAAGAATAACATCTCATGTGCCCAGAGAAATAAGCATAAGAATCATAATGAGTATTTCTAATCTTCCTTCTTTTGCAATCAGCTGCTTTATGTCCATACTTGTTACATGAAAAACAATATCCTTTGAAGAAACCAGAGTACCTTCCTATGTAGAATCTGTTTGTTTGAGGCTGAAATGATCTGCTCCTGCAATTTGCTGCAACATGCCCATAATTATGACATTTAAAGCATTCAACATTATTGACTGATTTCCTTTGAGATTTCATCATTTTTGGTTGACCTTTTGTCTCTTTCAACACTTCAAGTTTTGCATTGACATCCTCTGAATTTTTAACACTTCCTTGTGAGCTAGATTCTCCTTTAACAGTTTCATGGAAACCAAGACCAAGTTTGATAGCAGGAGACCTTTGATTGCTCAGAATATTGTCCAAGATATTAGTACTATCTTGAAACTTCAAAAGTTCAATCTTTTCTTCTAATTTACCTTTGAGAATGTTTACCTCAACCTCCGAGGCTTGACATTGCTTTGTCATGCTTTCTTCTTTCCTTCTTCCATCTTCTACTTGATCCTTCAGATTTAGAATCTCTTCTTTCAACCAATTCTCGTTTTCTTCACATGTTTGTTGCATCTCTTCATTCTTCTTGTTTGATTTTTCCAGATCTTCTTTGAGAGAGATGATTTTTGCTTCAAGGCCTTCCTTTTCAAGTGGTTGTAGAGGTTCCTCATTCTTCTTACTTGACGCTTCAATATCTGCTTGCAGAGAGATGATTGCAGCTTCAAGTCCTTCATTCTTCTTGTGTGATTCTTCGAGATCTGCATTTAGATCATTGATTTCTGCTTCTAGTTCTTTAATTCGATTGGATGCATAAGTATGAAACCTTTGATACTTGTCCACCTGTCCATTCAGCATTTCTATTTGTTTTTCCATTTGAGAGATCATCTCTTTGCTGATAGATTCTTGCTTCTTATATGAACTTTGTAGTTCTTCATCTTTAAACTTGAGAGCTTATTCTAGATCCACAACTTTACTTTCACTATCTTCACTATTGCTAGCACAAAGAAGATTACAAGGACCCAAATCACTATCAGATTCATCTTCTTCAATTTTCGCTATACAAGTTTTCTGAGACATCTCCTTGCTTTGAGTAGCCTTATTCTTTTTCTTCTTTTCCATGAGCACTTGTAGAGCTTGGTCAGAATCTTCTAGATCCATACTGTCACTTTCACTATCATAACCTTTGCATATACAGTTAAGTAGAATACAAGAACAACGATTAATACCTGTTTCATCTCCTTCAATTTCTGCTATACATGATTTCTGAGGTATCTGCTTGCCTTGAGTAGCTTTCTTCTTTTGCTTCTTTGCCATGAGCACTTTCAGATCATGGTCAGAATCTTCTTCATCTTCACTGGACACTTCATCATCATCTTCATTTGCATAATAACTCTTCCTCTTTTCAAATTGTTTCCCCTTACCATGTTTTTCTCTATAAGGACATTTAGCAGCATAGTGACCAACTTTTCCACACTCAAAACATTTGAAAGGAAGCTTACCTTTGAATCTTACAGTTCCTAGTTGGAGTTTTCTCACGAAATTCACTTCTTCTTCATCGGATATATAGCTGGATTCTTTGACAACTTCCTTTTCTTTTCTTCTTGCAGATACCTTAAAAGCAGCTTCTCTGGTTTGAGAGGGACCTCCTTATCTCATTTCAAAAGCAGTCAGAATACCATGTAATTGAACAATAGTAAGAGTTTGCAGATCTTGCCTTTCTTCAATAGCTGAAACTTTAGAGTCAAATTTTGAAGTCAATGATCTTAAGAATTTTTCGACCAGAGTAGTATCAGTTATGGTTTCACCCAAATTTCTCATTCGATTTACAATATCATCCAGACGTAAGAAGAAATGAGCAATACTCTCATCACTATGGATCTTCAAATTTTCATATTCAATTCTAAGAGTTTGGAGTTTTTCACTTTTTACCTTTGTGTCTCCTTCATAACTTAGAATGATTTTGTCCCATATTTCTTTTGCTGAATGTAGCTGCATCACTTTAGCAAATTCTGGTTCAGACATGCTTCCTAATAAGACATTCACCGCTTTGGCATTAATTTCATACTTCTTCCTTTCAGCTGCATGAGTAGGAATACTTGCCGGATACTGATAACCTTCTTCCACGATTGCCCATACATCTGCACCAAGAATTTGCAGATATGATTTTGTTCGTACCTTCCAGAATATCAGATTGCTTCCATTGAATATAGGTGGCTTTATAGACATTACTCCTTCAAGACTTCCCATTGCGACGGATCTCCTTCAAGCGATCAAGCTTCTGCAGAAGAACCTGCTCTGATACCAATTGTTGGGAATAATACTGAGAGGGGGGGGTGAATCAGTATTTACTGCATATTCAAAAAAAAAATCTTTTTCACTCTCTAAAACCCATACGCTACTTTCCTTTATTAAACTCGCGTATACACGCGGATATCCTTCATGAAACTCGCGTATTAGCAGAGATCTAAATATGCAGATATTTATTAACTTAGTTCTTTGCACTATTCATTCATCTGATGTTAAGTTAACAGAAAACATGTGTAGTAACAACAGAATAAACCATCACACAAAGCATCACACATGAACACCAGGATTTTTAGGTGGAAACCCAAGTCGGGAGAAAACCACCGCTGCAGTTGCTCAGCCTTCAATATTTTATTATAGAGAAAACATCTTTCAACATATGTGCTGGTGCAGACTCCTACCAGCATGCAGGCACCCACCTACGCTCGTTTACCAACCTCTCTTGAAAGGGAGCTACAACCCCCTGACTCGTTTACCAGCCTCTCCTGGAAGGGAGCTACGACCCCCTGCTCTCGTTTACCAGCCTCACCTGGAAGGGAGCTACAACCCTCAGCACCTCTACGGACCATGTTTCATCAATTTTCACACTGGATCCAAAGCTTCCTTTAGAGCACAACTTGCAGGCCCCGTTTCATCATATTTTCAGACTGGACCCACTCCATACTTTTAAGCTCAATCATTCAACCAAACTGAAACAGACAACTCAGAACTGTAGAATACAGATATCAGCAGCACGGCAGAACAGATCAGACATTTCTTACCACAGACTTCAACAAACCCTAGTTTGCATACGCGCTTTCCTTTCACTGATGTCGCGTATATACACGCTTCCTTTCACATAAACCAGCGTATACTTCTGTACATATTACAGATCCAATTTCATTGCGCATACGCGCTTTCTTTTCAGCGAAGCCGCGTATATACGCGCTTCCTCTTTGGTGAACTAGCGTATGGTTCTTCAGACTTTAATGTCATAGCAACAGATACATCACTTCAGATTTTACCCTTTACCTCAGACACATGTTCGCCTCATCACAGATCTAATCATTCCATAAAAAGATCTAGCAAGTATAAGTACATTTCAGATCTAGATCCCCTTCTTCATCATTGGTGCTTCATACATTCAGATCTATCATTCAACTGCAACCCTTTCCATTCAGATATACTTCAGAGAGAAGTATTCATTCAAGCTCAGACATCTTGCACCCACACTTGTGATTTTCACAATGAATTTCTTCTCCTTATATAGGTTTTCCCTTTTTTAATGCCATGAGCCAAAACCAAATTACTTCCGATGGTATTCCTGGACGGGGTCATTTAGACGAATCATTACCCAATACAATGCGTCAATACCATGGTGGTTACCCCGGTTTTTCACTTTATGAGGGCTTTTTGCCCATACCCGACTTGGAACGTTTTTTCCCGCGTGCATACGCGACTTCTCCTAGAAAAATCCGCGTATGCCTTGAGACATACCCTTTTCATCATACTTTGACACATACTGACAATTCTTCCATCAATACATTCTGTACGCACTGTAGATACATCAGATTTAGTTCATCAAGACATATTCTATCAAGAACAACTTCATTAAGTAAGTTGCCATCATCTTCATCAAGTGGGTTGCTATTCAAGGACAACACTCAGCATCATATTGCTAGCAAACATCATTTCATATCAGATTTACATCATTTACCAAGTCCATTAGGTCAAGAATAACTTCATCAGGTGGTTTGCCATCAAGGACAACACATGTCAACAATCTCATGTCTTCATCTTCATTCAGTGGGTTGCCATCAAGGACAACACTCTGCATCATATTTCCAACAAGGTGTTGGTAAGTTATGAGGATCTAAGAAATGATAGGGTATTCACACATTAGTAGTGCCCTGGTGAATTTTTTGCATAATTTTCTATTTGTTGTAATTTCGTTGCCTGGATTTGTTATAGATTTCAAATAATATATACAATTATTTACCAATTGTTATTTATAAAGAAGAAGTACAATAAGTAATAACCTAAAAGTGAGCGATGTGAAAATATTGGTAACATGAGTAACCTGGTAAGCTGTAAATGAAAAGTGAATAACCTCCACTCACCAACAAGTGGCAGGCAGGGTTGGAATTTGGATTTCTCTTTACCTGTCACACAATTTTTTTTGACGTTTTGGTCATTATTTTTCTAGTCAATAAACGTTACGTTTAAAATTTTTCACTTCATTAATGATGTTCTTGTAATAAATTAACCCTTCACCAATAAAAGTTTGATTAAAAAAATTGAACGCTCTTCCATTTTCTTTGGATTTTGGAGTGTGATATATATGTGTCATGGACTTTTAATACCTAAAGTTTCAAGAGAAATAACTGATTCTTTTCAAACTAATATTTCCTCAATATATGCTATGATCTACTAAAAATTACTTCAAAAATCAAGTAACCTTCCAATATAAAGAAAAAAAACATGAACGAGCTTTCCCTAAATTGCAATAAATTTATGTTTATTATTAATATTGCATAATCTGTCTTATAAAAATTGCATAATTGGACTAAGAACAAATCCTCAGTGCATTTTTTATTGTTGTTGTGATTAAAAAAATGAGCCAAAGAACGCTAAGGCACTCAGAGAAATCAATCTATGTATTATTTCTCACAAAATCATGTTGAGTAGTGGAGACTAAGCGCTAGATTTTTTTCTGTCCTCAATCTCTATATTAATTATGTCTATGTAGTTATAAGAATAACAAGCCAAAGAAATCTCAGGCTTCCAGAGAAATTAGTCTCTGTGTGCAGAAATTGATGATTACTGTTGACTAAATGTTATACCATTTGAAATTGCTGAGCGAAATTAATCAGGCCATGATGTACCATTTGTCAGTATCTATTTTCTCATGTATGAAAGTTTTTTTTTTTCTAAGTAAAATTAATTCTATTAACAAAAGGAGTACAGTACAGCGGGCCGAAGCCTGATCATTGCCGAGTGTTGTGGCATTTGAAACAAAAAACCATAGTTTGAAGACTGCCCTGCAAGAGGGAAACCAGTCTGAAATAGTTCATTTGAAAAATCCCGCGCAGGGGAACCAGAGAATTGTAGTACTGGAGACCATATCGAAGCAAAAAAAACAGATGCATTTTCAGAGACAGCAGGAAACACATGAACATGCCCGTGAGAATGGGCAGAAATAGAGCAAAAAACCAGAGTGAAGAGGAGGAACTATTCATCAGGATCAGGTTCGTAGACAACTCTGCACCAGAGTTCATCTGGTTCCCCGTCAAAATTATACAGGTCAGCAATAGAATGGATCACCTTCCCGGGAGGAGGAGGAGTAATCTGCGCTTCGCTCACTTGCACTGCATCCTTCCTCTCAGTAGGTTGACCCACCGCTTCCTTGTTCACCAAGTCCTGCGTGGCCTTGCCCATCTGACCCTGCACGTTCGCACTATCAGGGTGCTTCAGCCCAACAAACTGCGCCGAATCCTGAGCCGCCGAGAGGCTGCATTCCGCCGGGCGAGAACTGGGAACAATTTCCTGAGGCTCTTCATGAAAGACGACCGTAATTGAGGCAGTCACCCTGGGTTGATTGAGAGTGCTGTTAAAGGAAAAATGCGCGGTGTGGGTTTGAGCAGGAGGAGCGGAAGGAGTGGGGGAAGCAAGGCGACGACCCGAGCGGAGAAGGTGCCCTCTAGGTTGACTGTCAGAGTGGGAGATAGACGCAGAGGAGGTGCCAGAGGTGGAGGGAGAGCGTCGAATTTGGCGCCTCGTGGAGCCTCTTCGGCAGCGCATTCTGTGCCTGAGGCGCGGCATAGTCGCACTCGAGACAACAGGGCAGGGAGGCAAAAGATGGATAGAAGACTGAGGCGAGAGGGGCAACAGGGCGATAGAAGCAAGCTTGCAGGAACCAGCATGGCAGAAGTGGAGATTTTCTCCAAAATCCAAACAAAAATTGAGACAGCTCCTCTTACCAGTTACAGTGCGAACATTAGAAAGCCCTGCTCCTGGAGCGCACCACAGATTCACAGGCGGGGGAATTCTGTTCAGACCAGAGGGACGTTCCATAATAAAAACCCAGTCTACAGTGCAACTGTAAATCGACTGCAATAAACCACCATAAGTATGAACTGGAGGTTGAGTCATGTCGCGGCATGCGAATGTGTATCGAGGAGCGGGACTACGGTTTATTCGAGCGAGTAAATGGCATTAAACGCCGATCAGTCGACATTAAGAACTGAATGACAGCACTCTTGTGGGTGGGCCAGTGGCTTCCCCTTATGCCACACCCCCATCCCATCACGTTAAACACTACCAACTTCACCCGCATCCGGGTTCTCATGTATGAAAGTTGATGTACCATTGAAAGTTTAATAATTCTATTGAAAGTTTAATAACTATAATAACTATATATATATATATATATATATATATGTGTGTGTGTGTGTGTGTATATATATATATATATTTTAATTTAATGATTAATAATAATTAAATTAAAATTCTTAAAAGACAAAATAAAAGCTTAATAATCACGAACTATTATGATAATTTAAAAATATAGAACTCGGGATGAACATAGTTACAAAGGTACCAAGAAAATAAGAGTGCATGTGCATGATAACCTCTTTCTTGAAAGCCTATGAATTCCATTCTCAATGAAGACTGAAGACTCAACTGGATTGGATTCTGTATCAAAACAATAGGAATTTATCAAAGTTCAATGAATGAATAACTTGATCGAGAAAATTTATAGGAAAAGGTAACTTGACTATCAATCTAATAAACCTCACTTCCATGATTAAAAAAACACCCCCACCTTCTCAGTGGTCCCATCATGGTCCACCTATTGAAAAACAACCAACAAATATTATTTTTTTTATATTTTTGCATGGCCATTGGATAATGATTTACTATGGTTTTCCTAATAAATTCCAATGGATGATTATTCAAAAATATTGAGAATTACTTTAGTCTCAAGGCATAGCCAAGAGTCTTACTGGATAATTATAGATTACCTCTCCATTGGATGATTGTACATTTTTCATCTACTTTTTCACGTGAATTTCAGTTGATGCTAGATCTTTGCCTTCTATTTCTTTAGTGAAGCTAAGAGTTAACTTTGATCTTACATTAATAACTATAATTGCATGAATATCCATGCTTTTATACTTCCCCACTGTGGTCAATGTTGATGTATGGCCTTGGCCCATTGATCTTACAATTAACTCACTATTCATATTCAATTTTCTCTAGTTCAGCCCAATAAAATAAGGAAAACAAAAAATGAAGTCTTGATTTTTCTTTCCAGTGCTCCTACATAATACAAATACTCTTAAAAACCAATTAATATATAAATTGTCATCATTCATGCTAAAATCAGTTTGAATTTTTATAATGAATCTACTTACAATTAATAGATTACATTGCTCACAGAATAAGAGATAATTTAGAACTATGATTTCACAATAATAAATTATCGGGCTCTCACAGGGCGATGAACTTGGTCGGATGGGACCCTTCTACAGCAGCTCCTGAATCTCCCTCTTGATTTCATCGTTCTCCAGAAAAGAGCACTGATAGATCGGTCCATTGGGTAGCGACACACCTGGGTCAGATCAATCGGGTGCTTGACTTGAAAGTGTAGAGGAGCCCCTGTGGGTGAGGTGAAAATGTCCCCGTACTCCTCCACAACCTTATCAATTTGTTTTTGTCGTGCAGAGGAGCCTTTTTTGGAGGTCGTGGCCATAGTCTTCTACTTTCCCTGGGGGCGGATCATCAGGAAAACGAATTTCCTGGTTTGCGAAACGAGCTTACTGCATTGTTTTGCAATAACCATAGAGATAGTAGCAAGAGGTGGTACCTCTAGTATCCTATAGAACTTATTTCCCAAAGTAACAATAATAGCACAAGGCCGAGACTCATACACCACATGACGCTTCCACAAGTATGCTTTTCGTAATAATACATCAGAAACATCAATAGGAAAAATGTCGCATAATGCCTCATCTGTGAAGGGCTTGATTCTATAGGGAAGGCGACACTGTTGGCTGACGCGAAGATCTTGTCCTTGGTGAAGCCACCTGATGGTGTATGGATGTGGGTGAGCTATGGTCGGCAAGCCCAACTGCTTCACGGCATCTGCCGAAATGAGGTTCTTTTGGCTCCCATTGTCGACAATGAACTGTACCGGGGAGCCCTTTACCCACATCTGGGAATGGAAGAGATGTTCCTCCTTCTGGATCCTTGTAGTGGCAACAGTGGCATTGGGCTCTGCATCAATAATATGTTTCCCTTTGTCATTCCTCTTGTCAGGTTCTGATTCAAAGTCAGAGCATGCATCTAACTCAGAATCCCGCATCTTCGCCACCAGCGACTGCTTGGCCCGACACTCACTTGTGTTGCGAGTGGAGCTCTTATGGAACTCACACCACTTTCCCATGTACTTCTTTGGCTTTGCGGTGTTGTTCTTTGCTTGTGGCTTCGATAGGTTGTCTTGAGTCACCGTGCCTTGGCTCTGTCCTCTGTTCTTTGGTTTGGGAGCACCTTTCCCTTGCTTTTGATTCACAGATCCAAAGTCTCACTTCTTCTGTTTGAATTTCTGCTCAATCTTGGCAGCATACCGGTATGTCGTACCAAGCGAGGAGATGTCGAGGAACTCCATTACCTCCTGAATTTATCTTTGCAGACAACTGTGATACTTTAGCACCAGATGTTTCTCTGAATTTTTGATACCCAACTTGGTGCGCAGGGTATGGAATAGATTCGGTAGCTCATGCACATCTTGATCCCTTTGTTGCCGCAGCGTGGTCCATTGTATGTACTTGTCCTCATAGCTCCACACGGGATAGTATTGTTCCTTGACAGCGTCTCGAAAATAATTCCAAGTGGGTACGACCGAGAATAGAGAGGTTTCTATCTCATCCTTTTTCTCACAGTGGCTTTCCCACCAGTCCTTGACATGGGGGGCAGCTTTGAGGAGTGAAAAAATAATCTTCTCCCTATCGAAAAAGTCATGAACCGAGAAATATCCTTCTAATAGATTCAACCATCTATCTACGACATCTGCATCTATTTGACCCTCAAATATGGGAATGTCAAAATTTACTTGTACCTTAAAAGGAGTCACACCTCCAGAGTGGCTGCTGGATGCAGATGCTGTTTGGTCCCTATATTACTAGTATAGTCCCTTATTGTTGTTAGTGTAACCCCCTTATTGTTATTATTGTACCCTTGTAAACCCCATTTTGTTATTATTGTGCCCTTAAATTATTATTGTTAGGTCGGCTAGGATTACATTGTGGCCCACTAGGATTACATTATGGCCCCATGGACTCCTATATATAGAAAGGAGGTTTTGCAAATTGTATCATCCAAGAATTGTTCATTTATGTAATGTATTGGAGGTTTCCCCCTCGAAGTGGCTCATTTCTAAGGCGTTGATATCTCTTTTCTTCTCTTTTTGGAGCTGGTTACACAACAGATGCGCCACCGGTGGGCAACCGTTGAAGGATCTGGGCAAAGTTATCCATCATCGCGTTCTTTTGTTTTTCAAGGGCCTCCTTGAGCAATATTTTGATAGGATCTCATGCTCCCTCATCTTTCTTTTCGTCCCCCATGGGCGTCCGTCGGGGTTTGCGAGGCTGATCTTGCAAAGGTTCCCCCAGATCGAGCCCTAACTCCTTATACCCCGACCTCGTTGGGGACATGCAAAGAAGGATCGAGAAAAAGCAGACCGCTCTAATACCACTGATCTGAATTTATGCAGGAACACAACAGAATAAACACATAACCATAAATATAGAGATGAAGTGGAAATAACACTTCATTTTATTAATATCAAAAAACTGAAATTTGCTTATAGACAGAATGGAAATAAAACTAGCTAGGGTGCTGGTAGCTATCTCTGAGGAGAGATGTGGTGACTACATGCCTCTGAAATGAGTTACAATGAGGCTCGAGGGCCTATTTATTATTTAGAAACAATGGAGAACCCTAAACATCCAAAAACCTAACCCTAGGAGATGAAGCGACAAAACTATGGGCCCCGTTTGGTTAAATTGGTGTTTCAACTTCCGAGGGACGTAACTTTGGCATACTATCTCTGTTTGATGCACATGATACATCATTAGAAAGATCTATCCAAGGACTACAACTTTCGCCACGAATATAATTCTAGAATGGAATGATATAGAATGATATTCGTTGGAGGCGTGATGCCCAAAAAACATCGTTTAGGGCCTCAAAATGGCTCCAGAAGTTCAGGACCCGAAAAACTGCTAAAAATAGTAAGTTGTGCCGAAACTGAAAAACTAAAAGATACAATGGTGGGGCCCCAAGTGGAATAGGTGGGTGGCCACCAGTAGCCACCTAGATCATTGAGTGAGCCAAAAAAGTAACTTTCCTTACTTTTTGAGTACAGCCTTGCAATTGCGAAGAGGACTAGTGTTGCAAAATTATTGGTAAGTGGAAATTAAAGGGCGTAAGAACGTTTTTGAAAAAATTTCAAATGTAAAAATTAAGTCTTCTATCCTTCCTAGCACCTCATGGAAAATGGGAATCCGCAAATTCTAGTCGTCAAATATGTGCAAAGTGCCTTATGACGGGCAAAATGGAGGACTAGTCCTATGCTGCTACACGAGTTAGGGTTTCATGTGGCAACAGGGAACCTTGTATAGTTTTTCAAGGATAGGAAAGGAGAATAGTGTCAGTTAATCATCACATGAAACTTCATCACCATTTGAAAATTATGTCCTAATTTGAAACAATAAGACTACCCAACTATTTCATTATTTAATTTTGATTGTGTAATACAAAAAAATATCCTAGATAACTTAAATAATGTAAGCACTTTTGCAAACATTTAGTGGAGAGAACCTTCAATTACATTTATTTTGAAGTTCCACTTGCATTTTAAGCCATTTTAATTAGTCTTTCATGGCTATCTAGTAAAAATTTCAACCTCTTGTAGAAATTTGTTTGTCACTTGTATTAGAAATGAAAAAATCAAATGTAAATAAAAATGATTTGAAATGTTAAAATTCAAATGCGCGCTACATAAAAATGATTTTTAAAAAAAACTACATTAACGTCTGATATCACGTGCGCATTCACCCTTAGCTCTTACAGAACAGCATTCGCCCTCATCATTCACCCTCAGATCTTGCAAAACAACATTCGCCCTCAGCTCTTGCAGAACAACATTCACCATTAGTTCTTGCAAAATGGTAAGTTCCTACTGCAGGCCCTTCCTCCTGTAGTAGGGTTGACCCTATTTGGGTTTTTTTTGAGCGTCTGAGAATAAAAAGGTTGTGATTGATTACGAGGCACTACCTATATTTGTGGAACTTCTTACCTCTGGGAATGATAATGTTCGAGAACAGGTAGCACGTTCATTTTAGAGGCATAAAATTATTCTTCCCAACTATCTTTATACATCTGTAATTTTGGAATTTGATTTAAAAAAATACTACCCAACTTTGAGTTCAACTGGTGTTCGTGTAAGGCTGTTTGGGCTTTGGGAAATATTGCTGGAGACTCTGCATCATTTAGGTATCTTGCCCTCAGTCATGGAGCTCCAAGGCAAGTGCTTGCCCAGTTGAATGATACTGCCAGAATTTCAATGATATGAAATGCTACATGGGCTCTGTCAAATTTTTGCCATGGTAAACCCCAACCACTATTCGAACAGGTAAGCAAAATACATTTTTTTGCCTCTTCTTCTTAGTTCGCAGATACTGTGGATTTTTTTTTATAGATCTTGGTGCTTGGTAGATTTGGACGTAATATGGACCTAGGCGCTTGTTCATTACAATGAATCCGTCATCAAGTTTTAGAAAATGCTCAGAAATTTGGGTTTCACAAGGGGATTACCCTTGCTTGCAATTATCGATTATCAATCACATTCAAAAAAATTATTTTGTAGCATTGCTGAGCTCTTTGTAGGTGAATTTCCAAGGAAATTTCACAATATCTGAACTAAATTTGTCTGTCCTTTTCAATACTCTGCGCTTGTAACAGAACCAGACAAACAATCTAGTTGCCAATGCAACAACAACAACACCTCCTGTTGCAATGCCTTCAATTCACCCTCTCTGCACGCATGAATGACTATGGCACACTCTTTTGTGAACAAGTACTGAAGCTAAAGGTACTGGTTTCCATTTGGATCATGGAATTAAACATCCAAAATAGTATCAAATTCCACTGCAATAGTATTCCCCAGCGAGGGCAAAAGTTCATTGAGACCTATTGGACTCATCACCCCCAAATAGCCTCTAGGGATACCCAGAGTGTGATCATCTGGAGCAATAAAAAATGCTCATCCATCCCCAATTGAAACAAGAACAGGAACCACATTGGTTACAGAAAAGGAGAAACACGTTTTGAAAGAAGAAGAAACTTTTGTATTAGGGTCCAGAAATCTAATTGGTCTATTGTACAATGCCCTACCTCCACTTCAAATTGGTACTCCCAACTCCATGCTAAGGCTCACTGTGCCATTTTTTAGATGAGCATCTTAACCTGAAGTTTGATTCCAAAAAACCCAAGTCCCCTGTTCTATGCCCAAGACCTCTGTTACAACGAGTAGAGTTCTGAGCGAAATACTTCACAATAGGAAGCAAAAGAAACATCGCAAAATTGCTCCGCTTTAGACTGATAATTTTCTGTGCGAAAATTCAGCTGTGGACAGTAAAAACATAATATCAAACATAACCAATCCATAATGGAATTTGAACATGAGGATTTATAACCACAGAAAACCCTCTCCAGATTAAAAGATTTCCAGAATGGCTTTAAGATTCTACTAATGAGCGCTTACAACACCATAGAAATTACTGTCACAATGAAATCTGTTGGAAGCAAATCCCTTGTGCAATTTCTACATTTCCACAGTGGAAGCAAGAATTTTGCTATCTCTCATGATCTGGTTCTTTGGTCAAATCCTTTGCTATGGCTGTCTTGTTCTGCTAAACGTGGATCTGTCTTAGCTTTGGTTCTGGTTCTCATTTAGGATCATGGCTATCTGATCTTGCTGTGGCTTTGACTATAAAAAAAATTTCAATAGGAAAATGTTGACTCTGCTATATATAAGAGCTTCAATGGGTGCTCTCAAACACTTTTTTGGGCAGCTTTGTTTTGTCTCTGATTCAAGGAAGAACTATGTTGGCCCTGGTTTTTTAGTCCTTGGAACTTAGTTCTCTCATATTTTCCATCCTATCCCCATTTTTCTACCGAGAAATACATAACTTCACGATATCAAAATTTACTACTTTTGGCCATTTATCTTTAGTAATGGTACAACCTTAATTTGGTACATTCGTACAGTATCTGAAGAGCACTCTCAAGCTGTTATTCAGTATTTTAGCATAAATACTACATTTAACTTCCATACTCTAATATTTATATCAAACAGAAGCATTCTTAAGTTAGTTCCACGTTTGTGAAGCAGAAGGAATGCTTCTGACAGCTTCTTATCATAGTGGTACAATTCTGTTCGCAGTGTATCTTTTATAAACCTCCAATTTTCAAAACGTAGTAGAGACTACAGTTTGCATCTGAAATTTTGGACAAATCTGTTTAGTATTCTACAGAAAATGCATTAATAATAAAAAAAGCCCACATTTTGTAAAAAGCTCACAATTTGTAAAATGCCCACTTTTATTTTCTTTTTGCTTATATATTGAGCTCCCATTGAGTTCAACAAGTCTTGGGTTTTCTACACCATTGAGAGAGATTTATTGTTTTCTTTATAGGATAATTTGCATCAATGAAAGAAAACATTGGAGCTGGAAAAAAAATTCAAAAGGGTGAAAGGGGTGATGGCAGAGTTTATTGCCCTTGTAAAAAATGTTGTATGAGAAATAATGTTAGATTTTTAATAGCAACCAAAACAGTGCATTGTAGGAAATATGGGCACATTGATGGTGGATCGAATGACTATCATCCCATGGTAATTAATTATCTATCTTCATTTTGATTATATTGTAAAATTTTATATTATTTTAATATTTTTTATATGCGCACTAATGCTTAATTATTAATGTTTGTAATTTTCACAAAGGCACAGTTGCCCCCCGACTTTTTGCAGATGATCATCCAGCTTCCGCAACAAAATAGTAGTAGATTAGATGATGTTGCACTCGTACAATAGAATATTGCATCAAATATTAGTATTGGAAATGATGTTGTACAAGGTGAAGAACATGAAGCGAATGATGAAGGTAATTTTAATGATCCCATGGAGGTAGATCATGATGACAGTAATGAGACAATTCACATTAATGATGGGACAAATCAAATGCTCCAAGAATTGTATGGTGAGTCAAATGATGATGGTGGAGATAGCAGTGACGATATTTATGATGTACCTCTGATTGAAAGGTCAAGTGAACGACTTTTTGAACACTCGAATGCAACTCTTCTCTCTGCTACATTGTTGCTGGTGAACTTAAAGGTTATGAATAATTTGTCGAATAGATGTATGACACAACTCCTAAGGTATGAAATATGTATATATGATCACATATATGTAAATGTTGATTATTTTCCCTTTTTTTAGTTGTAATAAATGTGTAAAATAACTTATATATAAGTTATTATTTTACACATTTATTACAACTAAAAAAAGGGAAAATAATCAACATTTACATATATGTGATCATATATACATATCGCATACCTTAGGAGTTGTGTCATACATCCGTTCGACAAATTATTCATAACCTTTAAGTTCACCAGCAACAATAGCAGAGAGCTGGTGAACTTAACGGTTATGAATAATTTATCGAACAGATGTATGACACAACTCCTAAGGTATGCAATATGTATATATGATCACATATATGTAAATGTTGATTATTTTCCCTTTTTTTAGTTGTAATAAATGTGTAAAATAATAACTTATATATATATATATATATAAGTTATAAGTTATATCCTAATCGGCCGGTTGTGATAGCTATGATATATATATATATATATATATATATATCATAGTTATCACAACCAGCTGGTTAGGACGACTGCCAGTTGGAACCAGCCTTGCAACTCGGTCAATAGTCTATTCTCACCTATTTTGGTTGGTTAACTGGACCTAACTGGTCGGTTAAGTACGGAACCGACTGGTTTATGCATAAACCGGCTAGTTTCGTACTTAACCGGCCGGTTAGGTGCTCCTCCATGAGTTTCAAATTCCTCAGTGTCTCCTCCGTGAGCTACAAATTCCTCTATTATACTAGCTACAAACTTGTCTAATAAATCATACTCAACACCTTATAGTAGCAACAATACACATGATGACTGATAAATACAAGGTTGGCTAGCATAAAATCCCTGGCAGCATGCAACTCATCAAGTGTACTTGATGACAATTTCTGTTCTCAAAACAATCAGCAGCAACCTTATTTCACACTCAGCTAGGAACTGTCAGACCCTCTCTCTCTGCTCACACATAGCAGCAACATAAATACAAAACCTTTCACACAGCATACAAGAAATTTGATCATGGCATCAAGACTGATGCAAATGGTTTGACGCCACTCAAGGGACAAAAACATACAACCTAATGAAAATGTGACTGGCAATAATAAATTGACCACGAGAAAATTCCCGCTTGGAAATGCACTAAACTGGCTACTGAGTTTTCTGGGTTTTAATGAATATTTTCAGTGATAAATTTTGTCAAACACATTGTGAGAAAACTGCTGAAGTTGTAATGCTCTCTCAACTTGTTACAAATAGCATTAATAGTGGGCTTCATAAACCAATTCAATACCTCTAAGTGTTGTAGATGTTTTTCTAGAAATTTATTGGCAAGCAAACATAGATAATCAAGAATACAAGATCTTGAAAATGCTGGTCATATATATATATACTGAACCCATAATTATCTTTAAGGCTGATACAATGAATTGAAAACAGATCTGAGCAAGAACATATTGTATATTATAATATTAACTCAGCAATAAAACACAGTGAATAATATAAGAGAAACCTGATACATTACTTCAACAAGTTTGCTTATGTATTTTTCGATGATATGTATTGCATTTGGTGCCATTTTGATATATTCACCTTTGCATGGTATATAAATGAGCAAACTTTTCATATTTTGTCTCTATTGGCTTGGAATCATGGTTGCAAATCCTAAAAATAGTTTTTATTTATTTATATATTTTTTCATTTTATTAAAAAATAATTATTTAATGTATTTTTTTTAAAACCGGTTCATTGAGATCTGACCACTACTGGTTAGACCGGTTCCAGTTCGAAACCTGGTTCATTAGCTCCACCAATCCGGTCACCGGTTCCGATTTTAATAACTATGATATATATATATATATATATATATATATATATATATGATTAATAATCTTTATAAGACACTACTTTTTGTTTCTGTTGTAGATTGTTGGGTGAATATTTGTTACCATCGCCAAATACTTTACCTCGAACATATCGAGATCTACGTGCTATTATGAAACACTTTGGAATGGAATATAACACTATAGATGCATGTCCTAAATATCATATTATATATTACGGAGAACATGCATTGAAAACAGAATGTTCGAAATGTGGTACCAGTAGATATCGAACAGATCAACTAACCAAAAAGGTGCCTCAAAAGGTTCTTCGTCATATTCCCATAATTCCACGTTTGCAGCGAATGTTCAGGTGTAACAGCATAACACATTTTATGGATTACCATTCAAAGAATATAAGTGGAGATGGTGTTCTTCGAATGCCTGCAGATGGTTCTGCATTTAGAGAAATCGAGGAAAAATATGTAGATTTTAAAAATGAACCTCGTAATGTCAGGCTTTCATTGGCAGCTGATGGTGTTAATCCATTCGGAGAGGTTAGATCTACTTACTCAGTGTGGCCTATTTTCGTTATCAACAATAACATTCCTCCTTGGATGTCAATAAAGAGGGAGCACATAATGTTGACTATGATTATTCTAGGTATTTGATACATTATTTCTTTGAATGTAACATTTTCATTTCTCTCGTTGTTTGAATAAATATATATTTTATTTATTTACTTACTTATATATACATATATCATGGGAGTAATTATTATGTACCATAATTTTGAACAATTAGGTAAGTATCAGGTCAAAGATATGAATGTATATATTGAGCCTCTTATCGATGAGCTAATACAGCTATGGCATGGCATCACTATGTATGACATCACTAAACCAATTCAGCAAAAGAGATTTCAATGTCGTGGAATGCTTGTATGGATAATTCATGATGCCCTAGGACTAAGACATGTTTGTGGTATGTAATATTTCATTGCACTTTAATATGATACATAATAATCTAAATTAGATATACCATATTGCATGTTTTAAAAATGATCTCATAGTATATTAATTGTTATTGATCCATCTATTGCAGGTCTTCAAACAAAGGGTAGATTTGCATGTCCAGTTTGTGGCCCTAAGATGAAGTATCGTCATTTGCCAGACTTAAGAAATATGGTGTTTGATGAGTTTAGGCACTTCCTCCCTAAGAACCATAAGTATCGTACTATTGAAAAACATCTTTTCAATGATAAAGAAGAAACTAGATTAAAACCACGAAGAATGACACCTCAGTTGTGGATGTTGGAATATAACAGAATTAATAATCGTCAAGCAACTGGTACCTGATTTGTGTGTGTATATATATATATATATATATATATATATATATATATATATATATATATATATATATATATATATATATATATATATATAATTTGTTTATGTAATGTTTGGAATTTTTTTTTTAACTAATGAATTTATTTTATTGTATTTTATAATTAATATTGTTCTAATTTATTTTATTCTTTGATATCAAGGTCATCGTCGCCGTGAAGGTACTAATATTGTACTTCTACCTGGAATGAAATTTTATCGTTCTCAATTCACGAGGTTGCCCTACTATGAGGACCTAAAAATAGCTCATTTTTTTGATACAATGCATGTCGGGAAGAATGTGACAGAAATTTTATGGTGAACCATAGATGGTGCACATGATAGAGATAAAATTGACAAAATTTGTACTGACATTGAGAAATAAAATCATGCAATGAAAAGTGTGATCGATGGATCAAATAACAATAGAGGTCAAAATTATAATAATATTCCATGGTTATTAACAGAACAACAGAGCAATAATGTAAAAGAGGTCGTTAAAAGAATTAAATTTCCAACAGGTTTTGCTTCAAACATAAATAATATCTTAACGAAGAAAGGTGACTTCAGTGGGGTGAAAACACATGATTGGCATACCTTTGTTAAGGTAAATTTTTTGGTATACGTTTTTGTTTGTTATTGCTTGAATACATATTTTAAATTTTCCTTTTTTCTGTTTAATTTGGAAACCAATAACGATTCATTTTTTATTGTTATAGTATGTTCTACCTATATCTCTCCCAAACAACTTCGAAAACAATGTCAAACAAGTTATATATGGTCTTAGTAAATACATGAGGTAAGTAGTTTTTATTTATACGCAAAATCTAATTGCTACAATTTCTTTTCGTACTTGATGAAATGATGTATTAATTTACTTGTAATGAAATATGTATTATATTTCATTGAAATAACCTTGCGTAATGATTTGCAGATGGTTTTCATTGAAAGAAATCCATCAAGATTAAATAAAGTATTGGAAAAGAGAAATTCCTCAGCTAATGTGTGAAATGCAAAATTATCTACCTCCAACATTTTTCAATGCACAAGAACACTACTTGATACACCAAGTTGAGGAGATTGAAATGTGTGGACCAGTACACATAAGGTCAATGTGGATGGTCGAGAGGCACCTGAAATCCTTGAAGGCTTTGGTTAAACAAAGAGCACGACCTGAGGGTTCTATGGTGGAGGGATATGTGGTATATCAATCCATGGTGTATATTAGTCATTATCTTCCTAAATTAGCTGCGCCAGTCATGAAGGCGGTGGATTGCATTTGGGATGTGAACTCCATCAAAAAATTTGAAGAGGAGCACCTATTGGGAAAGGTAGAATGAAGAAAGTGAGAGGTAAAAGATTTATTATGTATAATACATATAATGTTTCATTTTTTTACATCATGTATATGATCATTGTATTCATTTAGGTCTTATTCTTTCATAGTTTATTAATTAATATAATTTACCATGGTTATAAGTAATATTTATTAATATTGGTGAATTATTGTTTTTTTATTCGGGTGCTCAAGATTATGAGGCACTACTTTTATACATTGCAAACAATCTTGAGTGGATGAGTGAATGGATTGAAACATGTAAAGCACGTAACAACGATAGGTTATCATGGAAACTACTGTCTGAATTGATTAGAGAAGCGTATCGTAGTGGAGATGGAAACGTTACGGACAGGGAAATCGATTTAGCATATGGTTTGAAAGATAGAAAGGTAAGCAATTAATTCACCTATTTTATTCATTACTTATTTTATACTATATTTATAATGTGACAAGAAGTTTTATTTTTCAGTTAATTTTCATGCTGTGTAAATTATATGTTTAATTATTAATTGAGAATGCATATTTTTCATGTTTGGCATATTGTAGTTGAAACACCACAAGGCTATGTGGTGCAATGGTCATCAATTTGGAGTTAAACAACTGGATGATAATAGGAAAACTTCTGATAGTGGGATAGCTGTAGTATTCCAGGTCACTAATGTTTCCTCCAGGAGTGACAGACATCCTCGAGAATCTGAAAATATATATTATGGGTTCTTAGATGATATAGTTGACTGTGACTTTAATTCCTTCAAAATAGTTTTGTTCGACGTCAAATGGTATAGGCTACGAATGAATGTATGTGATGATGATAGAACACTTATTCAACATGAAAATGGATTTCCAATGGTTAAAACATCGCAGTTTGAAGCAGGAAAAGATCACTATGTTTTTCCAATCCAATGCGAACATGTCTTTTACTCAGAGGTTCCAGGTGAGAACGAATGGTCATTTGCTATTAGATATGATCCAAGAGGAAGGCCAGTAGAGTATACTGTAGAGGAAGAAGATGATGCAGTGGCAGATGAGCAGGAAGATGCATTGACAGACGAAGAAGATATCTTAGAAGATGAACCAGGCATAGGAGATGAGGCAAAAATTATTGATGATGATGTCGATGAGGATATTATTGAAAATGACATAATTGATGATGATGATGACATGGTCGATCATTTGAACACCGTTTCTGAATCAAAATGTTGATATAGATGTCGATCAGTTGGATGAAGATCAAGAAGATATAGAAGAAGAATATTGATACAGATGTTATGTTCGAGTATGAGCTGGTATGTTATAACTTTATATTTTAATATGTATGAATTATTGTCTGTTGGGAAAAATACTGAGAGGGGGGGTGAATCAGTATTTAGGGCTGACTGAAAAATTTTCACCAGAGATCTTATTATGTTGTTAATTCTTTACTTAGATTATTGCATCATTCTTTTAGTAAACATGTGAAAATAAATAATAGAATAAGCCATTACACAAAAGGAACACATATGAACACCAATATTTAAGGTGGAAACCCAATTTGGGAGAAAACCATTGCTGCTGTCGTCTCAGTCTTCAATATTTATTATAAAGAAAACATCTTACAATTTTGTGCTGGCGCAGACTCATACCAGCACATAGGCACCATCCTATAGAAGGCTTCAACCTTCTCTTGTTCTCCAGCCTCTCTTGGAAGGGAGCTTCGACCCCCTGATTTAACACCAGCTTGAACTGGCAGAAAGCTTCCACTTCTATGCAGAATACTTCAACCCTCAGATCCACCGAGTTTCTTCAATTTCTTCATTAGACTTGCATCAGATCTTTATTATTTCTTTGTTGATCTTCCTAGAGCTTTTTCATTTCCTCGATCAAATCCATAGGTGCATCATGGTTTCATTGTTATCAGACAACAGAGTTCGATCATGCAGATCTCATAAAGAGATTTTTATTTACAATGCCTCTGCATGCACACCTCGTACTATGATTCCCATCACCTTATATAGTTTTCACCTTTATTGAAACCATGGGTCAAAACCATTCAATTGCTAATGGTATTATTAAAAGTCAAACCAATCCAAATTGAAATCCCGATCTTTGTTCTTCCATGCTCGAATTGTCCCAAAGGTAATCTCTATCTCCGCCAAATAATACTATAGCCAAGGTAAAGTACCAATAACATGCCGCTGATGGTTTTCTTTCTTTTATTTATCAAATTCGTGGAATTTTATAAATAAATATTATTCACAACCTTTGGAAATTAAATATATAATATAAATTTATAGTAATAACCAACGCTTTTATCAAAAGGCTTTTAAATATACCTTTGGTTCCGGCCCCACATACATAATCGACGGCCCAATCAATATAATTTAAAAAACTGGGGCCCATCGCTTACGATCATTTCCATCTAACGGCGGAGAACACATCGCTCGGCATCAGATGATCCGACGGATATCGTTCGTTGATGATGCACGGATGATAACACGCGATGGCATGATGTACCTTGGGTAACTTTCGTGCAGCTATAGCAAATGAACACCGTCTGATGACCCCTTCCCAGATCAACGGTGCTTATCAATATCGCTCGGCATCCTGGGTCGAGCAATAACACGCGATGGCATGCAGTGACAAGCGGTTTTGTGGAGTCGTACAAGGACGCGTGTCGCGCGTTCTATGGAATCGCTCCCAACCTCTTGAAAATTGTTTTCCCGTCGAAGGTGGTGCGATAGAAACCACAAAACACCTTTATTGTTTTCTCGGTCACGGTTCCGCTCTTCCACGCAGGGTTCTGTCACGCTTCCGTTTGTTATGTTCCACCTCTTTCCTTCTAGATTCTATTCATGATTCCAAAGGGTTAGTCTGTGTTCCACCGAAAGTTCAATGCCAAATACTCTGTTTTAGTTCTTTCGTGTTATAACTGGTTTTCTCTCGCTCCTCGTTCCTTTCTCCATGAAATCCAGTCAACCCCTTACTAATAGGGTAGACCCTTCCATCATATATTTAACGAATATATATAACTCCACTATCTACCAGTTTGGATACACTGTCAACCGTATTAACATCGGTTCCTCGATCAACATATAGAGCACATGGTTTCTTACGGATGTCAATTATCCTTCATCAGGATGCATACATATGTTCACATATGAATTAACTCGTCCTTTTTATATCGATTCTCCATTAAATACAGAGCTTGCCATCAAGGAAAATCATATAATAGGATACATGAAACATATTGCAAACATTGTCTTTAAATAATTTACTAATTATGCATATTTGTTGCATGTTGTTTATTATTTCAAACCAATAAATAATGGCCTTACTATTGTTTATTATTTTGCAGGATTCGAAGGATTCATTTGATTCTATGGCCAGGTCTCTGAAAAAACCAATTAAACACTTTAATAGTCAAGATCTGGAAGACAGGATTTACCCCCACCATAAATTGCTAAAAAACCGGCCTTCAGTTCAGCTTGCTGTGCTGAAGACGAGGGTGGATTTGCATGATCAGTTCAATGAAAATGAATCAGATATTCGGGATGCTTTTGAGGGTAGATCCATAAGCCCCATAGATGAAGATCCCATTGCTGTAGAATTTTTGTCTGCGTTGAAGCACAAGTATAGTGTTGTATCGGAATACAAATTAGAGGACAACTATACCAAGTCTAAATCAACTGAATCCAGTTCTAGTGCTCTTGAACTTACCGAATTAAAGCCAGAAGTAGGATTTACAATCTCTAATGGGAACGAGTATGGTAGTTCCAATATTGGATTGGATGTCCGGAGCTCTGCAATAGGCACTGGACCTGATCGTAATGAACCTCAACTAATTCAATGTGATGAAAATATGGACTTTGATGATGATCAGGAAAACAAGCCAGATCATTTTGGCAATTTTGAAGAAACTGAAGAGGTTTCCTGTGATCGATTGAATCAACTCAGCCATAAGACATCTACTACAGGTTGGTTTGTATTAGAAGGAGAATTGGTTTTTCTTTCCCATGATGATGGATGCTTCTCTTTTCACAATATAGCAAATTCAGAGGTGTGGATGTTTTAATTATTATACTTAATTTTGGGGTTTATGGGTGTTATAATTTATACATTTTGGTATTTTCTATTAGAAATAGGGAAAAGCCTAGGGCTCATGGTTTAAATTTCTATATTTGAAATAAAATTCACCAATTTCTATTTAAAAAAATGATTTGCCTAAATATTTGATGTAGTTTAAATAGGATGTAGTTCATTTCAAAGACTGTTGAAATTTTCTAGAAACTATGATTGGTATTTCAAGAATATTTATGCACTCTTTAAATTTTCCCTTAACATAAAGGGCAGTTGATGTATGAGTAATACTCAGTATTGTTTTTTTCCAATCTCCAGGAGAAGGCTGAATATAAAGCTCCATATGGGCTTACACCAAACATGGGATGATTATTTGTCTATCAGAGCAATGGTCAGATGAATGCTCATAAATATGTTGGGGCAAGACTTTGTGTTGTACATTGGACTCAGGTTTCTGTTCATGGGAATTTTATAATAAAGAAATTATGGCATTCCATACCGAATCAGAGGCCTTCACTTCAACGTCCAGTACCATCTCTCCAGTTTTGGCAGAGAGGGATGTCTCGGGGAGAAATTTTGGCTTTGCAAATGTTGTGCCAGAGAATCAACATTGGTGGTACAGGCCATGTGGGCCTCTTATGGCATCTACTGCCAGTGCCCAAAAGACAGTTAATATTTATGATATTCGTGATGGAGATCCTGTGATTTCAATGTGTTTTTTTTGAAAGTTTAGGTTTCATAGTAAATCATCAATGGGCTCTAAAATAAGGCCACATTGAAATCTTGGATACATGTTTCTTGCCAAAATCAGTTGTATCTTCCATAAATACACAATCTTGGACCACTCTGTATAAATCTGCTTCTCGGACAATATTACATCTCCCTCATTATACAGGTGGTGTTCTTACATGCATAGCAAAGGCATTGTTTTGGCAATCATTTTTAAGTCACTAGATATTGTGGGTACAAGGATCTAGGGTCTCCACATGAAACTGTGTTGCCTGAAGACTAACTCTGCTTGTCCTTAAATTTGTAAACATAGTAGTATGCCAATGCTTCTTTCATTTTGTATGCATAAGACGATTTTTTGTCAAAGTCCATAATTGTTTTTTAAGTTTTATCCATCCCAGTTTTGTTGTGAATGCACAGGTTTTTGGCTCAACACATATCTGTTATATCTTTGTACTTTTCCTTTACTAACTATTTGA
This sequence comes from Pinus albicaulis, assembly GCA_034641835.2. Lineage (NCBI taxonomy): Eukaryota > Viridiplantae > Streptophyta > Pinopsida > Pinales > Pinaceae > Pinus > Pinus albicaulis. Next base: position 627,660,689 of record CM076579.1, read on the forward strand.
AATTTCTAGTTATATTTAGAGGTGTCTTTTAAGGGATGAGGGGAATTACTTGGATTTAGTGTTGCCAGGCTTATCATTTATTCTCCAAATGAAGCCCTGTAATCTGTAACACTATATGGGCATGCAACTCACTTGTTAAAATATAGTTGATACAATACGTTGTACATGAAGCCTAGAATTGTGTACATTCCTGGAATATATTAATTTGCAGGCATGCTTAAAAGAGAGATAGGTTTTGATAAAATCAAAAACCCTGAACATGAAGAAAAAAAAGAGGCAATTATTTTATACAGATAGAACCAAGACACTATCTCCTCATTAATAACAAAACCTCAGTTCAAAAATCATATGTACAAATTCTAGAAGTCGAAAGTTGAAAATTTCTGAAATGGAACCAGGCCCTTTTCAAAAGAATAAATTTAGTAAAAACTAGGGTGAAGAAAGTTATCTTATCAAAATTTCCACATACCGTGTTAGCAAGGAATGACTACGAGTCCTGAGCAGTGAGACTGAAGAATTTCTCCTTTGCTGCAGGTTGCAGTTCTCTTCTCCAACACGATGAAAAGAAAATTCTTAGCTTTGGAGTCTGAAGCTCGAGTCACAACTTGGAAGTTGGTAAGGAAAATTATAAGGGTTGTTGCCAGTTGGCTTGGAGTTCGCAGCCTAATTAATTTTCTTTAATGCATTTCCTTCAATGTTGCGCCAGTTGTCACTAGCCAGCAACCTTTACAATAAAATTTATTAGACCCGTCACGCTACGAGGAAAATTTGACGTGATCACTGATCATTGATTTCTTATTGTGATAACAAACATTGGAGATTTACTGTCCTGTTTTAAAGTTTTATATATTTTTTTTTAAATTGAAACCGCCGTCGGCATACCGACGCATTGTAAGCGTCGCTCTTTTGACGTTTTGAACGATTTCCATTTTCGTCAGTCTTGTGACGTCTGTCGATATTGCGACAGCTCTAGAAACGTCGGAAGAGCGACAAAAAAAAGAGGTCGGAAGGGCGACATCCAAAATTTCGGACCACATTTCGTCGGAATTGCGACAGTTCTTCCTGGCATCGATATTGTGACGCTTCTGGAAAGCGTCGGTCTTGTGACACTTTTGCAATACGTCGGTCTTCTGAATTTTGTACGACGTCGGAAATGCGACAGTTTAGACACGTCGGAAGAGCGACAGTATAAAGACGTCGGAAGAGTGACGTTCAAAACGTCGGACGACATTTCGTCGGAATGGCGAGACTTTACAAACGTCGGAAGCACGACGTTAAAAACGTCAGACCAAATTTTGTTGGAATGGCGACATTTTACAACCGTCGGTCTGGGAGGCGTCGGAAGAGCGACGAGTGTTTGGAAGCGACGGGAAGTGTCGGTAGTGCAACAATTTGTAAAGGCGTCGGAATTGCGACCGCACGAGAAACCACGTTTTTCCCGGCCTCGAACTGTCGCTCTTGCGACGACTGTGTGTCGGAATAACGATGATTTGGCCGTCGGAAATTGCGCCAAATTTTCTAGTGGCCACAAGTAGTTGCAAGTACATCATTATAAAATATGCAAGAAGAAGACATTCTTATTGATACATCATGCTGCTCAAATAAGGAAAAGAAGTACAATAAGAAATGTGAAATTATACCTCCTCCATCATGTACTTGTGGTCTTGAGCTGAAATGGCTTAATTGAACATGCTCCCTCACTCCCACTGAGTAGGAAGGTGGCTATGACATCCTCTCTATCACCATCTGGGCTATGCATCTCTCCATATGCTGAAATATGTCATGTTTAATGCCCTCCCAATTGAAATCCCCCATCAACTGGAAATATGCATAAAAGTTCATAGAAGATAAGTCCTCATGTGCTGCATGTAACAGCTTCTCCTTAAGACTAGAAGATCTAGTCAAGAAGATCCTGCCATAGGAATATATGAACACATCATCCACCATGTATTTGTCATCTCCATACAGGTCATCAAGAATCATCCATGTACCAAGATCCTTGGAGTACTCTACCAAGAGCTAAGATCTCCAATAAGGATCAATCCTCCTAAGAGATAGTGTTGGTGATCTGGCATGTGAGGCTATCCTCATGCTGTTGCCTACTACTTTGACATCCCCCATGCAAAATTTCTCCTCCAAACTCTTCACCTCTCCAAAATCCAGCAGTGGTGAACCCAAAGACAACATATCTCTCATCAACGAAAGATCAAGTGGCCTCCCAGGTGGAATGCCTCCATGTAGTGAGACATCAATGTCAAGAGTATACTGCTTATATGGTTGGGAAACATTGCCCTTTCTCTCACAACGCAATATAATATTCCTCCTCTTTGCACATTTCTAAAATAGAGAAGGGTGTGTGCTTCTCATCAACTGATGCTGATATTCCTCCCTAACTCCTCCATCTAGCTGCAATGTTGCACAATCATGCTGCTCATTGATTGTGCTTGGACCTCTATGTATGAGATCTTGCGGAACTTCTTGTAAGGATGAAAGAAAACCTCCTATTGGAGCATGTGCTCCTCCCTCCTCTGCATGAGGCACTGGATGTGCTCTAGATGTGATAGCGTTGTTGCCTTCACCTTCCTCAATGTGTATGGGAAACATCTCAATAGTTGGATCCTCCTCTGAAAAGGAGATCCTCATGCCCTCTTGTTTAAGAATATGAACTGGATTTCTTGCTTCTAGCAATGGGTAATGAAATATTTCAACTCCTCCCATGGTTTTCTGAAGTGGGGTTTCCTCCATCACATGCAAGGGTTTTGTTTTATCAAGTTTTCCTTGCTCATGTGTCTTAGGAAGTTTTTCACCAAACCTCTCCATCAATGTTTTTATGAATCTTGCATAAGAGAAAGTGTTGGCATTCCTTAAGGAATAAGATTAAAAAATCCACCATGAATGAGCCTTACCTCTGAAATGCAGCAATTCAACTCTGATGGCTTCATCTTCGTCAATGTGGTGCAACTGCAAATAGGAATCCAGCTCCTTCACCCAAGCTCTAGATGAACATGTAGGTGATCCAGAAAAAGTAGATAGCAGAAATCTATCTACATCCTGCTACTTGCTCTTCTCCACCTGGATCTTGAAAAACTCCTGGAAATGAAAATGTTCTCTAAAAATATTAGTTTGAGATTCTTACTCCTACATCAAATCACTAAGAGTCCTCCTCTTAGGCATTTTTCCTCCTCCCATCCATCTCAAGATAGCTCTGGGCACTTGACTATGGTGTGCATTATGGTGTGTAGTTTCATGCTCACTCTCACCATATGAGAATCTATATTAAGCTCTAGATTCAACCTCCTTTGGAGATCCCATCTCTAATCTCATTTTCTTCAGGTCTCCTTGAAAGCCCTGCATAGATTTTGAAAGAAGCTTTGTGAGCTTGTATTCCTTTTTCCTTTCACATAGTGAATATTTCTGAATTTTGCTCATCTCTCCTTCCTCTGATATCTGGATCTCAGAGTCTGAGCCAAATATCATGCTTTTATACCACTGTAATGTTCCAAAATCGGGACATCTCATGAATCACGCAATGAGAAACGTATTTCAAGAAAAAATGAAATAAAACAGTGAAATGGACTCTTGGATCCCATATATTATACAATATGAAACTTAAATCCAATAATAGAGCTGAAACAAAGAAAAATAGGTGGGTTAAACAGATCTCCCACACCTAGGATTGCCAAAAAGTGCTAAAACCCCAAGACTAGAAAAAGGCCGAGCAAATTCTCAAGGGAATGCGCAATCTAAGAGATGTTTTACACATAAAATCATAGGAGAACAATATATCTGCTCATGTATTTATAAATAATGTTGAAGAACAAAAATCTAATCTCCTATATAAAATACAAAAGAAACTAACAAGGGTTTCTTGTCAAACACTCTGCATATAAAATGGGAAATCCAGTAATTTACTGAATAACCACTAAAATATTGAAGTAAAATATTATATAAGGCTGAAATATATCTTATCTAATGTATATCCCTCAAGGGCTTCCTCCCATGAAAGGATGAACCTCTCAATCACAAGGAAACTCTGCAACGGAGCCACCAAACCATGCAATGAACACTGCCTCCAAAATAACGCACTCCCTAGTAGAAACAGTGCTGGGAGGGTATGGGAAATGTGTGGTATGATACCACAGATCTGAAATATTTCCTGGAGCTCTCCAAACATATCTCTCAAGTGAAGGAAAGCTTCCTCTAATGAGAAACTAGCTCAGAAGTCGGGATTTCAATCCCTTCCACTGTTACACCCAACAAAAATGCACAATATTCGGCAAAGTTGTGCTAATGATGTATGCTGAATCTTGGCCTAAAAACCAGATGTGGAATGATGAATACAAATTCCCTCAATGAGGCTCCTCAAGAAGAGAGGTGGGATTCCCGCTCGGGAACACCTAGTGCTAAACAACACTGCAACTTTGCTAAGCAGCAAAGCAACAACAAGTCTTGGCAGACAAGAATAATAAACTAATACATCCCCCATAATGCTTCCATCCTCTTCCTTATATAAGACATGATTTTTCTTGCCCTTGGTCCCACTCAATTAGGTTACTTCTAACCCAAGTTACATCTCCCTCCAAAATTGTGTTATCCATCCTAGGATTCCTCCTCCACTAAAACTGCCCTGTTGACTAAGTCAAATCAACTTCATTTTATCTCGGTTCACACATGGAGGTGTTTTATTAGGCTAGAAAGAATGTCCCCTTTCACACTTGGAATGTTTTTATCCTCCTTAGGAGACTTATGGGCTTTCCTACCCATTTATTCACTGGCTACAACTGCTGCTAACTCTAATGTTCCATTTAGCTTTGAGGCTAAAATTTTGGAACATTACACAGACCCACCTTGGAATTCAACTCAGTCACAATGTAATGCCAAAAATGGGAACCATGATCAGTAACGATGGCGTGAGGGACACCAAACCTAGCAGTGATTTTACTGATTATGAATTGAGCATCTGTCTTACCGTCAGCAGAAAGTGTAAGCATTTCTTCGGCCCATTTAGTGAAGTAGTCCACGGCTACAATAATATAAGTATGCCCCCTGGCCGAGTGAGAGTTAAATGTCATAAAATTGATGCCCGACTTTGCAAAGGGACCAACGGTAATGATAAGATGAAGAGGTACAGGCGGTGCATGCATCTTGCATTGATAAACCTGGCAATCATGAAATTTATGAAATGTGACAATGTAGTCTTTGAAGATAGAAGGCCAGAAATAATCCGTATTTTGTGCAGTGGCATAACCAGACATGTGACCACCACAAGCGCCACTGTGAAAATAATTGTGGACTTTCTTAGCTTCCTCAAGGATCAAACATTGATGGATAATGGAATCCACTCTGACACGATAGAGGATATCCCCGGCTATAAGATAAGGTTGTGACTGATGACAGATACATCAGCGAGCATCCTTCGTCAACTAATATTTGAGAATAGAAGTCTGGAGATAAACGATGATATCACCGTACCATGGATCGAGGGTGCTAATCAAGAAAATCATGTCATCTGTAACGTATTTCTTAGAACGAGACAGAGGAGAGTCTGAAGGGAGGGAAAAAATTAAATCAGTAAAGAGTAATGACTTCTTTGACTTGGTAGTGGTAAATTCCAAATCGAACTCTTGGAGGATGACAACCCACTTTGAGTATCTCCCCCCCAGCAATTGTCGAGACAATATACAAGTCATGGGGTTGCAATCAGAAATTACATTCACTGTACGCAAAATAATATAATGAGGAAAACGTTGAATGGCTTGAACTGTAGCTAAAGCTAACTTCTTGACATGTGAATAGCATGTCTCAGGGTCAAGAAGGTTACGATACAAGTAATAAATAACATGCTCGTTACTCTCATCATCGTCTTGTACTAGAACAATGTCAATCGTACTAAAATTGGTGGCTAAATAAAGGGAAAAATCATGATGATAGTTAGGAGTACACAACAGAGGAGGGTTGACAAGCAACATCTGCAGGGCCTCAAAATAGTTTTGAGCAACCTCATCCCAACATAATGGGATGCCCTGCTTTAATGATCACGTGTATCCTCTAGCCACTTCTGCATAGTTAGGTATAAAATGGCATATAAAAATAGCCTTACTATGCAAACTCTGCAACTGATCCAATGAGGAGGCAGAGGGGAGATTGATAATAGTCTCAACCTTGAGTGGATTGAGGCCAATTCTATATTTGGATACGATAAACCCTAAGAGTCTACTAGAATCAACACAAAAGATGCACTTGTGCGGATTAAGCCGAATATTGTAACGTCGACAATACAGAAAAATCTAACGAAGATGGTTAGGATGGTCCATACGCATAGCTGAATGAGTAGGAAGGTCATCTAGATAAGGCTGAACAATGTGTCGAATATCATAAAAAGCATACAACATCGCTCATTGAAATGTAGCCCCAACATTATTTAAGCCCAAAGGGAGATTTTTATACGCGAAAGTACCCAAAGAAAGATTATGGCAGTGTTATGTTGATCAGTCGAGAGAATGTTAATCTGATTGTAACCAGAAAAAATCATCCATTAAGGAAAATATCTCACTCCGAGCATAGTCATCAATTATTTGATAGATAAATAGAGTAAGATAATTATCCTTAGGACAAGCTCAATTAACATCACGATAATCAACACAAATAAGAAAATTTCCCTATTTCTTATATATAGGAACAATATTAGAGACCCATTTTTTCAAAGTAATTGGATAAATAAAACCAACTCGAAGAATCTTTTCAACTTCAGCTTTAATGGAGGCAGCTTTTCTACGGTTCACCGGACGAAGATGCTGACGAATAGGTTTCAAACTAAGATTAGGAATTTCATGCACCACAATGCTAGGATCAATCTCAGGCATTTCTTCATAGGACCATGCAAAGATATCATGAGACTCGCAAAAAATGCTAGTATAAACTTGGACTTCATCAGAAGAACAAGTAACCCCAATATGGATGTTCTCGATGATTCCCAATTTAACGGAAATATCAATAGACATCGTCTATGTAATGTTACTCAAGTTACATCCCGTAAAGACGTCATGTGTCAAAACAGGAAATTGAAGCAGAGGAGAAGGAACCTGAGATAAAAAATGCTTGAGACAAGTAGACATGGCCCTAAGGCCAAGCATAAACGAGGAATGATGATGACCATCATTCCACGACAGATCCTCAAGAGACATGGTTTCCACAATGGCTTCATCGAAGGGAAACACTTCTTTCAAAGGATTAGGTGAATCTTAATCACCAAGGTAGGGGGATTGAGAGTAAATGTCAAGATAAATGCTTAAAGGAGCACAATCAGAAGACGGAAGTTCCGAAGCAGTAATGAGTTCGCAATAATCAATCTCAATCAGAATTAAAGGCGTAGAATCTCTGAGGGAATAAATTTTTCAGGGGAAGGAATAATCCATGGGTCATCAGAACGAGAGATCATATGAATCTGAACAGTATTTGGTGGAGGAAGAGGAAAAATACCCATGAGGGCAGGATCTTTAAAAATACTGATCCACATATGGAATGTTGTTCTTAGAAGAAGAGGTGAAGAAATAAAACTCGTTAATAGTAACAATATTTCCTTCATGTGGAAATTTCAAAACATGAAAGAGAGTGGACAGAACACATAACATGGTGTGAGTCCAACTGCGACCGAGGAGAAGATTATAATTGAGTTTAGCTTCAATGACTTCGACCTTGACATTGAGTGTCTTCCATTACAAAGTAATCGATAAACTAGCGAGAACACCTAAATTTTTTGATTATCTACCATCAAATGCTTTTACGGCATTTGGTGATGAATTCAGGGTTGGAGAACCAATAGCTTTCCAACACGAAGATGACATGACACAAGTTGATTCACCTTCATCCACAACTTCTCAATGGATGTCGAGACTATTAATAACAACTTTAATAATGAGCGCAATCTGATGTGGAAGTCGTGGAACGAAATTCTCTAGATCAAAAGCAAGAAGGCTAGTATCGGCAGGATCAATCACACTAATCGCAAATAAAAAATCTCTTCGTTGCGATGGCAAACTCTAAAGTACTTCTATCACGGACATCGCAGATGGCACCTGAGCCAAATCCTCAACAATATTATAATGGTGAGCTACACGGGCATTGAGATTATAAGAAGACCTACAGATTACACCTTTGGAAGGTGGCTATACAATGGATTCAACATTGGGCCTTTCAATTTCAAGAGGACTAGTAACAAGTGGATGAGGAGGACCATCATCAATCTCCTTCCCCATGGCCTAACGAGATCCAGTATAATCTTTCGACTGAGTATCAATAGAAACGATTCCAAAACCATTCATAATGAACACATACGAGCCAAATGGGGCAGAGGACTGAGGTTTCTCTACAATCTGAGTCTGGTGAGATGGGAAAGGTTCTTTAAGAATGGCTGGAGTTCCCTAGGTTCCTTTGAGAAATCGGCTCACTTTGAACCGTTGAGGACAGTCCTCAGTGAAGTGCTCTTCATCACAAATCAAACAAGGGTACTTCAGTTTGCGTTGAGAACCATCACCAGCATGAGGTTTCCAAGAATCCTATTTTGGGGTATCGACTTTGGCCTTACCTTTATCCTTATTCTTTCCTTTGGAATTATTATTCGTAGGATTGGCCTGAATGACATTAACTTCTGTGGGTTTACCAGAATTCGAAGTGGACTGAGAAGAAGCATTATTGGAAGAAGAAGACTTCAGGTTCCCAGTGTTTGAATATGACTAAAAATTTTGAGAATTCTGAGACACAGAACCAATAATACCATTGACGGATGGAGTCACTGGTGGTTTAGAAGTTCTAGGTCAGGGAGCATCAGACAAGATATCATATAATGCGCCAGACTGAGAGTACACAATATCACGGTACTGGGTGTAAGAAATGGCTTGTTCCTCGGTTACACATGCCCCCATAGTGATTTCTTTGGAAATCTAATTTACAAAGGAGGTGGTGAACCAATGAGTTAGAAGCTTATCAGGAATTTCAAATTTGATCATGTGACGACATCGTCGCCACTCATGAATATGATCGGAGATATGACTAGCTCAATCATATTTTAATGGATTGAGGAGGTTCTTCCCGGTCTCAAAACAGACTGGTAACTAAAAATGCGTAAGGAATGCCATGGCTAAAGAATCTAAATCTTGGAAGACACCACGAGATAACTCAATGTACCACTTTGCAACGGCACCAGTAAGAGTTCACTATAAAAGACGAAGTCTAATAGAATCGTCAACCCAAGAGTTAGAGGAACACCACAAATGGTAATTCATAACATGCACTTAGGGGTCTTTTCCAAACTTTCACTCAAATTTAGGACAATCACCAGGAATCTTTGTTGGAACCAGAGGAAAATATGGGTTATGAAGAATGGGATCGTTCGTCAAATTTGACACATTAGGTAATTCCAACGTAGCAAGAAAGGGTAATTGAGTATTAAAAGTCATTGGAGGTATTTAATAAGGACCTACATGTACATTCCACCCAGTCCAAGTGGGATTCTGTCCCCATACATTCTATCCCGGAGGATTCAGATCATAGGGATTAGAAGCAGGATGAGTTGGTTGATACTGGGGTTGAGGACCAGGATATTGAGTCGAAGTAGACCACTAAGGTCCTTGCTAAGTAGCGTATGGAGTCTACTGTGGAATGTAAGCATGAATTTTAGGTTGATGATATACAGGTGGAATTTGAGGGTAAGGAACCTGAGGCGCACTATATACCGGTTGATATGAACCTTGAGGGTAGTAAGTGCCTTGCAGTTGAGCAGGCGGACTCGGCTGAGCAAGTTGAGTAGGATGTTGAGCAGGTAAACCTTGATGGCAATAAACAGGTAGAATTTGTTGTTAAAATGATGAAACCTACTGAGGAGAAAGTTGAATCGGCTGCAGAGCAGGTTGAACCAAATATTAAGTGCCACCAGGTTGGCCTTATGGGAAAGGTTGACCCGGAGAAGGACTGTATGATTTTCCTAGTTGCACAAAATTCAGGCCATACTGAGCATGTGGCTGTGGTTGTGGTACAATAGGTTTTCCCTGTGATGGGTAGATTTTCCCCCTAGGAGCATAATATAGTCCTGGTGGATTCGAAGGTTGACCAAAAAGACTGAAGGGCTGTCCATGTTGGACCAAAGGTTTCCCTTGTAAATTTTAGCCTTTTGGACTGTATGGTTGTCCCCATGGATCAAAGGGAGAGCCCTACTAAGCTAAAGGCTATCCCACAGGGGTTTGTCCTTACAAGTCAGAGGGTTGCACAGGAAAAGTAGGTATAAAATGAGGAACAGTCTGATAAGGATCAGTAGGAGGAAAATAGAATGGATTACCATTTTCATCATAATGAAGCGGATATGAATAAACAGGGTTACTGATAGCATAATAGTGATGAAAAGGAGAATAAACAGGAGCCTCGAGCTGCCAAGAACATTGAGAACCCTGCTACTGAACAACCAACAGATTCTTCAAAGGTAAGACAACCATGAATCACAAGGGTAGTGGAAACATCACTAAATGTAGGCCTGACCTTCGTTGAGGGAGCATAACATCAGTGAATACCCACCATATGCTCATTAAACGCATAGGTAGAAACCATAGGCATGTTGGAGGTAGACAGGGTTTCCATGGCACGGCTTTGTGAGCTACTTGGGCTAGGACTAAGAGGCCACGTAAGATTGAGAAAATTAGACCTGTGGGTGTGAAAAGATCCTGACGACTGATGGGTGACAATAGGTATGGATGAAGCCACACAAATTGTTGGTTGGATTGGAATAGATGTAACAGTAACCGACGAACTAGGTGTCGAAGGCGATAGTCCTAACGAAGGTAGGGTCGAACTATGAGGAGGAGTTACTGTACTGGATTGCATAATAGAGGCAACACGAGACATAATCTGACTCAAGGACCTATATCCAAGCAGAAGTGACACCGATGGTAGAGAAGACTGAGTAGAAACATGAGGGACATATTCTGAAAAAAACTGATATTCTCCTGTAGAAACAAGCATTCCTTCACTACCAACAAGACTAGATGAGTCCATGTCTGATTCCTCCATAAGATATTCTAAAATACTACGGGGACTAGGAGGCACAACAAAAAAAAAAAATGGTGAGCTCAACGTAAGAGGAGGAAAATTTATTTCTTCCCTAAAACCAGACCAAGCACCAGAAGGATGCCAATCGAACTCAAATGTTTCTTCAGGAGGATATCGAGTAGCAAGAGGTAAGACATATAGGAGAATAGGCTATGAGATGTTATCAAACCTAGTGGACTAAGGAGTTTAAAAGGAAACGTCCGGGAAAGAACTACCACTAGGAGACAGTGAGGATGACGAAACTAGTGGTTCCGCCACTATGACCGTATATCAAAACAGAAAGGAAAAAATAAAACCAATCAAGGACTCCAAGATCAAAACCAAGGAAAAACATCAGGCCAAGTAATAAAACTTTAACGAGCGTTTGATCATAGGTGACTAATTTTATGACACTTAAACCATATTTTTTTGTTTCATTTTTAAAGAGTCGAGAAACAGGCCAAAAATGATTCTAGTCGTTTTCAATTTTAAACGAGCATGAAAGGACAAGTGCTTGATGATCTCTTCTCTTTTTAAATAATCATGAAAAGAAAAAAATGACTACTCCGGAATACTAAGCAAGAGGGTATACCAGGTTTCCGTGAACTCCCATATACACCTTGGTGATAAAATGAAACAGAAATTACCAAGGACTTGACGTACATGCAGGTAGTCCCCCTGAATGCAGTGTTCAGTGTATCACAGTTACAAGGTGGCATACTCGGCTTCCTATGGATAAAAGGATTGCAATTTAGAGGGGTCTCCCTTTATATACTTGACAGTATGGGGAGCACAAGTTCGTAATAGCATTGTCTAAATCTAGATGGCGAAGGATAGCTACTAGGTTTTAAGACGTTGGAACACGTCTCTAGCCTAGACCACTAAAAATGTTTTGTTAGCTTTCAATGCTTCCTTAGGTTAATTAAATAAACTCTAAACTTGATCTTGGATTATGTCTTAGTTGTAAGGCCCTATCGATTTTGGATATCAAAATTTATAAATGCAAGCTATATGTGAATGAACATCATTTCCGATTCAATGAATGCTAGTTATTAGAAGGATAGAGATCTTTAAAACAAAACCAAAAAATTAGAATATGCGAAGAAATACGCTAATGCATTTAACAGAATCAAACTAAAATCAAACTCTTTCCTATATAATAAGATGCTAGTTATGCAAAGGACTATTTCACTTTCAATGCAAAGAAAGAATGCAAAATACGTTTTTATTTTTAATGAAAAGAAGGAAATGATGTACTAATTACATGAAAAAATGAAAAAAAAACACTAGCTTAAGTATTTTGTAGGAATTGAAATTGAATGACTCAATAAAATGTGAAACAAACACAAGAAAGAACTCAAACTAATGTCTCAATCTTTCAAACTAAGAGACAATTTTCAAAATGATCCAAAACAAGAAATGTAATCTATTCTTGGAACAATAAGGAAAATAACCAATCGATAAAACGAAATGACTCTTCAACCAAAGAAATATCTCAAAAAGATCAAGAAAACTAAGTGCAATCAATCCACAAATGAGACTGACAACAATCAAACTGACTTGATTTTCAAACAGAAGGCTTAGTGCACTAGGACACCTAGAAACCCTAATGCCTCAACTGAAATTGATAATAAAATGGACAAATGACTGAGAAAAGCAAGTCAACAATAATCAAAACAATCCCAAAGGTATAATTACACATAAAAAATAACCTAGAATCAATCAAAATTGACCAAAAGACTCATTAAGGAGGTCAAACCAATTCCTACAAGAGTTGGCGTGACTGTAAGGTTATAATCCGTGCCATACAAGGGTTGGCGCGACTACAAAAAGAGAAAGCTTTGTCAATTGGCACGACTGTTCAAAGAGAAATAGCGCCAAGACAGATAACTGTGGGAAAAAGAGGAAAACCCAAAACCTAATGAGAAGAGGTCAATCTCGACACTCTGGAGCTGAACAGAGGATGGAAACTAAGTAAGAAAACCATAAAATATATATAATTAAATCAATAATTGAAATTGAACAAACAAAATGAAATGAAAAAATTGCACTGATCACTAGTGGAGTCACTAATTTGTTATGCAGGTATATCCTCTCTGCAGACAAAGACGATCCCTCTAGCCCTAGAGTGGGTCTAGAAACAAAGGGACATGATAAAGTGTTTCTTCCTAATTATTAAATGAACAAGGGACACGGTAGATTGACCTACCTGGAATCCAATGTCGTTGTTGTTGTTGTAGTAGTGGTGGCCTCTCGCTCCTGCCTTGGCAAGTCACAATCATTTCGGCATTATGCTTGGATAGCTACACATAGAACAAGAAACAAGAACATCATACAATATAACAACATTTCATTCATAATTATTAGCCAGTCAAAGAGGGCTATACATATTGCATTAAACAAACGTCGTAACACAAAAGAGGAACAGAACAATATTCATGTATATAAATGAATATAAGGAAGAGTTACAACCAATGCTTTGACATCACAGTCTTCTCCAGCGAGGTTCAGCAGAAGTACGTCTTAGATGCTCGTCAAGGAAGTTAGATGGGATGAAGGCATCGACTCAAGCTCTTTCAGAAGTCATGCACTCAAGCTTCGTAAACATAATTCCTTGTTATTCTATCTTCTCTAGTCATTCAGCTATAGTATGTTTTATTCTCCATGTTCAGCTAGCTTGTTCTAAGAGAGATATCTTATTTTATAGAGGAAAAGGATGAGGTTAGGATCCCTACAAAGGTGGGAGGGAGGCCTATCCTTTATGGAATTACCATAAGAGGTGGAAACCATAAACCTAAAGGAGGTAGTCCATGGTTTATCAATTCAACCACTCCCAATGACTCATCCTCGAGGTGGTTAGAGTGGAATCTCCACCTCTATTTTTAAAAAAAATTCCATAAGCAGCTTAGCATGGGTGGAAAATAGGGACAGAGTTCCAGCTGGCATGGGACCCAGTGTTAATTTTCCTCTTTGGCCCGAGGGCATAACTAATTACCCGCGCAATGAAAAAACAAGTGTTTTTGAGTCTATGCTCATGGAATTGTCAACAGAAGGAATATTACTCTCATGTAAAAGGACACAATGATGGTATTTTAAAGGCATGAAATTGCTTATTGATAATGGGAATGACCCTCCAATGGGCAAGATGGGGATTGCTGGGACAGTGAAAAAATGTTGTGTAACAACCACCTCTGAAATGATGAACCTGGATATGCCTGATGTGAAGGATTAAACCCTGATTAGAAAGAGATTCTACCTTGGAGTTAGCCTTTGTGAAGATGTGCCGAATGGGAGGGTCTTGAAGATGGTGGAGCTAGTACTACACCCGGTGAAACCAACTGAGCAAATAAAAAACTGGGAAATTTGTAAGTACAATTACTCCATCAATGATGGATCTTGCGTCACCATAGATGTCTAGATTTTCCAACTGTAAATTGAAATATACCCATAATAAGCTCCAAAGAGCAAGGATCTTTGCCCTCGTGTTCGAGACAAAACCACCATTCCAAAAAATTTAGAACTGTTCATTGTGTTCAAGCTTGATCCATGCACCACAACCACAAATGTTGCATTGTTGTGCTTCATCAAAAAATCCCGTGGGGAGATCTATTACCAGAAACGAGACTGTAGCCACCATTTCATTAAAAAATGAAATAGAAATTCGAAGACACCGAAAACATAATTTTATATGGCCGTTCTCATTTTTATTGGCGAGAAACTCGTTTTTCATAAACAATTTGTTTCTTACAGTGGCCTTATGTAAAATGTTATTCGGTTTTACCTGCAACGATTTGGTTTCTCCTTGGTTTCTCCACTATTTTGCGGTTTCCTATCCAAACTCATGAAAATTCGGGTTAATTATTGTTCCAAAAACAAACTGCATGGAAAACACACTCCATGCAAACTAGTTTCATTTGGTAAAGCAAGTTTTCAGGGAGATTTAAGTTGCATAAAGGAGATAAAATTTCGTAGATGCAACGAAGCAGAGCATCAGATCCGAGCAGAGGGGAGGAGGAAAATCAGAGTCGAGCAGAGAAGAGGATGAAGTAAGTACCCAAAGGAGTATTCAATTTGCTTAGTAAATATTTGGTCATATAACTAAAAGGCCCGTGATTTTATTTTTTATTCCTGAGTCATTTCTTATTGTGAATAAGTGCATACATTTTAAATGTAACATATTTCAAAGCGTGATGCCAATGGCTAACACCAATTTGATATTCCTAATGAATTGCTGACATTTGATCACAACATATATCCACAGTTTTTCCCACAATTTTCTCCATTTCCATATGGATTTTCCATGATACCGGATATTGTTACTTTCAATCAACAACAAATAGATTTTGTTGAAGAGTTCTAGACTCTAGCAGGGTTTATGGTTTTTGTTTTAGAGTTTGCATTATTTGAATGCTTCAATTTTATGGGGTTTTTAGCTAATATATTTGTATAACCCAACTCTTTTTGTTTCTTTCAAGAAGAAGAGTTGTTAATACAACCCACTGGAACCTGCAGATTTTTCTATCTAAAGTTGGTATGCTTTGCTTCGAAACTACTGCTCTTGATCACTCGCCCAAAAACTTGATGGCTTATTGAAGAGCTATTATCCTCGACAGTAGCTCTGCATGAAGCCATCATGTTTTTGGGAAATTACAATGGTCATGATGACCTGACAGAGTAACATAAGATAAAAGAAATTTGCAGCTAACCTTATGCCCAAACCTGTCAAATAACCTGGGGGTAGAATGAGGTTTCCAACCATGACTTGAGCTACCGTATCCTGATTTCCTAAGCCCTATTGAGAATATACAGAGAGGAAAGCCAATGTGAGGATTCCTCCCAAGGAAGAAGGAAACATAGACAAGCACCTCGAGCCCAATTTCAGCAAAACCCAAAAGAAATATCGGAGTAATCAAACACAGTATTTTTAGACTCCTTCCCACTCTTAGAAGCAACAATTAAATGAAATATCCAACACAGAGGAAGAAGTATACACCAACCAGATAACTCCAAACCAGAGAAATATAATAAATTCCCATGCGAGATAATAAAATGCCGAAGAGAATCGATACAATCACATACAAAATAGATAGAACAGAGGGAAAAACTGTAATTTTTATTTTTTTATTTTCACAACACTGGTTCCATTTCCTTACAAGTACCATATTATAAAGCTTGCTTCTTAAGATCCAGGGGAGAGTAGAATAAGTTGGACACCACAAGCGGTGAGGAGAATTAATGTAAATTACGTGCCCGTTGGATGATGCCATTAAACTGAGGAGACCACCTGCGTCCAAGAGACTATCCAACAGAGCTTTCCTTCCAGATGAGAACATGTTAAAAAGGAGATAATTACGAAAATGAAACGCGAAACAATGAAATACTTAGAGATGTGAGCCCTTACCACCTCAAGAGATATTTCACTCTCGCTCATCTCATCACCATTAAGAGATAACATGCACACTAGCACCCAAAATTGATTACCAAGCATGCCAGGGATCAGGGTGATTTTCCCTTCTATCCCTTCATGAACCATCATACCCATTAAGTTGATCCCGTTGAAATCCATTACTTGAACTTTAGAGAGAGTAAAAGCTTTATTTTTTAATGAAATAATAAAAAGCTAAAAGAACACTTCTTTAGGTGGCAGAATTTTCATGATAGGTTAACCTGCATTTCCTTCTCACATTCAGATGTATGTCCCACTAATAATTTTACTAATTCATAATTTTAGTAACTAGTATGTTTTCCCACTTCCCATGGCTTAATTTAATAAAAAAACAAATAAATGTGTGTTCACTTAGTAAATTGATCTCAAAATTAAAGAGGAAATTTTGTAGTGTTGTTAAATGTGTGGAATAGTGTATATAATGTTTGTTTATAATTATGATATGGGATGTTTCCCCATATAAAAAAAAATCGTTCCATTTTGTTTACTCGTCTTGTTTATGGACTTCGAAATTGGTTCGTCTACAAAGTTGTTGCGAAGGTGGTTTTCATTTGCATTCAGAAAATAGAAACCAGATTCGCCTTAACCGATTCAGAGTTCAAAGTATTATTTAAAGTGGGATCAAGCGTTTGCCTAACATCTACATAAAATCAAAAGTTGAGAGGCCCCAAGTTGGCCATACTTTTTTTTATGAAGAGATTCTGGTTATTGTTGTATATGGGTTGAACGATGGGCATTGTTGAAAAATGATGATGGAAATATTAGATGCATGCAGGGAGTGGGGATCCTTCCAACTGATTAACCATGGAATATATTCTCATATTCCCAAGACTAATATGGAAATAGTGGATAATTTTTTAATCTGTTGTTAAAATGAAAATTTATTTCAAATATGTAATATCAAGTGGTCAAATCTTTGAAGGCTATACATTAACTACCTAAATACAAAAAATATATCAAAGTATTTATCTTTGTTTCAATATTCCTACTGATTATTTTCTGATGGCTAAAGTTGGCAGTCACTACAACCATGTCCTCTTGAAAATACCAAATTTCCAAAAACTCCACCACAAATGTTAACAAGAATAGTCTTACTCTCACCATTTCTCCCTGAACTTCATTGCTTCTACTTGAATAATTGAAAATGGAATAGATAGAATTCATCGTGCATGTTCCATTAACAATGGTCGCCACAGTTAAGGTTGCTTGAGACAAACTTCTGGTGAGCTATAGCATCTCCATTGTTAACCTCGATCCTATTGAAATAGTCAATTTGAAAAGTATAAAATTAGTCTTTGCCTACAAGGACTCATTATTCTCCATCTTCAATATCATTCTTTGTGTGGTTGGAAAAGTTATATTGATTAGTATAAAAAATATGGTAAGTGCAATGTTGTTGAGAGAATCCATAAGTGACAGTGTTACATCCATATCAACCTCACAAATACAGATTTCGTCTTGACTCTTTAGCCATACTCAAGCTTTCTCTTAGCCTAGGAAACCTTAGATAGTTTAAAAACTGTCATAACTTGTTTTATAAAAAATGGCAGAGCATGGACAGTGAGCATCATGAACCAACTGCAGGAAAAAAGTAATGAAATATGTTTCTGGTGAGCCATGATATTCGCAGATCTGTGCACCACCCAGTCAAACAAATATTCCAGCCAATATTGAGCTACCATGCTGACAGAAAAATTTTATTGGTATACATCGATACAAATGTAACCCAATAGACAAGAAGATAGACCATATTTTTTTTTCAGAAAGAAAAAAACACTCAGTCGTTTGTATTAATTCAACAAAAAAGTACAATGTTTGGAAAAATTCTACCAATAAGTCGGGAGAGTATGACAAATAAAAAAATCGGCATGCAAACTAACATAGAGAATAAAAAAACACTTCCAAAAATCAATAGAACCAAGAAATATATACATCAAGTTGCACAAACCTTCCCAATGAAGATCTAGATAATATCAAGTACCAAGAAACAAAGAAAATAAAACGAAAGTGCAAAGGATGAGTGACCATGGCTAGGGAAGCTGGAAATATTTGGAAGCAAACAGACGACCACTGTTATGCAGGAAAATCCTCTTTGTGGACAGAGACGATCCCTCTAGACCTAGAGTGGGTCTAGAAACAAAGGGACATGCTAAAGTGTTTCTTCCTAATTATTGAATGCACAAGGGACATGGTAGATCGACCTACCTGGAATCCAACGCCATCATTGTTGTTGTAGTAGTGGTGGTCTCTCACTCCTACCTCGGCAAGTCACAATCCTTTTTCCATTACTCTTGGATACGTGCACATAGAACAAGAAGAAAGAACAGCATAAAAGGTAACAACATTTCATTCATATCTATTAGCCACTCAAAGAGGGTTAAAAATATTGCATTAAACAAACGTCGTACCACAAAATTGGAACCAAATGGTATTCATTTATATAAATGAATAGAAGTGTTACAACCAATGCTTTGATGTCGCAGTCTCCTCCAGCAGGGTTCAGCCGAAGCGCGTCTCAGATGCTCATCAGGGAATTCAGACGGGATGAAGGCATGGACTCAATCTCTCTTAGAAGTCATGGACTCAAGCTTCCTCAATGTATTTCCTTATTATTCTATCTTCTCTAGTCATTCAACTATAGTATGCTTAATTCTCCAAGTTTACCTAGCTTGTTGTGTGAGAGATAGTTTATTTTAGAGTAAAAGGAGGAGGTTAGGATCCCTAAAAAGGTGGGAGGGAGGCCTCTCCATTAGGGAGTTCCCATAAGAGGTGGAAACCATAAACCTAAACGAGGTAGTTTGTGGATTATCAGTTCAACCACTCCAAATGACTCATCCTCGAGGTGGTTGGAGTGGAATCTCCACCTCTTTTTAAAAAAACGTTCCATAAACAGCTTGGCATGGGTGGAAAACTAGGAAAGAGCACCAGCTGGCGCGGGCCCTAGTGTTAATTTTCCTCTTTGGCACGAGGGAATAACTGATTACTCGCGCCAAGGCAAAAACAAGGGTTCTTGAGTCTTTGCTCAGGGAATTGCCAATAGAAGGAATATTACTCTCATGTGAATGGACACAATGATGGTATTTGCAAGGCATAAAACTTCTTATTCGTCACGGGAATGACCCTACAATGGGAGAGATGGGGATTGCAGGGATAGTGAAAAAATGTTGTGTAACAGATGCTCCCTAAACCATGAGGTCTGAGGGAGAGGGAGGGTGAAATGATTTATGAGAACGCGCTCGAACCAAACATGGTTTTCAGAAAACCTACAATAAAAAATATAACTGATATCTCTGATACATGAACATGTGGTATGGGTGCAGCCATACATAATAGATTATATATAAAAACTGAGACCCGAGGTATGGACGCAGCCATCCAGTAGTAAGGATCAACAAATAGACTCAGGTATGGTCACAACCATCTGATCAAAAGAGTCATGCAATAAATCATGATAATCCATCAAAATATGCATCCTAGATTTTATCAGACAAAATCTAGGGTCTTGCGCTCCATCTCGACCTGAAAAAGTACAAATTCAAGCATGCGTATATATGAGCTGAAGTCGAACATGCAAGAAAATCATCAGATTACCAACCAATGATGAAAGTTGTTAACAAGCATGAGAGAAACCACCAATAATGACAATGGCTCTCAAGGTACAACTGGTACAATCCACAGAATGTGAACAGTGATTTGGCGTTGAACATTCGCAGAATCACTCGATCGAAGGCCAATGATGTGGACTTTGCGTTGAATGCGAAAAACCTGTTGTTAAGGGATGCAGGCTCCAAGGTACCAGAATAGAGTCTCTAGATCAAATTCCTGGATAATGGGCTGAAGTTTACAGGAAGTGACCTGATCAAAGGTGGGCCGTAATTTTTCCCACATCGTCAACACGAGACAGAGGAACATGATAGTAGTGAAAGAAGACCAACAGAGAATCAGAGGGAGGTTGAAAACTGTAGAGGCAAACTTCTCTTCAATATATCAGTAGCACGACACTAGATTTGGCAGTATTTGACATCAAAAGATCTGAGGTCATCATGACGTGGAAAAGAGAAAATGAGAGGTGAAAAGAGATTACCCAAGCCCATGGAGGAAAAAATGACAAAATTAGATGTCCCCAACTGGACACGAATGCAGACAAGTCTCATGTTCAAGAGCGACATACTGCCAACATAACTAAAACTTGGTTCCATTTTCCCCCACCATTTCTGGCGAGTACCCCAATTATTTTTTAAAAAAAGCTTGAAGTGGATAGCATATGCTTGTGTTGTAAGTTTTTCCTTCGAAAAAATCCAACCTAGTAGATTTTATGAGCCCTAGGAAGGAGGAACTCGAGTAATGCCATGGTGGTGAAATCCGATGTCATTAGGGTATAACGAGTCTGACAAAGAGAGAACTCAGCATATTTTCATGTGTAGAGAGTTTGAAAAGAAGGCAGAAAAGAAAAATCCATCATGGCCCTTTTCATAAATAGTCTCTTAGATCCGAAAAATTAGAAAACAATATCTGAAAGAACCTCTTAGTCGTGATAGGCTAAGGTATTCCTTTTTTCTAAATAATCTATCCCAGCCTGAAAAAGGGGTAAACATATACTGAGTAGATATCGCTTTGCAACCATTTAACGAGTTTGAAGATTCTGGACAATATTTTCAATTTTAGAGAGTCATGAAAGAGCTGAAAGATGACTCGAGTAGTGACTTTTTCATGTTTTTACCGAGTCTGAAAAAGTATAAAATTTAACTTGTTACTCCATCACTATGTCCTGAAAACCTATTGTTGCACAACAGATGCATGTAAAACCCATTTTTTGAAAATAATATAATAAAATAATCAAAAAGCATGTCTTAAAACGTAATTAGGGTTGTAAAAAGTTATAAAATGCCAAAAATATAAAAAAAATTAATTTTCACTTTTTACCTCTTATGGAGCAAATAGTTACCCATCTTACTGTGTGATTTTGCAGTGACGATAGCGGATAATCTAGCAGGCCAATCTCAAATCCGTCAGTTCCAGTTAAGAGCAGAGATATCTCCCTTCATTTTGAATCATTTCTTACTACCCACAACTTCCAATTTTGAATTCTGTGGGAGGAAATATGAAAATTATGGCATGGCAGTTGGCGCGGGTTTCGGGCGCGGAGTCACGCCAACCGCGCAATTTTTTACACTAGGGCGCGTCCATTGGCACGACTGTTTGGGAAATAGTTGTGCCAATGGCGTAAACCATTTTTTGTGTAAAATAAAAGTTGAAAACCCCAATCAATCACAAATTTATGTTTCAAAATGAGATACTATCATTCATATGAATGTGTTTATAGGAATAAAGCAACAAAATGGTGATAGAATGGAAAGAACAGGAACACAGCGAAGAAGACGAGCTTGCCATGGAAAATGAGAGATGCATGGAAGCTCTTAGGTACTGTGGAATGAAGAAGTTCTTCTTGACACTATGTCTTCATGCTCAATCATAGTTGTTACAATATTTGATCAGCATATGGGATGAGGACTAAGAAAAATTCATCCTTCGAGACCAGGAACTTGAGATTGATGTTTCTGATGTCCACTTTATCAAAGGATTGTCACAGAGGGGAGCAGCACTGATCCTAACCAATACTCGGCCTTGCATGGATAGCATGTCCATGGTAATGGATAGAGTATGTCAAGGGGCACGGAAGGGAATAGGAAGTGGGAAATTTGATATCCAAACTATCCCATACCTAGCACTAAAAGTAGTGCTACATACCATCGCACGAGCTATGGGATTGCAAGCACTACATGAAGTAACAAAAACACAGTTTCTTCTTGTCGTAGACTGTTTGACACCGATCATCTACAATTGGGCAGAGGTCGTGACAATAAACATGAAATTCCAGCTAACAAAATGTAAGAAGGGAAAATTGAAGCAATTTGGTTATGGGTCTATCCTAGTATCATTCTTCCTGGAACGACTACCAATTTTTCAGCATGATGAGGTCATATTTTCAACACCACCAGTGAGAGAACCACGGATGGCCCAATGGGTAGCTCTAATGCCAAGGGTAGAGGGCAGTCAATAGATGTCCTAGGGACAGAAGTTATTTGATTGGTTCTACTGAAAGTTGATTGTCGTGGAGGACTAGCCCTACTTTGGTACAAATTTTACTGGTGATTCGGACCTCCCACTCCTGGAGGGAGAGGATTGGGATGAAGATTTGGGTAATACTCATTTTCTATTTTCATGAGTATTACGAATTTTTTGTTTATGTATGTTCTGAAATTAAATCCATGTATTTGCAGATGTCGGCCCAGAGAGACCCGCGGGCATGTCTTCAATAGCGAGGCGAATTCCTCGTGATTTCGACCCTCATGGTGAGGGAAGCGAGGAAGAGGAGCTCGTGTGCAACCTAGAGGGGATCACACATGGATTCCCGCATTATGTATGATTCAATGATGTTCCTCGCGCCTACCAGAGACATATTGTCGGGGTGCCAAGCCGTATTCGCCACTTGTTGAGGCAGATTATACGGGCAGTGACATGCTATCATGAGCATCACGTCGATTAGACACCTAGGCTTTATATATGCATTTTTGAGAGATATGGTGTCTTAGGATGTAACAAAAACACACATATTTTTTGAATGTGTGATGCACACTGATGCAAACACGCGATATATATATATATATATATATATATATACATATATTTTCCTACATGGATCGTTTTCACATGATGATGATTTTATAATGACGCAAATGCCTATCTAATACAATGTTAGCCATTGTATTAGTTAATTCATTCATTCGTCTAGGAATATGTTGATATGTCATAAAGTGAAAATGTCTTTCCAACAAACGAATACGTAAATACAATCTCAAAATGTATGGGTTTCTGACGGAATAATGACCATTGAGCTGCAGAACAACAAGCTATGAATCTAGATTTACAAGCAATGCGCGTATGCTGAGATTGATTGCCTCAGTTAATATTTCAAGGATAAGACTATACTCAACAACATTTTTTGTAGTTCCTCCTAGAAAAATACCTTGCAGTTATATAAATTCACCAGCAGGATCATAGATTATCTAGGCTACTGAAGAAAAATTCCTGGTACTGTGGGAAGCACCATCCGCAAAACTGACATAAGGGGTAATAGACATTTGTACAAATAATAAAGACCTGAATAAGCAGGAAAATGCTCGCAAAGCACACCAAATAAAAACATGCACAAAAAGGAAAAAACACATATTTACACAAATCATCCATGAATGACTGACACATAATACTTTTTAAGGTACAACCCATTTCTAGGTTGTTCTAAAGGATGACCTTTGTAGTCAATGCACTCATAGGCCCCATTATACAATACACGTTTAACAATGGAAGGCCCATGCAACATGGGTTGAAATTTACCTCCCCCCAACTTATCATGAGCTTGGTCGTATAGGAGGACGATATCTCCTTCAAAAAAATAACGAGGGGAAATTGATTGGTTAAAATGAGCTTTGACCCAATTTTTTTGTGCTTCAATAACCAGAGAAGCAAAGCGGTGGGTTTCATCCAACCTTTCATGGTAAAGGAGACACTCTTCTTCTGGTGAAGTGTTCAGCAGTAATTGAACAACCAACTTGAGTGAGGGTATTTCACATTCAATCGGAAGAGTAGCTTCTAGACCATAAACCAACTAAAAAGGGGTGAATCCGGTTGCACTCTTAGCTGAGGTTCGGTATGCCCTAAGAGATGAAATTAACATGATATGCTAATTGGATTTATGGATCCCAGTCGTACGCTGAAGCATGGTAACAAGAAATTTTTTTACGAATTCAACCTAGCCATTAGCCTGAGGATGGTACGGCGTTGAGCTGTCATGACGAAGACCCAACTGGGAAGTCAACTCGGCCACCATGTAATGCCGAAAATGGGAACCATGACCAGAAACAATGGCTTGAGGGACACCAAACTTAGCAATGATGTGATTGAATATGAATTGAGCAGCTGTGTTACCGTCAACGGCAAGTGTAGGCATTGCTTCGACCAATTTAGTGAAGTATTCCATGACTACGATAATATAAGCATGCCCCCTGGTCGAGTGAGGGTTACACATCATAAAATTGATGTATGACTTCACAAAGCGACCAATGGTAATGACAGGATGAAGCGGTACAGGTGGCGCATGCATATTGCATTGATAAACCTAGAAATCATGACATTTACGAACTGTGACAATGTAGTCTTTGAAGATAGAATGCCGGAAATAACCAGTCCTTTGGCAATGGCATAACCAAAAATGTCACCGCCACAGGTGCCACTGTGACAATAATTGATGACTTTCTTAGTGTCCTCACATCGATGGAGAATGGAATTCACTCCGACACGATAGAGGGTATCCCTGACTATACGATATGGTTGCGATCGATGACGGATGTGTCAGCCAGCATCCTTCGTCAAATAAGATTTGAAAGTAAAAGTCTGGAGATAAATGATGATATCACCATACCATGGATCGAGGGTGTTATTCAAGAAAAGCGTGTCGTCTGTAATGTATTTCTCAGAATGAGACAGAGGAGAGTTTGAAGGGAAGGAACAAATCAAATCAACAAAAGTAATGATTTCTTCAACTTGGCAGCAGTAAATTCCAAATCGAACTCTTGGAGGATGACAATCCACTTTGAGTATTTTCCCTTTAGCAGTTTTTGAGACAATAGATAAGTCATGGTGTTACAATCAGAAATTACAATCACTGTACGCAAAAGAATATAATGAGGAAAACACTAAACGGCTTGAACCGTAGCTAATGCTAACTTCTCAACGTCTGCATAGTGCGTCTCAGGGTCAAGAATGTTATGAGACAAGTAATAAATAACATGCTCGTTACCGTCATCATCGTCTTGTACTAGAACCATGGAAATTGTACTAAAAGCGTTGACTAAATAAAGTGAAAAATCACGATGATAGTTAGGAGGATGCAATAGAGGAGGGTTGAAAAGCAACGTTGGCAGGGCCTCAAAAGACTTTTGAGAAACCTGATCCCAACAGAATGGGATGCCCTGTTTTAATAATTGCGTGTATCCTCTAGCCACTTCTTCACAGTTAGGTATAAAATGACACAGAAAATTAGACTTACCATGCAAACTCTGCAACTGATGTAATGACGAGAGAGAGGGGAGATTGATAATAGCCTCAACCTTGAGGGGATCGAGGAAAACTTCGTCTTTGAATACGATAAACCCTAAGAGTCTACCAGAATCAACGTATAAGACGCACTAATGCAGATTATGCCGAATATTTTAACGTCGACAACTAAGAAAAATATAACGAAGATGGCCAGGATGGTCCATGTGCTTAGCTGAATGAGTGGGAATTTCATCCAGATAAGGCTGAACGATGTGTTGAATATCATGAAAAGCATATGACATCGCTCACTGAAATGTATCCCCAACATTCTTTAAGCCAAAAGGGAGATTTTTATACGCGAAAGTACCCCAAGGACAGATAATCTTATGTTGATCTGTCGGGGGAAAATTAATCTAATTGTAACCAGAAAAACTGTCCATTAAGGAAAATATCTCACTCTCAACACAGTCATCAATGATTTGATCGATAAAGGGAGTAGGATAATTATCCTGAGGAAAAGCTCGATTAATATCACGATAATAAAAAAAAAACACGAATAGTTCCCTATTTATTATTTATAGGAACAATATTAGAGACCCATTTTGTCAAAGGAATCGGATAAATAAAACCAGCTCAAAGAATTTTTTCAACTTCTGCCTTAATGGCAGCAGCTTTTCTTGGGTGCACCAGACGAAGATGCTGGAAAACAGGTTTTGAACCGGGATAAGTAGGAATTTCATGCACCACTATACTAGGATCAATGTCAGGCATTTCTTCATAGGACCATGCAAAGACATCGCGAAACTCGGGAAAAAGGCTAGTATAAACCTAGACTTCATCAAAAGAACAAGTAACCCAAATATGGATGTTCTCGATGATTCCTAGTTTAACGAAAATTTTAATAGGCATCGTCGTGTAATGTTACTCAAGTTACCTTTCGTAAAGACATCATGTGTCAAAATAGGCAATTGAAGTGGAGGAGAAGGAAACTAAGATAGAAAATGCTTGAGACAAGTAGACATGGCCCCGAGGCCAGGCATAAATGAGGAACGATGATGACCATCATTCCATGACAAATCCTCAAGAGAAATGGTTTCCACGATGGCTTCATCGGCGGAAAACACTTCTTTCAAAGGATCAGGAGAATCTAAATCACCAAGCCAGGGGGATTGAGGGTAAATTTCAATAGACATTCTCAAAGGAGCACAATCAAAAGACGGAGGTTCCAAAGCAAAAATGAGTTCACAATAATCAATCTTAATAGGACTTAAAGGCATTGAATCTCTGAAGGAATCAATCTGTTCAGGGGAAGGAATAATCCATGGGTCATCAGACCGAGAGATCATATGAATATGAACAATATTTTGTGGCAGAAGAGGAAAAATACCCATGAGAGAAGGATCTTTAAAAATACCTGACCCTACGCTCTTGTAGGGATTAGGAATCTAATCCACAAAAGGAACATTGCTCTTGGAAGAAGAGCTGAAGAAAGACAATTGATCAAAAATAAAAATATTTCCTTCATGTGAAAATTTGGAAACATGAAAGAGAGTGGACAGAACACATAATATGGCATGAGTCCAACTAGGACCGAGGAGAAGATTATAATTGAGTTTAGCGTCAACAAATTTGACCTCGACGCTGATTGTCTTCCCTTTCAAAGTAATAGGTAAACTAGCGAGAACACCCAAAGGTTTTGATTCTCTTCCATCAAATTCCTCCATGGCAGTTGGTGATGAATTCAGGGCTGGAGAACCAATATATTTCCAACACGAAGATGACATGACATAGGTTGATGCACCTTCGTCCACAACTTCTCGACGGATGTCGAGACCATTAATAACAACATGAATAATGAGCGCAATTTGATGTGGAAGTCATGGAACAAAATTCTCTAGATCAAATGAAATAAGTCTAGTATCGGCAGGATCAATCTCACCAATCGCAGATAACAAAGCTCTTCATTGCGACAGACAACTTTGAAGTACCTCTATCATGGACATTGCAGATGGCGCCTGAGCCAAATCCTCAACAATATTATAATGGTGAGCAGCATGAGTGTTCGGATAATAAGAAGACTTACGGAGTACACCTTTGGAAGGTGGCTATACAACTGATTTAGCATTGGGCCTTTATATTTCAAGAGGACCAGTAACAGGCGGAGGAGGAGGACCATCAGCGATCCCCTTCCCCGTGGCCTGACGAGATCCACTATAATATTTCAACCTAGTAGAAATAGAAACAACCGCAAAAATTTTCATCATGAAAAACTAAGAGCCAAATGGGGTAGAGGACCGAGGTTTCTCTACCATATGAGTCTGCTGAGAGGGGAAAGGTTATTTAAGAACGTCCGAAGTTCCCTGGGTGCCTTTGAGAAATAAAATCACCTCGAACCGTCGAGGAAAGTCCTTGGTGAAGTGCTCTTCATCAAAAATCAAACAAGGGTACTTTGGTTTGTGTTGAGAACCATCACCAACATGAGGTTTCTAAGAATCCTATTTCGGGGTATTGGCTTTGGCCTTACCTTTATCCTTCCTCTTACCTTTAGAATTATTATACGTACGATTCTCTTGAACGGCATTAAACTTTGTGGGTTTACCAGAATTCAAAGTGGAATGATAAGAAAAATTATTGGAAGAAGAAGACTTTAGCTTCCCAGTGTTTGAAGACGATAAAGACTTCTAAGAAGTCTGAGACACGGGACCAATAGTTGAATTGGTTGCTGAGCAGGTTGAACCGAATATTGAGGGCTACTAGGTTGGCCTTGTGGGAAAGGTTGACCTGGTGGTTGTGATGGACCAGGTTGTCCCTGATAACCAGGTTGACCTGGAGAAGGACCATAGGGTTGTCCTAGTTGCATAACATTCAGGGCATACTGAGAATCTGGTTTCGGTTGTGGTGCAACAGGTTGTCCCTATGGTGGGTATATTTTCCCACCAGGAGCATAAGATAGTCCTGGTTGATTCGAAGGTTTACCAAAAGACCGGATGGTTGTCCATGTTGGACCAAAGGTTTCCTTTGTAAAGTTTTGCCTTGTGGACTGTATGCTTGTTCCTATGGACTAGAGGTAGCGCCCTACTAAGCTAAAGGTTGTCCCACAAGGGGTTGTACTTGCAAGCCAGAGGGTTGCATAGGAAAATTAGGTGTAAAATGGGAAATGGTCTGATAAGTATTAGTAGGAGGAAAATAGACCAGATTACCATGTTCATCATAATGAAGTGGATATGAATAAAAAGGGTTACTAACAGCATATTAGTGATGAAAAATAGGATTACCAGGAGCCTGGGGCTGCCGAGAACCCTCAGAACTCTATTTCTGAACAACCAACATATATTTTTCAAAAGTAAGACCGCCAAGAATCACAGGCTTAGTGGAAACATAACTAGAAGCAGGTGTGGCCTCCATCAAGGGAGTATAACATCGGTGAATATCCAATATCTTCTCATCAAACACATAGGTAGAAACCATAGGCGTGGTGGAGGTAGAGAGGGTTTCCATGGCACAACTTTCTGAGCTACCTGGGCTAGGATTAACAGGCCATGTAGGATTGAGAAAAATAGACCCATGGGTGTGAAAATATCCTGACGGATGATGGGTAAAACAGATGTGAATGAAGCCAGATAGATTTTTGGTTGGAATGGAACAGATGTAACCATAACTAATGAACCAGGTGTCAAAGGGGATACTCGTAAAGAAGGTAGGACATAAATCTAAGGAGGATTTACAGTATTGGATTGCGTAATGGAGGCAACGCTAGTCATAATCTGACTCAAGGAACTATATCCAAGCAGAAGTGACATTGATAGTGGGGAAGACTGAGTAGAAACATGAGGGACATCTTCCAGAAAAAGCTGATATTTACCTATAGAAACAGGCATTCCTTCACCACCAATAGGACTAGACGATTCCATGTCTGATTCCACTGTAAGATCTTCGAAAAGATTACAGGGACTAGGTGGCACATCAGCAGCAAAAAATGGCAAGGCCGACGTAAGAGGAGGAAAATCTCCTTCTTCCCCAAAACCACACCAAGCACCAGAAGGAGGCCAATTGAACTCAACTCTCTCTTCCAGAGGAGATCGAGTAGTAAGAGGCAGGACATACGGGAGAATATGCTGTGAGATCTTGGCAAACCTAGTGTACTGAGGAGTTTCAAAAGAAACTTCTGGGAAAGAACTACCACTAGGAGTTAGTGAGGACAACGAAAGCGGTGGTTCCACCACCATGACCGTATATCAAAATAAAAAGGAAAAAGGAAAACCAATCAAGGACTCCAAGATCAAAACCAAGGAAAAACAAGAGGCAAAGTAATAAAACTTTAATGGGCGTGTGATCGTAGGTGATTAATTTTATGACACTGAAACCATATTTTGTTGTTTCATTTTTAAAGAGTTGAGAAACAGGCTAAAGATGACTCTATTCACTTTCAATTTTAAACGAGCATGAACGAACAAGTGCTCGACGATCTATTCTCTTTTTAAAGTGCCATGAAATGATTAAAATGACTACTCTGGAATACTAAGCAAGAGGGTATACTAGGTTTCCATGAACTGGCATATACACCTTCGTGATCACATGAAACATAAATGACCAAGGACTTGACGTATGTTCAGGTATTCTCCCCGAATTATTTGTTTGGCGTATCATGGTTACAAGGTGGTAGACTCGACTTCCTATGGATAAACGGATTGCAACCTATAGGGGTCTCCCTTTATATACTTGATGGTACAGTGAGTAGAAGTCTGTACTAACACTGTCTAAAGCCAGATAGCGACCGACAACTACTAGGTTTTAAGATGCCGGAACACGTCTCTAGCCTAGACCACAAAAAATGTTTCATTAGGTTTCAATGCTTCATTAGGTTAATTAAATAAATTCTAAAGCTAATCTTGGATTATGTTTTAGTTGTAAGGCCCTATCGATTTTGGATCTCAAAATTCCTCAATGCAAGCTATATGCAAATGAACATCATTTACGATTCAATGAATGCTAGTTATGAGAAGGATAGAGATCTTTCAAACAAAAGCAAACAATGAGAGTATGCGAAGAAATATTCTAATGCATCTAACAAAATCAAACGAAAATGAAACTCTTTCCTAGATAATCAGATGCTAGTTATGAAAAAGATTATTTCACTTTCAATGCAAAGAAAGAATGAAAAATATGTTTTTTTTATTTTCAATGAAAAGAAGCAAATGATGTACTAGTTACATGAAAAAATGAAAACAAACACTAGCTTAAGTGTTGCGTAGGAATTGAAATTGAATGACTCAATAAAATGTGAAACAAACACAAGAAAGCACTCAAACTAATGTCACGATCTTTCAAACCAAGAGACAGTTTTCAAAATGATCCAAAACAAGCAATGTAATCTATGCTTGGAGCAATAGGGTGAACAATAGATCGTGAAAACTAAATGACTCTGCAACCAAATAAATCACTCAAAAATATCGAGGAAACTAAGTGCAATCAATCCACAAATGATACTGACAACAATCAAACTAACTTGATTTTCAAACAGAAGCCTCAATGCACTAGGACACCTAGAAAACCCAAGGCCTCAACTGACACTGGTAACAAAATGGACAAACGACTGAGAAAAGCAAGTCGACAGTAATAAAAACAATCCCAAAGGTATACTTACAAATAAAAAATAACCTAGAATCAAGCACAATTGACCAAAAGACTCATTAAGGAGGTTAAACCAATTCCTACACGGGTTGGCGCGACTGTAAGGTAATAATCTGCACCATACACGGGTTGGCGCGACTACAAAAAGAGAAACCTGCGCCAATTGGCATGACTGTTCAAAGAAAAACCACGCCAAGCCAGATAACTATGGGAAAAAGAGGAAAAACCAAAACCTAATGAGCAGAGGTCAATCTTGACACTCTGGAGCTAAACAGAGGATGGAAACTAAGCAAGAAAATGAGAAAATATAGATAATTAAATCAATAATTGAAATTGAACCAACAAAATGAAATTAAAAACTCGCACTGATCCCCAGTGGAGTCGCCAATATATTATGCAAGTAAATCCTCTTTATGGACAGAGACGATCCCTCTAGCCCTAGAGTGGGTCTAGAAACAAAGGGACATGCTAAAATGTTTCTTCCTAATTATTGAATGAACAAGGGACACAAAAAATTATTGATGTGGTATTGGTGTAAGGCCAGACAATTCATATGTTGCAACAAAACTTCATACGAGAGACACTAAAAAAAGAGCTAGAACCACCAAAAGGACCGAAAGGAAAAATCCAAAAAGGCATGGAACAGTGTCCGACCATCAAAGTAGATAGATAAATTCTAAAAAACCCTACATCTTCAAACTTTCTAGCTATCTCTCTCATGGTGCGAACAAGAGGGTGCGAACATGAGGACGTGTGCCTCAACCAACAAACTTTATATGGAAAGACGTGTCGAGATGTAACGTTCACCATAACACAAATATGAAAAAAAAATTCTTTTACCATGTTATACCTTGATATCTGAACACATATAATTACCAACCATATTTATCTGATTTTATATGGATTATACATAAAACTTCTTCTACATATGGCTAATTACACGGACTTCTATGCAATACCATATGACATATCTATGATCCATATCTATGCGTATACTTGACATTAGAAAACGTAACATTTAACATGGTTTTCCTTGACATAGGTTTCAATATATACATTACTCCGTATTATCATAAGGTTCATCATTTCGGGAACTATTTAATTTCGACAGTATTTGCTAGATTGCAAAAATATTTTTTCATTAAAATGTATTCCCTGCTTTTGTATGATTCATTAAATTAAGACAAGGTTGCTGGAGTCCTTTGCATGGAGATTCGGATCGTAGCATGACACATGCTCAGCCTACCTCCATGATGCAAGCTAGCTGCAATATATAAAAATAACACTGCAGAATAGAGTTCTTAAGACCTAAAACAAATCCCCCTTTATTCATAACAGAGATTAAAATTCGGGAGTTGGCCACACACGCACATTGCATGAATCAACAAAAAAGTTTTTATAACCTACAGAGGTCAAAAAATAATCCAATCCAACATAGAAACCCAAAAAAAAATGTGAATATGCGAGAGTTCTTCACGAGAGGCTCGCACCGTAACTCCGAGCAATAACTGGACAGTCGAACTTCGCATTACCCAAAACATAACTTTAAAACGTTAAGAGCTAAACCTTATGTTATGTGTGATGTGATGTTGTGCGATGTGAGACAATATATAGGTCATGGGGTTACAATAAGAAATTACAATCACTGTATGCAAAAGAATATAATGAGGAAAACGCTGACTGGCTTGAACTGTAGCTAACGCTAGCGTCTCGACGTGTGCATAGTGCGTCTCAGGGTCAAGAAGGTTACGATACAAGTAATAAATAACATGGTCATTACCATCATCATCATCATCTTGTACCAGAACCATGGCAATCATACTAAAAGTGGCAGCTAAATAAAGGGAAAAATCATGATGATAGTTAGGAGGATGCAACAGGGGAGGGTTGACAAGCAACGTTTACAGGGCCTGAAACGACTTTTGAGCAACCTCATTCCAACAAAATGGGATGCCCTACTTTAATAATCGTGTGTATCCTGTAGCCACTTCTGCATAGTTAGGTATAAAACGGCATAGAAAATTAGCCTTACCATGCAAACTCTGCAAATGATGTAATGAGGAGGGAGAGGGGAGATTGATAATAGCCTCAACCTTGAGTGGATCGAGGCAAACTTCATCTTTGGATATGATAAACCCTAAGAGTCTACCAGAACCAACACAGAAGACGCACTTGTGCGGATTATGCTGAATATTGTAATGTCGACAACGAAGAAAAATCTAACGAAGATGGTCAAGATGGTACATGTGCTTAGCTGAATGAGCGGGAACGTCATCCAGATAAGGCTAAACGATGTGTTGAATATCGTGAAAATCATACGACATCGCTTGCTGAAACGTAGCCCCAACATTCTTTAAGCCAAAAGGGAGATTTTTATACGCGAAAGTACCCCAAGGAAAGATAATGGCAGTCTTATGTTGATCTGTCAGGGGAACATTAATCTAATTGTAACCAGAAAAACCATCCATTAAGGAAAAGATCTCACTCTCGGCACAATCATCAGTGATTTGATCGATAAAGGGAGTAGGATAATTATCCTTAGGACAAGCTCGATTAATATCACGATAATCATCTCAAACACGAATAGTTCCCTATTCCTTATTTATAGGAACAATATTAGAGACCCATTCTGTCAAAGGAATGGGATAAATAAAACCAGCTCGAAGAAGTTTTTCAACTTTAGCTTTAATGGCGGAAACTTTTCTAGGGTGTAGCAGAAAAAGATGATGGCAAACAGGTTTCGAACTGGGATAAGTAGGAATTTCATGCACCACTATATTAGGATCAATGTCGAGAATTTATTCATAAGACCACGCAAAGACATCACGAAACTTGCGAAAAAGGATAGTATAAAATTGGACTTCATCAGAAGAACAAGTGACCCCAATATGGATGTTCTCAATGATTCTCGGTTTAACATAAATGTCAATAGGCATCGTCTGTGTAATGTTACTCAAGTTACCTTTCGTAAAGACGTCATGTGTCAAAATAGGAAATTGAAGCAGAGGAGAAGGAACCTGAGATACAAAATGCTCGAGACAAGTAGACATGGCCTCGAGGCTAGGCATAAATGAGGAAATATGATGACCATCATTCCATGACAAATCCTCAAGAGACATGGTTTCCACAATGGCTTGATCGGCGAGAAACATTTCTTTCAAAGGATCAGGTAAATCTGAATCACCAAGCCAGGGTGATTGAGAGTAAATGTGATGAGACATGCTCAATGGATCACAATCAGAAGACGGACGTTCCAAAGCAGCAATGAGTTCACAATAATCAATCTTAATAGGAGTTAAAGGCATTGAATCTCTGAAGGAATCAATCTGTTTAGGGGAAGGAATAATACATGGGTCATTAGACCGAGAGATCATATGAATCTGAACAATATTCAGTGGAGGAAGAGGAAAAATACCCATGAGGGCAGGATCTTTAAAAAGAGCCGGCCCTACTCTCTCGTAGGGATTAAGAATCTGATCCACATACGGAACATTGTTCTTGGAAGAAGAGGTGAAGAAAGACAACTGATCAACAATAACAATATTTCCTTCATGTGGAAATTTCAAAACATGAAAGAGAGTGGATGGAACACATAATATGGCGTGATTCCAACTGTGATCGAGGAGAAAATTATAATTGAGTTTAGCATCAACGACTTCGACCTCGACATTGATTGTCTTCCCTTTCAAAGTAATCGGTAAACTAGCTAGAACACCTAAAGGTTTTGATTCTCTTCCATCAAATTCTTCTAGGGCATTTGGTGACGAATTCAGGGCTGGAGAACCAATAGCTTTCCAACACAAAGATGACATGACACAGGTTAATGCACCTTTGTCCACAACTTCTTGATTGATGTCGAGACCATTAATAACAACTTGAATACTGAGCACAACCTGATGCAGAAGTCGTGGAATGAAATTCTCTAGATCGAAAGAAAGAAGGCTATTATTGGCAGGATCAATCCCACCAATCGTAGATAGAAAAGCTTTTCGTTGTGATATACAACTCGAAAGTACTTCTATCGTGGAAATCGCAGATGGCGCCTAAGCCAAATCCTCAACAATATTATAATGGTGAGTGGCACAAGCATTTGGATTATAAGAATACTTACGGATTACACCTTTGGAAGGTGGCCGTACAACGGATTTAGCATTGAGTCTTTGAATTTCAAGAGGACCAGTAACAGGTGGAGGAGGAGTACCATCAATGATCTCCTTCCCCGTGGCTTGACAAGATCCAGTATAATATTTCGACCAAGTAGCAATAGAAACAAATGCAAAACTGTTCATCATGAAAACCTAAGAGCCAAATGGGGCAGAGGACTGAGGTTTCTATACCATATGAGTCTGCTGAGATGGGAAAGGTTCTTTAAGAACGGCCGGAGCTCCCTAGGTACCTTTGAGCAATCAGCTCACTTCGGACCATCAAGGACAGTCCTTCGCTCTTCATTACAAGTCAAACAAGGGTACTTTGGTTTGCGTTGAGAACCATCACCATTATGAGGTTTCTAAGAATGCTATTTCGGGGTATCGGCTTTGGCCGTACCTTTATCCTTCTTATTACCTTTAGAATTATTCTCCATAGGATTGTCCTGAATGGCATTAAATTCTTCGAGTTTACTAGAATTCGGAGTGGAATGAGAAGAAACATTGTTGGAAGAAGCAGAATCAGCTTCCCAGTGTTTGAATACGATAACGACTTCCACGAAGTCTGAGACACAGAACCAATAGTTGAATCGGTTGCTGAGCAAGTTGAACCAAATATTGAGGGCCACCAAGTTGGCCTTGTGGGAAAGGTTGACTTGATGGTTGCGATGGACCAGGTTGACCTGGAGAAGGACCGTAGGGTTGTCCTGGTTGCATAACATTCGTGCCATACTGAGAATGCGGTTTCGGTTGTGGTGCAACAGGTTGTCCCTGTGGTGGGTATATTTTCCTACCAAGAGAATAAGATAGTCCTGGTTGATTCAAAGGTTGACCAAAAGGACCGGATGGTTGTCCATGTCGTACCAAAGGTTTCCCTTGTAAAGGATGGTCTTGTGGAACGTATGGTTTTTGTTAGAAAATTAAATATTACAGAGCAATGAAACACATAAAATATGCGGAAAATACAAGCAAACAAAACACATAAAACCATAGAGACACAGATATACGTGGTTCACCCAGTTTGGGCTACGTCCACCCCGAACAGCCAGTCCTTCCTTTATATTATCCAACAAAAATGAAGAGACAAAACCTACAGCAGATCCGCTGTAATATCCTTTGTTCTCTCTCACAGTCTTCCTCTCTGTTTCTCGCTCCGAGAATACACTCATAATACACAGCCGCAATATAATGCCCTCATATATACAAGGGGGTTTCCTTCTAGGGAAAAAAACCCTAATCTAAACATAACTTCTACCGTCAGATCATTTGCCTAATGAACGGCCCAGATTGACTAGAAATTACTATACTTTTACAAGGCAATTTTACATCTGTTTTTAGCTTCGGGGGCGCTGCCCCCGAACCCCCGCCAGGGGGGGTCCACCCCCACGGCAGTGATTAATTATGGGCGGCGTTGCCGCCCATTTTAAGGTACAAGGGTCCAACGCTGTGATACAAAGTAAACAAGATAATCAGGCTCCACACCCAATAGTTTTCCCTTTGTTCCAGAGGTAGAGCCCTACTAAGCTCAAGGTTGTCCCATAGGGGGTTGTCCTTGCAAGCGAGAGGGTTGCACAGGAAAAGTAGGTCTAAAATGGGAAACAGTCTGATAAGGATTAGTAGGAGGAAAGAAGATCATATTACCATGTTCATCATAATGAATCAGATATGAATAAACAAGGTTACTAACAGCATAATAGTGATGAAAAATAGGATTATCAGGAGCCTGGGGCTACCAAGAACCCTGAGAACTCTGTTGCTGAACAACCAACATATATTCTTCAAAAGTAAGACCGTAGAGAATCACAGGGTTAGTGGAAACATCACTAGAAGCAGGCATGATCTCTGTTGAGGGAGCATAATGTCAGTGAATATCCAACATCTGCTCATCAAACACTTAGGTAGAAACTATAGGTGTGGTGGAGGTAGACAGGGTTTCCATGGCACAACTTTGTGAGCTACCTAGGTCGGGATTAACAGGCCACGTAGGATTGAGAAAAATAGACCTATGGGTGTGAAAATGTCCTGATTACTGATAGGTACAACAGGTGTGGATGAAGCCACACAGACCGTTGGTTGGACTGGAATAGATGTAACCATAATCGACAAACCAGGTGTCAAATGCGATACTCCTAACGAAGGTAGGACCGAACTCTAAGGAGGATTTACTATACTAGATTGCACAATGGAGTCAAAAAAAGACATAATATGACTCAAGGACCTATATCCAAGTAGAAGTGACACTGATAGTGGGGAATACTGAGTAGAAACATGAGGGACATCTTCCAGAAAAAGCTTATATTCACCGGTAGAAACAGACATTCCTTCACCACCAACAGGACTAGATGAGTCCATGCCTGATTCCACCGTAAGATCTTCAAAAATACTACGGGGACTAGGAGGCACAACAGCAGAAAAAAATGGGGAGCCCGACATAAGAGGAGGAAAATCTCCTTCTTACCCAAAACCATACCAAGCACCAGAAGGAGGCCAATTGAACTCAACTATCTCTTCCAGAGGAGATCGAGTAGCAAGAGGTAGGACATACGGGAGAATAGGCTTTGAGATCTTGGCAGACCTAGTGGACTGAGGAGTTTCAAAAGAAACGTCTAGGAAAGAACTACCACTAGGAGGCAGTGAGGACGACGAAACTAGTGGTTCCGCCACCGTGACCGTATATCAAAGTATAAAGGAAAAAATAAAACCAATCAAGGAATCCAAGATCAAAACCAAGGAAAAACAAGAGGCCAAGTAATACAACTTTAACGAGCGTGTGATCGTAGGTGATTAATTTTATCACACTGAAACCATATTTTGTTGTTTCATTTTTAAAGAGTCGAGAGAAAGACCAAATATGACTCTAGTCACTTTCAATTTTAAATGAGCATGAACGGACAAGTGCTTGACGATCTCTTCTCTTTTTAAAGTGTCGTGAAATGATCAAAATGACTATACTGGAATAATAAGCAAGAGTGTATACTAGGTTTCCATGAACTAGCATATACACCTTGGTGATCAAATGAAACATAAATGACAAAGGACTTGATGTATGTGCGGGCAGTCTCCCCGAATGCTTTGTTTGGCATATCACAGTTACACGGTGGTAGACACGTCTTCCTATCGATAAACGGATTGCAACCTAGAGGGGTCTCCCTTTATATAGTTGATGGTATGGTGAGTACAGGTCCAGACTAGCGCTGTCTAAAGCTAGATGGCGAATGACAACTACTAGGTTTTAAGATGCCGGAACACGTCTCTAGCCTAGACCACTAAAAATGTTTTGTTAGGTTTCAATGCTTCCTTAGGTTAATTAAATAAATTTTAAAGTTGAACTTGGATTATGTTTCAGTTGTAAGGCCCTATCGATTTTGGATCTCAAAATTTCTCAATCCAAGCTATATGCAAATGAACATCATTTACGATTCAATAAATGCTAGTTATGAGAAGGATAGAGATCTTTCAAACAAAAGAAAACAATGAGACTATGTGAAGAAATCCGCTAATGCATCTAACAGAATCAAACGAAAATGAAACTCTTTCCTAGATAATCATATCCTAGTTATGAAAAAGAGTATTTCACTTTCAATGCAAAGAAAGAACGAAAAATATGTTTTTTTTTTCAATGAAAAGATGCAAATGATGTAGTAATTACATGAAAAATGAAAACAAACACTAGCTTAAGTGTTGCATAGGAATTGAAATTGAATTACTCAATAAAATTCGAAACAAACACAAGCAAGCACTTAAACTAATGTCGCAATCTTTAAAACCAAGAGACATTTTTCAAAATGATCCAAAAAAAGCAATGTAATCTATGCTTGGAGAAATAAGGCGAACAACCAATTGTGAAAACTAAATGACTCTGCAACCAAATAAATCACTCAAAAAGATCAAGAAAACTAAGTGCAATCAATCCACAAATGAGACTAACAACAATCAAACTAACTTGATTTTCAAACAGAAGCCTCAGTGCACTAGGAGACGTAGAAACCCTAAGGCCTCAACTGACATTGGTAATAAAATGGATGAACTACTGAAAAGAGCAAGTCGACAGTAATCAAAACAATCCCAAAGGTATAATTACACATAAAAAATAACCTAGAATCAAGCACAATTGAACAAAAGACTCATTAAGGAGGTCAAACCAATTCCTACAGGGGTTGGCGCGATTGTAAGGTTATAATCCGCGCCATACACGGGTTGGCGCAACTACAAAAAGAGAAACCTGCACCAATTGGCACGACTGTTCAGAGAAAAACTGCACTAAGCCAGATAACTACGGGGAAAAGAGGAAAAACCAAAACATAATGAGAATAGGTCAATCCTGGCACTTTGGAGCTAAATATAGGATGGAAACTAAGAAAGCAAACCAGAAGAGATAGATAACTAGATCAATAATTGAAATTGAACCAACAAAATGAAACGACAAACTAGCACTGATCCCTAGTGGAGTTGCCAATTTGTTATCCATGTAAATCCTCTCTACGGGCAGAGACAATCCCTCTAGCCCTAGAGTGGGTTTAGAAACAAGGGGACATGCTAAAGTGTTGCTTCCTAATTATTGAATGAATAAGGGACACAGACAATTATTGATGTGGTGTTGGTGTAAGGCCAAAAAATTCATATGTTCCAACAAAACTTCATATGAGAAACACTCAAAAAAGAGCTAGAACCACCAAAAGGACCGAAAGAAAAAGACCAAAAAGGCATGGAACAGTATCTAGCCATCAAATTAGGTAGATAAATTTGAAAAAACCCTACACCTTCAAACTTTCTAGCTATCTCTCTCATGGTGTGAACAAGAGGGCATGAACATGAGGATGTGTGATTCAAACAACGAACTTTATATGGAAAGACCTATTGAGCTAGAACATTCACCATAACTCAAATATGAAAAAAAAAATCTTTTACCATGTTATACCTAGATATGTGAACACATATAATTACCAACCATATTTATCTAATTTTATATGGATTATACATCAAACTTCTTCTACATATGGCTAATTACACGGACTTCTATGCAATACCATACAACATATTTGTGATGCATATCTATGCGTATACTTGACATTAGAAAACGTAACGTTTAAAATTGTTTTCCTTTACATAAGTTTAAATATATACATTACTCTGTATTATCATAAGGTTCATCATTTCAGGAATTATTTAATTTTGACAGTACTCGCCAGATTGCAAAAATATTTTTTCATTATAATGTATTCCCTGCTTCTGTATGATTCATTAAATTAAGACAGGGTTGTTGGAGTCCTTTGCATGAAGATTCAGATCGTAGCATGACACATGCTCAGCCTACCTCCGTGATGCAAGCTAGTTTCGATATATCAAAATAACACTGCGGAATAGAGTTCTTAAGACTTAAAAAAAATCCACCCTTATTCGTAACGAAGATTAAAATTCAGGATTTTTCCACACACGTACATTGCATGAATCAAAAACGAAGTTTTTATAACATAAGCAGGTCAAAAAATAATCCAATCCAACACAGAAACCCAAACAAAAATGTGAATACGTCAGAGTTCTTCACGAGAGGCTCGCACCGTAACTCCAACCAATAACTAGACAGTCGCACTTCGCATTACCCGCAACATAACTTTAAAATTTTAAGAGCTAAACCTTATGTTATGCGCGATGTGATGTTGCATCACGTCAACACGTGGCTTCCTGCACTTCGCATTACAAATTTCTTAACTTCCCTTGTGATGGCGCTTAGCGTTAACCTTCACAAATTGTGATTTGCGATCGCCGCTTCCAATATCCGCCGTTCGATCTCGTTTTGATCCGACGACCTGTGCTACGCCTCTGCCACAAAACTTCACATCACAAAAAAAAAATCTTTAACTTGCGAAGTTAGTCTTAATCACTAAAATTTGTGATATGCGATGTCGCTCTGCCCGTGGTATAATCTTCTGCCATTGATCAATTGGATCCAATGGCTCGTGTCATGCCTGTCAATCTAATTGATATCTACTCTGCGGTTAACACATTATTCGACTCAAAAAAGGATAAGCAAGGTTTATTGTACCGCCGTGCCTATAAATCCTATTAATATATTCTCTGCGGTTAACATAGAATTACATTCAACAAAGTAAAGTGAAAGGGTTTCTTTGTGGTAAATACCTGTATGTATCAACTTTTATTTTCTAGGTTTCTTCCTCATATGCATTTTTTTCAAGAAGTATGGGTGCGAGTACTACATTGTTGTAGTTTTATATCTTTATAGTAAATAAATATACCTCCAGTGCAAAAATTAATCTATTTTATCAAGTATAAAGGAGAATTTTCCTTTATTTTAACTGTAACATTATCTAGGTCACAGACATATGCTTCCGTCATATTTTCCAAGAACAGAATATGGTTTTACATATTTTGATTAAGTAATTTAAGAGATGTCCAGATCATCCATGTTTTTTGTCCGTGTATATCTTAGTTATGGAAAAACAATCGGTTCTAGGGTCTAAGGTTTCGACCTTGGACCCTAAACTAACAGTTTATTACAAATTTTATCTTTCATATATATATATATATATATATATATATATATATATATATATATATATATGTTTCTGTCTCTATATAGTCCAGACTGTGGTTCCAACATTTCTGTATTCTACTTTAACAGTCAGGATATAATTACCAATTTTTCATATATTTTGTTACGCAATCCACAAATATTCAATACTTTTGTAACAAATCTAGAACATAATATGACAGAGATAGATACAGTTTATACTTGACATGCACAGTGTAAAATTCTTCCTTCCACGATTTAAGTGTTGAACCCTTAGTTAAACTGAGAGGGGCGGGTGGGGGGGGGGGGTGAATCAGTTTAACACATTCATGGACTTTTAAAACTTTTCATTAAAATTTATTAACACCTTCATTTCATGATCAACATAATGTGTGAGAAATATTTATTTGTGATTAGCACTTAATAAGAAAACTAGATAATGTACCAACAATCTTAATATGCGAGCAGCAAGTATTAGCAGAATAGATATATCATATCAACACAGACATCATGCACATAGACACCAGATATAAGTGGAAACCCATAAAGGGAGAAAACAACATCTTATTATTTTTGTGATGCAAAGGCAAGCTGCAACTCCCTCTCACCACTGATTTTATGTAAGCACCAACCCACAGGAGGCTCCAACCTCAATTCTGCAAGATACAACTTGCAAGGAAGCTCCAACTCCCATCATTTTTCTGCAGGCACCAACCTACAGGAGGCTCCAACCTCAGTCAACTACAACTGACATATATAAATCTACAACTTGATAGGGAAGCTCCAACTTCCTTACTCTTTCAAAAGAAAAACACTTGCTGATTTACCTTGGATATCAGCTCTGTTATGTACCTTCTCTTCTGATGTTCATTAGTCCTCATATTTGTCGTGTATCATCTCTACATCTTCTGGGATTCTCTATCAGATTCACCTTCTTCTCTTCTCATCTCCTCCTTCTTTTTTTCCTCACTGCTTCATTTCTCCATTCTTTTTCCTCACTCTTCAACCTCTATTTTCATATAAAGGTGATATGATTTATATGGATTTCCTTATGACTGTTAGCATTCCATAGGTAATTTGAAATGGACATCCATGCCTCTTTTCCTTCTGCCTTCTCATTTATTTTACCCGCTCATTCAGAAAAATATAACAATATGCATTATTTTCAATATTACAGTGGGATTTTTTTTTTCCTCCAGAGACTTGCCAATGCATCACAAACAATATAAAATCAATTACAACATTTACATTCCCATTTTCAGTTACGTATATAAATTTCACTCAGTCCTCTTTCCAGCACTTGGCTTGCTGGTTTTGCTTTTTCTGCTGCTGTTAGGTAACTGTTCTGCCTTCTTCTTCTATTCACTGTAATTGTGTATCTGCAGTTGTCATATAACTGTTTTGCATACTCTGTTCACTGTATTCTTCATATTCTCCAATTTTTTGTGCTTGTACACCTGTCAAATTCATTCCTGTGCATATTCTTGTTCAATGTGATTGTGTGTCTGTTGTATATATATAACTATGTTACAATATATATAACTGTTGCCTTTGAATCTAGGCAAACTCTCAAGGTTCTAATTTCTTGGGCTGGAAATTTAATTAACTACAGAAGCTTCTTATACTCGTGGTTATAAAACCCATAAAGCACATAATATGCTCTTCTTATAAAATCCATTCAATGTTTTATTTCAATCCTGGAATTAAAGTGCAACCCATAACTACATATAATATATCGAATTATTATTTGAATATTACAATTGGACCATTGCAAAACTTTTAACTTTTCAATCTTCATAAGGGGTGTTTCCTTTATGAAAACTATACGATGGCTAGTAAAACCCATAGTCCCATTTCTTCTCCTTCAATTCAGTGTATAGAAGAATGTATCCCCAGATTTTAACTCCAAAAGTATATATACTTCTCTCAATTCATACGAGAGTACACCTCCATCTTATTGTCTGAGCTGGCAATTTAAATGAGTGCGGAACTTTAATATCTCACTATTTCCTCAAAGGACTTAAACCCCTCATTTCATATAATATACGTTTTTATAAATGCCAACACTAAGTCTTCATACAATTTTCAAACAGAGGTTTCATTTTTATCCTATGGTTCAACCTAAAACAGTACCACGCATATAATATGCTCTCATATTCGAACCCCAATGCTAACCTTTGAAAGGTTTGGGCCCCACAACTTTACAAACCTTTCTTCTCTATTTTCCGATGCGACTAATGCCTTTGCAAAAGACCCGATGTGATAATCAAAATCACAGCTTTCAATAGAATGCTCCGATGTTCTGTTCTCCTCCGATGCGATTAATAATTGTTCACTTCATTGCACCAATGCGATGGGTCACTGTAGACCCCACTCTCACTTTATTTAGATCCAACGGTTGTAATATTCAATGATCTGATGGTTGCAATTGGATCACACCATTGCGATCGCAATATTCAATAGTTTGTTCAATTTCACTTTTACTTCCGATGAGATGAATCGCTGCGATGCTATTTAAACCACAACCCAAAAAAATATGAGTCACTGTTTATAACATATCGGGTCCATAGTTGCCAATAGAACTTTTATTAACATGTTCTGCTGCCATAATTTTCTCCGATGCGATTCGTGAGGGTCCCACCTTATAAGACTTCATTAGTTTGAAACCCGAACAATAGAGTGCTATATATATATATACTTTGGTCCCTTGTATATAAAGCGCTACATATATAAAGTGCTGCATATGTATATAATTTACCTCTTTACCTTTGATATATCCCAATTCTTCATAATATATGTTGGTCTACATTACATATAGCAAACCAACAATAAACTCTCGCTTTTCACATATGTCAACATATACAACACCTTCAAAATTATAATGAACCCTTTTTCTTTCATATTTA
Organism: Pinus albicaulis; assembly: GCA_034641835.2. NCBI lineage: Eukaryota > Viridiplantae > Streptophyta > Pinopsida > Pinales > Pinaceae > Pinus > Pinus albicaulis. Next base: position 627,705,515 of record CM076579.1, read on the forward strand.
AATCCCCAGTGAACGCTTATATAATATCCTTGGGCCCCACAACATGTGTATATAAATGTGGTGTGCCCAACATAGTGATTCATGTCAATTCCAAGTTTATTAACCCAATGTACACACTCATATGCGTGTAACTTGCTTTCACTTAACTTCCTCCAGCATTGGCAAACTTATGATTTCTCGAGTCGAACTATCACAAATATTAGATCTTATTATTAAATCCCTGATTTAATAATAAGTTCAATTCCAATCTTGGACGTGCGGGACCCCTCCTCTTAATATTTTCTTGACTTCAATCAAAACTAAACCCCAACGCTAAACTTCAATCCAGGGCCTTTATGATCTGTATTTAGCATTTCTTAATGATGCTCACCCATATGAATGTGCATTCATATGTGTATAACCAAAAATTTAAATAAAAGGCCAACCATCAACATTTAAAACAACATTGGACCCACGACATACATACCATTTCATCTGATGGTCACAATGTCGTCGCGCCCATCCAACAAATCCGACAGTAACCGAGGAATATCGCGTAGATTAGAAGCACTAGGGTTAATATTTATAATTCACACAATGAAAATGGTTTTACAATACCGCCCTCTACCATGTGTCAAACAGAGGCATGTATCGCATCCAAAAAGGTGTTACCGCTTACCACTCGCAAGGGTGCGGAATACTGCTGGTTTTTCCTCCGAAACCGCCGTCACTATTCCCTCTTGGTTCCATGGTTCTTCAAGGTTCTGAGCCATCTCTTTTAGCATGGTTTCTCTACTTAATATAGCCTCACACATAGTTCATCACTCCTTTAGTCGCGCACATGGTTAAACAATAGACTTCGTCTCTCATCGACCATGTCTTAATTGGTCACGCTTCCAATATTCCAAACTGGGTTGAAGGAACCCCCGCGTTTTACCAAAAGAACCGGAGTTATTCTAACCCTCCATTATTTACTTGGATCGCCTCTCATATATTAACCTCGTAAGGACTACAGGTCATATGTCGTACTCACACAGAGTTTTCAATACCAATACAGAATTTTCAATGTATTTCATCAAATCTCATCCACAGAAGATGCAACCCTTATTACATTCAACTTAACCACACAGTATTAGTATTAAAGTTGTATTATTAATCAATATCGATTCCCCAATTATATGCAGAGATTTCAAATTAAAACCCCTATCACAGAGTTCATTTATACATGATTTCTAGGAAATTCAAGGCATATCCACACATAATTCTTCATGCAGAGTTTATTCCAGGTCTACTCTAATTCTATCATCTCCAACATTCATCTGCAAATTGTATTAATCCCCTAATACATAAATAAGCCTCTGTATTAAACTGCTTCAGGCCCTTCCAATCTTCACTGCTCTGTCTCTAATTCCTCTACTGCTTCTACTTCAATTTCTCTGTTTCATCTGCTGCCTATGCTACCTCTCTGTCGGTTTTGCCTTATGGATATTTTAGGTGTTTTCTTCCCTTTTTCCATCCCCTTTTCCATCAATAACAACATTTCCAACAATCTCCCCCTTTGGCATTGATGGCAATGCACTTCCTCTACTTCTTTTTGTTACTTGCTTTTCCTCCCCCTTTAACATCAATGGCAAAGGGTTTCACATCTCCTAGTGTGCTTTATATCTCATCATTTCCTCTTTCTGAGATGTGTTTAGGCCTTATTCTTCTGAATTTTTACCCAGCTTCTCCAAACTGGTGTTGTTGAGAGAACACTTTTGAGGATTATTGAACTTGAATATACACTTATCTAATCAGAGCTGCATCATTAGATTAAACCTAAAATACTGATAATGCTTCAAATATACTTCAGTATCTATCTCATGTAGTGAGTTAATATATTTCTGTTGAGGAATATTTTAGATGGAATATGTCTTCTTCTGCAATACTCATCTACAGTATAGCATCTGTTCAATTGTGATGAATTCAATATATCTTTTATTGTTGTGGTACACCTTTCCTGCCTATTAGTGATGATATGAGCCAGGATGCTGATAATGATATTACCCTTAATATATGAAGGTTATTGTTACAGAAGTGATCAATTAATCAACCATAATTTTATCTAAGAAATTAAATCCCTTTACTACTTGCATAATGTACTTTCAAAACAAAACCTTGAGGTAAGATGCATTCAATGTATTGGTCAATCTCACTTATTAACCATGCAATTTTCTTTATGACATAAGGGGGTTATGTATGTCAATGCTCAATCTCTCTTTAATGGTGAGATGCCAGCAAATCCTTTCTACTGAAGTATGTTCTTGATGAGTCAATGAAAGAGTTTTGAGCTTAAACTGACCCAACAAATTCTTCATACTTTCAATACTTAAACTTTCTATCATGATGAGCTTCAACAAAAAACATATTAAAGATGCTTTAATTTGAATCTCAGCAAACAAATTTCACACGGTGTTATGAATGATCTTAAGAAAAGAGGCTTGATATGTATATGTAATGACTTCAGGAAGGCATGAAAAAAAAAAAATATTGTTTCAATGCTCAATATCATGTTTCAAGAGTAAACAAAATACTGATCCTTTAGCCTTTTCATTGACCCTTTTATGTTGGATGTACTCTTGCCATAATCCTTTGTTCCTGAGGACCTGTACCTTATTGTTGCTCCATGATAACACTTGATATTCTATTGATAGGAATTTTGTTTTTACCATGCACCAATTAATACTACTTTCACTTCAGCTTGCTCATGAACCCAATGTTAGGGCATCCTTCATTAATTCTACTATTGAGCATTCCACTGTTCACACAAACAATCATCAATATGCTGAATTTGATCTTGTCATTATTAACCTCTTTCTTGGTCTATCATTCTGGTTTAAAGGAATTTCACTGCATTTTTCTTTCTAGTACTGCTCAAGAGTCATTGTTGCTTTACATACAGTTCAGCTTTTCTAACATAATAATCTTGAGGAAGACATCTGCAATTCTTTTATTAGAAATTTTCATGGGTAGATCACTCAGAGATTTACCACTTACTTAACTGTTCTCCTTCAAGGGGAATTTTCATAGATGAGTGATGTAACTATGTGATGATAGGAACTTTTCTTACTCAATCTTCTTAATGTGATTCATTGTTCATTCTTAGCAGAGTGATGCTCAGTGCGATGATCACTTAATGTGCTGTTGTCTTCTTTGCTTCCACGTTCATGGCTGAAGTTCTCTCTACTACCATGGTTGCTTGCTTCCTTCTCTTTTTCAATCACTTTGTCTATTATTGAATGCTTCAGATCATATTCTTCCTCACTAGATCTCTGTTAGAGGGATTTTCCTTTCCCTTCCTATTCTCATTTCATGAAGTTCTTCTTAGATTTTTTTGTGGGGATTAGTTATGAACAACTCCCCCCCTGAGACTATGATGTTTTCATTATTTTATGGAGATAATAGGCTCCCCCTTCCTCTTTTCCTTCCATACTTTATTGGAGTTCAACATAATGTCTGCACTTATTTTAGATTCATAGTTTTGTTTGATTTGCTTTGTTTCCATCATCTGTCTAGAGTTCTTTAATATTTATGGTAGTTTACAGTCCTTTTCTTTGTGGCCAAGCTTGAGGCATACATAACATCTTATTTTTTCAAAGTACATTTGAGTTGATGTATAATACTTTGTTCCCCTTCTTGAATACATTTTACATTCAACAGATTTATGTCCAAAATTATTGCATGCATAGCAGTAGCCATGGAAATGATTTGTGTACCTGGTGAAAGATTGTCCTTTCCATTTGCTTGCTTGATGGATTCTTCTCTTTTGCTGGTTGGACTAGATTTGTTTTGTCTTTCAATATGCTGCAATATTTCTTAGTTTGTTGCAATCTTCAATGATCTGATGGTTGCGATTGGATCGCACCATCGCGTTCGAAATATTCAATAGTTTGTTCAATTGCACTTTTACTTACGATGTAATGAATCGCTCCGATGCTCTTTAAACTAAAACCCAAACAAATATGAGTCATTGTTTATAACACATCAGGTCCGCAATCTCCATAGGAACTTTTATTAACATGTTCTGCTGCCATAATTTTCTCCGATGCGATTTGTGAGGGTCCCACCTTATAAGACTTCGTTTGTTTGAAACCCGAACAATAGAGCGCTACATATATATATACTTTGGTCCCTCGTATATAAAGTGCTACATATATAAAGTGCTGCATATGTATATAATTTTCTGATTTACCTTTTATATATCCCAATTATTCATAATATATGTTGGTCTACATTACATATAACAAAGCAACAATAAATTATCACTTTTCACATATGTCAACATATACGATGCCTTCAACATTATAATGAACCCTTTTGTTTTCGTATTTAAATCCCCAGTGAACGCTTATATAATGTCCTCGGGCCCCACAACATGTGTATATAAATGTGGTGTGCCTAGCATAGTGATTCATGTGAATTGCAAGTTTACAGTCCTTTTCTTTGTGGCCAAGCTTGAGGCATACATAACATCTTATTTTTTCAAAGTACATCTGAGCTGATATATAATACTTTGTTCCCCTTCTTGAATACATTTTACATTCAACATATTTATGTCCAAAATTATTTCATGCAGAACAGTAGCCATGGAAATGATTTGTGTACCTAGTGAAAGGTTGTCCTTTCCATTTTCTTGCTTGAGGGATTCTTCTCTTTTGCTGGTTGGACTGGATTTTTTTTGTCTTGCAATATGCTACAATATGTCCTGGTTTTTGACAAGAGAAACAGGTGATACTTCCCATAGGAGGAAAAAACCTTCTTTGACATCTTCCAAATTTATTCAATTCATCCTTAGGAGCATGTGATCCTTTAGCAGTTGATTGTTTCATCCTCTCATTCTCTTTTCTTTCATGTTGCTGCTTGATTATGTTTGTTTCTTTACACCTCATGTTCTTGCTGGCTACTTCTTTTGCAAGAATTTTCTGAGCAGCTTCATTTTTCTTTATAGATTTTACAAAGATGATTTTCCTGTTATCTTCTACCTTGGAAATACTAGTTTCTCCTTCATATCCTATTCCAGCCTTTATGAAAGGTGACCTTTGAGCATTTAGTATTTGGTTCAGCTGTCCAGATATTTTCACTTGTGGAGTATTCATTAATAATTCTCTTTGGGATTTTTCTAGTTTCTTTCTCAGGCACACTACTTCTTCTAGTTTCTCACATTCTAGAATTTTCTCTTCCATTTGTTGCAGTAGAGTGTCTTCAACTTTATTTTATTCTTCAAGCTATTTCTTCAGGGCTATAATTTCTTTATTATCTTCATATTCTTTCTCGTCACATATTTGCACCAATGTCTTCAGGTCTTTGTTTTCATTCTTCAATATTTCTATTTCAGTCAAGATTGTGTCAAGTTTGGATTTTTCCTCAGCTGCAATTTCTTCATGGTTCTTACTTCCATTCACACTAGCGGGTACCTGATTTTATTGAACATTTTCCTGTTGACATAAATTTTTCTTCTTCTTAATTCTCTGCTCCTTCTTGAAAATGTAGTCCTCTGTGTCTACTCCATGTATGAAATGCAATCTGTCCCAGATTTATTTTGCAGAGGTTAAATCCATTATCAACTCAAGGTCCTTGTTATGCAGACTGTTATATATCACACATTTTTCCTTGGCATTCCTCTATTGTTCTTTCACCATTGGGGAGTCTGTGCAATAACCATCACACACAAGCTTCCATACCTCAGGTTCATAAGCCAATAATCCTGTTTTAACTTTATCCCTCCATTCAGGAAAGTTTGTTGTATTTAACATAGGTATGTTTTGATAGTCCATGACTCAACCATATCTCCTTCAAGCCTTTAAGCTTACACCAAAGGAACCCGCTATGATACCAATTGTTGAACCCTTAGTAAAACTGAGAGGGGGGGGGGGTGAATTATTTTAACACATTAATGGACTTTTAAAAAATTTCATTAAACTTTATTAACACCTTCATTTCATGATCAACATAATGTGTGAGCAATCTTTATTTGTGAGTAGCACTTAATAAGAAGATTAGATAATGTACCAGCATTCTTAATATGTGAGTAGCAAGTATTAGCAGAATAGATATATCATATCAACACATAGACATCATGCACATATACACCACATATAAGTGGAAACCCATAAAGGGAGAAAAACACATCTTATTATTGTTGTGATGCAAAGGCAAGCTCCAACTCCCTCTCACTACTGATTTTCTGTAGGCACCAACCCACAAGAGGCTCCAACCTCAATTTTGCAAGCTACAACTTGCAAGGAAGCTCCAACTCCCATCAATTTTCTGCAGGCACCAACCTATAGGAGGCTCCTACCTCAGTCAGCTACGACTGACATCTATCAAGCTACAACTTGATAGGGAAGCTCCAAATTCCTTACTCTTTCAAAAGAAAAACACTTGTTGATTTACCTTGGATGTCAACTCTGTTTTGTACCTTCTCTTCTATTTTTCATTAGTCCTCATATCTATCCTGTATCATTTCTTCATCTTCTTGGATTATCTATCAGCTTCACCTTCTTCTCTGCTCATCTCCTCCTTCTTTTCTGCCTCACTGCTTCATTTCTCCATTCTTTTTCCTCACTCTCTAACCTCTATTTTCATATCAAGGTGATATGATTTATATGGATTTTCTTATGAATGTTAGAATTCCCCAGGTAATTTGAAATGGACAACCATGCCTCTTTGCCTTCTGCCTTCTCATTCGTTTTACCTGCTCATTCAAAAAAATATAAGAATATGCATTATTTTCAATATTACAGTGGGAGTTTTGTTTTCCTCCGGAGACTTTCCAATGCATCACAAACAATATAAAATTAATTACAACATTTACATTCCCATTTTCAGTTACGTATATCAATTTCACTCTGTCCTCTTTCCACCACTTCGCTTGCTGGTTTTTTCTTTTCTGCTGCTATCAGGTAACTGTTCTGCCTTCTTCTGCTATTCACTGAAATTGTGTATATGCATTTGTCATATAACTGTTTTGCATACTCTGTTCACTATCTTCTGCATATTCTCCAGTTTTATGTGCTTGTACACTTGTCAAATTCATTCCTGTGCATATTCCTGTTCACTGTGATTGTGTGTCTATTGTGTCTATATATATATATAACTGCATTACAATATATATAACTGCTACCTTTGATTCTGGGCAAACTCTCAAGGTTATAATTTCTTTGGCTAGGAATTTAATTAACTACGGAAGCTTCTTATACTCGCGGTTATAAAACCCATAAAGAACATAATATTATCTTCTTATAAAATCTAGTCAATGTTTTATTTCAATCCTGGAATTAAAGCGCAACCCACAACTACATATAATATATCGAATTATCATTTGAATATTATAATTGGACCATTGCAAAAATTTTAACTTTTAAATCTTCATAAGCGACGTTTCCTTTACCAAAACTATATGATGGCCGGTAAAACCCGTAGTCCCCTTTCTACTATTTCAATTCGGTGTATAGAAGAATGCATCCCCATATTTTAACTCCAATAGTATATATACCTCTCTCAATTCATACAAGAGTACACCTCCATCTTATTGTCTGAGATGGAAATTTAAATGAGGGTGGAAATTTAATATCTCACTATTTAATCAAAGGTCATAAACCCCTCATTTCATATAATATACCCTTTTATCAACCCCAACACTAAGTCTTCATATAATTTTCAAACAGAGGTTTCATTGTTATCCTATGGATCAACCTAAAATAGTACCACACATATAATATGCTCTCATATTCAAACCCCAACGCTAACCTTTGAAACGTTTGGGCCCCACAACTTTATAAAACTTTATTTTCTATTTTCCTATGTGATTAATGCCTTTGCAAAAGACCTGATGCGATAATCACAATCACATCTTTCAATATAATGCTCCGATGTTCTGTTCTCCTCCTATGCGATTAATCACTATTCACTTCACTGCACCGATGCGATGGGTCACTGTAGACCCTACTCTGACTTTCTTTAGATCCAACGGTTGCAATCTTCAATGATCTGATGGTTGCGATTGGATCGCACCATCGCGATCACAATATTCAATAGTTTGTTCAATTGCACTTTTACTTTGGATACGATGAATCGCTCCAATGCTCTTTAAACCGGAACCCAAACAAATATGAGTGACTGTTTATAACATATCGGGTCCACAATCATCATCAGAACTTTTATTAACATGTTCCGCTGCCATAATTTTCTCTGATGCGATTCGTGAGGGTCCCACCTTATAAGACTTCGTCTGTTTTAAACCCGAATAATAGAGCGCTACATATATATATATACTTTGGTCGCTTGTATATAAAGCGCTACATATATAAAGCACTGCATATGTATATACTTTTCCTCTTTACGTTTGATATATCCCAATTCTTCATAATATATATATAAATGTGGTGTGCCCAACATAGTGATTCATTTCAATTCCAAGTTTATTAACCCAATGTACACACTCATATGTGTATAAATTTCTTTCACTTAACTTCCTCCACCATTGGAAAAATTATGATTTCTTGAGTCAAACTATCACAAATATTGGATCTTATTATTAAATCCCTCATTTAATAATAAATTAAATTCCAATCTTGGACGTGCGGGACCCATGCTGTTAATATTTTCATGACTTTAATCAAAACTAAACCCCAACGCTAAACTTCGATCCACAACCTTTATGATCTGTATTTAGCATTTCTTAATGATGCTCACCCATATGAATGTGCGTTCATATGTGTATAACCCAAAATTCAAATAAAAGGCCAGCCATCAACATTTAAAAAAACATTGGACCCACGACATACATACCATTTCATCTGACGGTCACAATCTCGTCGCGCCCGTACAACAGATCCGATGGTAACCGATGAATATCGCATAGATTAGAAGCACTAAGGTTAATATTTAGAATTCACGTGATGAAAGTAGTTTTAAAATACCACCCTCTACCACACGTCACACAGAGGCATGTATCACGTCCAAAAAGGTGTTACCGCTTACCACTCGCAAGGGTCTGCGATACTGCTGGTTTTCCCTCTGAAACCGCCGTCACTATTCCCTCTTGGTTCCACTGTTCTTCAAGGTTCTACGCCATCTCTTTTAGCATGTTTTCTCCTCGTAATATAGCCTCACGCATATTTCATCACTCCTTTAGTCGTGCACAGGGTTAAACAATAGACTTCGTCTCTCATCGACCATCACTTAATTGGTCACGCTTCCAATATTCCAAACTAGGTTGAAGTAACTCCCGCGTTTTACCAAAAGCACTAGAGTTATTCTAACCCTCCATTATTTATTTGGATTGCCTCTCATATCTTAACCTCGTAAGGACTACAGGTCATATGTCATACTCACAGAGTTTTCAATACCAATACAGAGTTTTCAATGTATTTCATCAAATCTCATCAATAGAAGATGCAACCCTTATTATATTCAAATTAACCACATAGGATAAATATTAAAACTGTCTTATTAATCAATATCGATTCCCCAATTATATGCAAACCTTTCAAATTAAAACCCATATCATAGAGTTCATTTATACATGATTTCCAGGAAATTCAAGGCATATCCACACAGAATTTTTCATGCAGAGTTTATTCCAGGTCTAATCTAATTCTATCCTCTCCAGCATTCATCTGAAAACTGTATTAAACCCCTAATACATAAATAAACCTTTTTATTAAACTCCTTCAAGCCCTTCCAATCTTCACTGCTCTGTCTCTAATTCCTCTGTTGCTTCTGCTTCAATTCCTCTATTTGATCTGCGGCTTCTTCTACCTCTCTATCTATTTTTCCTTATGGATAGTTTAGGTGATGTCTTCCCTTTTTCCATCCCCTTTGCCATCAATGAAAACATTTCCAACACTAAGACACAACACCCAAACCAAAAGTGTTTTGGTCTAACAACATTTCTATATTTTAAACAAATCTGAACACATATCTACATTAAAATAAATCCATTTACTTATATCATGTCAACTCTATTGATGATTTCCTCCCTACAATGAGCGAGGAAAATATGTCCTCACTCCCCCCATGCTCCACACCTAAGACGAGTAGCTTGACAGAGATTCTGAAAGAGACCTCGAGACCCCATGTCTAGTCTTATTTTCCAGGAATTCTAAAGGAATGATAAAAGTTTCCACTGGCCTTTACCAGCTCAGGAAGTCATCACTCTCTTCTCTTCCTTACACACAGAACAAAACCCCTTTTCCTCATTGGTATGTACATTTTATCCTCATAGGAAGGATAATTGTCTTTAACTATTTTTCTGTTCAACCACTTCTCAATTCTTCGAATACTTTTATCATCACTCTTTTTACTTTTTATGGAAACACTATTCCATGATTATATTTTATTTCAATGCAACATTATTAATCCATGATCATCATGTAATATTTTCCTCAAAAGAAATAAATGTTTTTGTCTCTTAAAAATAAACTAGCATAAAAAATAGTTAGCACCTAAGCCAGCTTTCACAACATCCCCCCTGGAAGTAAACATTGTCCTCGGTGTTTCACTCCAACTCAACAAACAATTCTGGATAAGCCTCACGAAGGAATCCTTCATCTTCCTAGTTAGCCTCATCCGAGCTAAAGTGCTTCCATTGCACTTTAACCTGGGTGATGGATCGCCTCCAGAGCATGATTTCTCTATGATCAAGTATATGTTGAGGTTCAACCAGAAACTCGTCGTCTGGCTCAACCTCCAGTCAACAAGAATTTGAATTAAATTCTCATAAAGTCTAGTATTTCGAGATAGAATTTTTAATCTTAACCTACCTAAATGCTTTACCAGTGGATTACGTGCTTTGGGTCATGTATGTATCGTTTTAGTAAGGATACGTGGAATAGATTGTGCACCCGAATATCGTTGGGTAAAGCCAATCGATATGCCATAGGTCCCACTCTCTCCAGTATCTGAAAAAGTCCATAGAACCTGGGAGCCAACTTGGTACATGAGGCCCACCTTAACGTTCTCTTCTTTGGTTTAATCCTTACATAAACATGATCGTGCACCTCAAATTCCCGATAGTTCCTCTTCTTATCGACGTATAACTTTTGTTGATCTTGAGCTACTTTCAAATTTTATCTAATATTCCTTAATTCTAGTTCCATCTCAGCTAACATCTTTGGTCCAAGCATCAACTTTCTTTCGGGGCTACTCCAAGTGATTGGAGTATGACATTGTTGGCCATACGAAGATTCAAAGGGAATCATCTTCAAAGACTCCTGATAACCATTTTTTTTGTGAATTATACCAATTTTAGATACTCTTCCCACTTTGTAGGCTACTACATCATGTACATGCGCATTGTGTCTTCCAAGATTTGGTTCACCTGCTCAGTTTGTCAATCTGCCTGAGGATGATTACCAGTGCTTAAATGTATTTTGGTTCCCAAAACTTTAAATAGGGTCATCCAAAATGTTGAAGTAAATTTCACATCCCTATCTGATATGATAGTATTTGTAATGCGATGTAATCTAAATTTTTCTCTCATAACTATATCTGTTATTTGTACATTTTTGTAAGTAGACTTTACAGGTATGAAATGTGTTTCCTTTCTAAACCTATAAACCACCACCTTAATGGAATGATTGTGTTTCTTTGACCTTGGTAAAGCAGTAATAAAATCTATGGATATAACTTCTTGTTTCCTTTCGGGCACTGCTATAGGCTGAAAGAATCCAGCCAGATGTTGATGCTCCACCTTCACCTGTTGACACTCCACGCATTTGTTTAAATATTCTGAAGTAATTCTTCACATACGAGGCCAGAAGTAAACCTTTCTAATTACTATTAGAATTTTCTAGTATCCTCGATGCCCTGAGTAATTAATGTGGTGATACTCATTCATGATCAGCTCCCTCAAACCCATTCAATTTGGAATATATATCTTTTCCATAAAGGTTAGCAATTGATCCTTACTAACTTCATAGTAAAAAGTTTTTTCTTGCCTTCTGGCTTCCTCCACTTGTTGCCATAGAAATTGGTATTTAGGATCCTTCTCAACTTCCTCTTTTATCTTATCTAAAAATTTCATTCAATATGGTTATAGAAAAGTTCATAAACATAATGCAGTTTTCTACTTAAGGCATCTGCCACAGTTTTCATTACCTTTTACATGTTGGATATCAATGTCAAACTCACTTAGAAAGGAATTCCATCTTGCATGATGAGAGTTTAGATCAACTTGCTTGAAGTAGCTAGTTAGGCTGATGTGATAAATTTTTAACACAATTTTTTTTCCTAATAAGTACTGCCTTCATACTCAGAGTGCATGCACCACCACTATCAGATCTAAATCATAGGCTAAGTATCCTTGTTTGTTCTCTTTTAATTTCCTTGATTCATAGGCAACCACTCTTCCTTCTTGTCATAAAATTTCTATAACTCCTTATTTACAAGCATCGGTACAAACTTCGAATTATCTGTTGCAGTTCGCTACCCTTAACACTGGGGAAGTGGTAAACAAGTGTTTTAACCTTTCAAAACTTTTTGGGCACCCATTAATCCATTTAAATACTTTTCCTTTCCTCTATAAATATGTAATTGGAAAAGAAATCTTTGAGAAACCTTCAATGAAAATTCGATAGTATCAAGCCAATCCCATAAAGGATCAGATATCTGCCACATTTTGGGGTACTTTCCATTCCATAATCATCTTAATTTTCTCTGGATCAACTGTTATTCCCTTAGTGGAAACAACATGGCCTAGATACTAGATTTATTCCTTGAATAAATCACATTTACTGAACTTGGCGTACAGCTGATGTTTTCATAACATCTCCAACACTATCCTTAAGTGCTCCTTGTGCTCTTCCATGTTCTTTCAATAAATTAAAATATCGCCAATAAACATTAGCACAAAACTATCCAAAAAGGGGTGACATATGCCATGCATCAATGTTATGCAAGTAAATCCTCTCTGCGGACAGAGACAATCCCTCTAGCCCTACAGCGGGTCTAGAAATGAAGGGACATGCTAAAGTCTTGCTTCCTAATTATTGAATGAAAAAGGGACACGGTAGATAGACCTACCTAAAATCCAACGATGTCGTTGTTGTTGTAGTAATGGTGGCCTCTTTCTCCTGCCTCGGCAAGTCACAATCCTTTCGCCATTACGATTGGATACTTGCACATAGAACAAGAAAAAAGAACAACATACAAGCTAAAAACATTTCATTCATAACTATTAGCCAAGCAAAGAGGGCTAAACATATTGCGTTAAATAAACATCGTAACACAGTAGTGGAACCAAACAATAGTCATGTATATAAATGAATAGAAGGAAGAGTTAACCAATGCTTTGACATCACAATCTCCTCTAGTGGGGTTCAGGAGAAGCGCGTCTTAGATGCTCGTTAGGGAATTTGGATGGAATGAAGGCATGGACTCAAGCTCTCTCAAAAGTCATCGACTGAAGCTTCCTCAATGTAATTCCTTCTTATTCTGTCTTCTCTAGTCATTCAGCTATAGTATGTCTAATTCTCCAAGTTCAGCTAGCTTGTTCTAATATAGATAGCTTCTTTTATAGAGGAAAAGGAGGAGGTTAGGATCCCTAAAAAGGTGGGAGGGAGGCCTATCCTTTAGGGAGTTCCAATAAGAGGTGGAAACCATAAACCTAAAGGAGGTAGTCCATTTTTTCTCAGTTCAACCACTACCAATGACTCATCCTCGAGGTGGTTGCAGTGGAATCTCCACCTCTATTTTTAAAAAGCATTCCATAAATAGCTTGGCGCGGGCGGAAAACTAGGATAGAGTTCTAGCTAGCATGGGGCCCAGTGTTAATCTTCCTCTTCGACGCAAGGGCATAATTGATTACCTGCGCCAAGGAAAAAATAATGGTTTTTGAATTGCTTCTAAGGGAATTGTCAAAACAACGATTGTTACTCTCATCTAAAGGGAGACAATGATGGTTTTTACAAGGCATGACACTGATTATTGATCACAGAAATGACCCTCCAATGGGTGAGATGGGGATTGCAGGGATAGTGACAAAATGATGTGTAACAGATGCCCCCTAAAGCATGAGGTCCGAGGGAGAGAGAGGGACGGAATGCTTTATGAGAATGCATTCGAACCAAACACCGCTGTCGGAAAACCTGCAATTATGAATACAACTGATACCTTTGATACATGAACATGTGGTATGGGCACAACCATCCATAATAGAATATATAAAAAATTGAGATCCGAGGTATGGATGCAGCCTCCAGAAGTAAGGATCAACAAATATACTCAGGTATGGTCGCAACCATCCAATCAAAAGAGTTATGCAATAAGTCATGATACTCCACCAAAATTAGCAACCTGGATTTTATCAGACAAAATCCAGGGCCTTGCGCTCTATCTCGACCCGAAAAAGTATAAATTCAATCATGCAAATATATCAGTTGAAGTCAAACATGCAAGAAAATCACCTCATTACTCGCTAATGATGAAAGCTGTTAACATGCATGATAGAAACTGCCAATAATGACAATGGCTCTCAAGGTAAAACTTGTACAATCCACATAATGTGAACAGTGATCTGGTGTTGGACATCTACAAAATCACTCGATCGAAGGAAAATTATGTGGACCTTGCGTCGAATGCGAAAAACCTGCCATTAAGGCATGCAGGCTCCAAGGTACCAGAATAGAGTCTCTAGATCAAATTCCTGGATAATGACCTGAATTCGATAGGGAGTGACCTGATCGAAGGTGGGCCATATTGTTTCCCACATCATCAATATGAGACAAAGGAACATGATAGTATTGAAACAAGACCAACAGAGAATCAGAGGGAGGTTGAAAACTACAGAGGAAAACTTCTCTTGAACATATCAGCAGCACAACACTGGATTTGGAAGTATTTGACATCAAAGGATCTGAGGTCATGATGACTTGGCAAAGAGCAGATGAGAGGTCAAAACAAATTACCCAAACCCATGGAGGAAAAAATGATGAAATGAGATGTCCCCAACCCGACACAAATGCAGACAAGTTTCATGTTAAAGAGCGACATACTGCCAACAAAACTAAAACTTGGTTCCATTTTCCCCCACCATTTCTGGCAAGTACCCAAATTTTTCTTTTTTTTAAACAAGCTTGAAGGGGATAGCATATGCTTGTGTTGTAAGTTTTTACTTCAGACAAATCCAACCTAGTACATTTTACGAGCCCTAGGAATGAGGAACTCGTGTAATGTCATGGCGACGAAATCCGATGTCATCAAGATTTAACGAGTCTAAAAAAGGGAGAAAGTCGACATATTTTCATGTCTAGAGGGTTTGAAACTAAGGAAGAAAATAAAACTCTATCATGCCCCTTTTCGTAAACAATCTATCCCAGCCTAAAAAAGGGGTAAACGTATACTGAGTAGAGATCGCTTTGCATCCATTTAATGAGTTCGAAACGAAAAGAGTCTTGACAATCTTTTCAATTTTAGAGAGTTAGAAAAGAGCTAAAAGATGACACCAGCAGTGAATTTTTCATGTTTTTACCGAGTCCGAAAAAGTAGAAAATGTAACTCGTTACTCCATCACTATGTCCTGAAAACCTTTTGCTGCACAAGAGCGATATGATAGTGGAACTATTTGTAATTCTATGCAAAGTATCCATTCTTAAATAATTTAGTGTGCAAAGTGTTCTCCAGGACTTGCAGGTTAAACAAAGTAGTTTTGGTTTGTTTCTGAGTTTTATGTGTGAGTATTTGTTAATTAAATTTATTTTTTAACATATTAAAGTATAAATACACAGCAAGTAAAATTCACCATAATGTAACATAACAAATTGTTGAGGTAGTTCACCCCTCCTCGGCTACATCTGTCAGTCCAAGGCTCCCCAATGGCATGTCCTTGTTCTATTAATTTGCTCAAAATGGTTACACAGTGAAAAAAAAAGTATAAACAGGAAAAACCAACTGTAAAATCAACTTCAAAAGATAGAAAATAGCTATAAATGGCTTTGGTTTCACCTTAAACAATGAAATACAACCCAATACAGTGCCTTCTCCATGATGACCCTGATGGATCCTTCCTCTTCCCTGAAGAAAACGATATTGTAGATCACCTCCGTTCACTCTGAAACCTATCCAAACTCTTCAAAATGCTCAAGAAAGCCAAAATTGACTAAAATTTCATCTTGTCTGGTCAAAAATTGAGAAAGTTATGACTAAAACAAATTTTGGTCCGGTGGCACTAGAAAACCTCCTCCAAAATTGGAGGAACTCCAGTTAGCCCGACTAATTTGGCCAATCCTGATGAAATTGGTGGAACACATAAAAACTGGTAGAATGTTAACACTTACAATAAAATTTAAATATCTATGGTCACATGGACCGTTTTATCCTGCCAGAATCATCAGCCTCACCATTAAGCTTGACTGAAATTCAGAGCATTAGAAGTCATGACATTCATGGTCACATGCCGGTTTAATGGCTAACAGTTTAGCCGTTGCAATGTTTCTTCCACTGTGAAGCCCTTGGGCACCAAGGCACATTCATATACACGCAGGCTAGCCCTAAGGGGCTAGCCCCTTTTTCCCCCTCCTCTTTTCAATTCAAACAATAAAACGAACCTATTTCCCATTGGTGTTGAGAAACACCTGCTAGCGCGTTTGGTAAGGCGTGGGGCTCGGGTGCATGAGGTCATCGTTTCAAACCTGATAAGCTCCAAAAAAAATTATAATGACAACTCTACATAATCTAGGGCCACATGGTGGCCTTTGGGCCTGCCACTTGGCAACCTCCCATTGGTCTGCCCTGTGGACTATTCCAGGGAATATTTTTAGGAATATTCTTGGAATATTCCTTGGAATATTCTTTTTTTAATTTTTCCAAAATTTAAAAAGTCAACTTTGGTCAAATGAATTTTGGAGTTTACTAGAGATTTCAAACCTTAATAAATTTCACATACCACCTCGGTTTTGAGAACCGTTCACGGTGCCAAAATCACCGCGATGAGACCTTTCCGGTTGTTCAAATTGTAACCATTTTTTAATAATTTTTTAACTTGGACATGATCTCCTGATCACACCTCCCCAATGAGAAGCTTTTGGACCCAAAAATCTCTCTGAACTATAGAAACTGAAGATGAGGAGACTGATTCTCCACTCTTTTAACCTTGAACCACTGAAATCTCCCTGATTTCATTAAATTGAGCTTCTCATAAAAATACAAATTCTTCCTTGAATCTGTTGACCGACTGTTGCTAAATTTGAGTGTGTCATGATGAAATTTTTTGAAACTTGCAGAAGAGCAACTAAAATTTGCAGAAAACATAATGTTCCTACAATGGTCTACCTTCAAAAGAAACTGAAAATAAGATTCATCTTGCCAACTGCCCTTATGGAATTTTTTTTCCGAATGAGCCATGTACTTGTGTCGATTCCCGACCAAGCTTCCTCGCCATAGTACTCTTCCATTATGAAACCAGCAATGATAATTACTAAAATTTGTGTCCTCTTTGATTGCATGCTTCACCCTATCTTGGATTTTTTCACCACCTTGCACTAACACTTTGTTTTCCACACCGATTGACACCAAAGACATTTGCTGCAACTTCTTGTCATATTCTTCCAAAGACAACCTGCTTTTAGACTGAAACATCTCATCATTTACATCAGCAATAACATGAAAAGGATTATGTACAAATTCTTTTTGCTTAATCATTAACAAAGTCAAATTTTGAGTTGCATTGACAAGCCTTTTCAACTGCCTTGCATTCACTAAAGAATATTCTAGATTTCTTCGATGTGCTCTCATAATAAACTCCTTGCCATCCTTGAATAAATAGTACTTGTTCTCATGGAAATGGAAGATATATTTCGGGTCATATAAGTAAGGACTTCATAACAAGACACCTGTAATGTTAAGAGGTACCACATCTAATTCAACCATGTCAATATAATGAGTTGTTATGGCGAAGCGCAACATGCACTTCCTTGAAACTTGTAAATTACCATCCGTGCAAATCCAACCAAGAGGATAAGGTTTAGGATGTGCAATGGTTTCATGATTTGGCTTCTTGACTAAGTCTTTTGATATGAGGTTCACTTGTGACCCATGGTCAATTAATGTGTCTATCTTTGTGTGTTTTGAAATTATCCTCACATGAAGCAACTCTATTCTCTTCTCTTCACTTGGAGCTCCTATGTGACAGTTTGTAAGACTAGAACTGGGTTTATTTTCATTTACAATCTCTTTCCCCTTTATGTTATTTAGTGCCATAGCTATGCTTTTAGTTTCATCTCCTAATTCATACCCTCAGTCTTGTTCAGCTATTGCAACCATCTTGCCGTTTTCTTTGACCTTATCTTTAGTTTTGAATTTTTGTGGTTTCAAATCCGGATGAAGTTTCCAGCAATGGTCTTTATCATGGCTTGTTTTGGAACAGCTTTTACAAAACAATTTTCCCTTCTCTTTCCTAGAGTTTGCATTTCTCTTTCTCCCTTTGCCTTTAAATTCATTATCCTCATTCCCATCAAAATATTGTTTACCTCTAGCCTCTAAATGCGTGGCTTGGACACAAACCTCATCTAGACTAATAGGATTGAACATAAGGGTAGTATGTATAACATTATTGTGTAAACCACCTATATATTTCAGCAAAGTCTCTTGGCTTATTCATATGTATATATATATATAATATAAAATGTTTTAACTTATTTTATTGCATTCTCTATTGGCACTATTGCATTCTCCATTGTCGTTCTTAAATGCACTAATAAAAATTTAATTCATATGAATATTGTTATAAGATATATATGTGTCGACTTTTGATGAATAATGAATTTTAAAAAACCACAATAACTAAATATGATATAACAAATTAATCCAAACATCACATTCAGATGCATTGATAAAAATTTAATTAATATGAATATTGTTATAAGATGTGTTGACTTTTGATGAATAATGAACTTAAAGCAATCACAATAGTTGCACTGTCATAGGTCAATGTTTCTAAAAAATAAAAAATGAAAACCGATGCATGTATACTTAGACCAATGCACTTGTATTCTTAAGTGCACCGGTGCATTTTTATGACCTATGGGCACCGCACAAATACCAAAATCGGTTAAAAATATTGAGGCGTTTGTGCGGTATGACACTCCGGTGCATTTATGTCTATATACACACCAGTTCCCTTTTACGACCTATTAGTATCGCACGAATATAGATACCAATTATAAATCTCGGTGTGTTTGTGCGATACTATGCACCGGGGTGTTTTTGTGTATATATGCACCGGTGCATTTAGACGACCTATGGGCAATGCCTGAATACCGATACCAATTATAATTCTCGGTGCATTTTTGTGATATTACACACCGGGGAATGTAAGAGTCTATACGCACCGGTGTATTCGTATGACATATTTCCACTGCACGAATACCGATACCAATTATAAAGCTTAGTGAATTTATGTGAAGGGGCACACTGGTGCATTTCTATAAGTCTACACACCAGCGCATTGATACAACCTATGGGCACCGGTCAAATCCCAAGACCAATTATAACGGCCCCGTGTGTTGTATCACCAACAATACGCCTAGTGTTTTTTTCTACCTTAACGGCTTGGTGCATTCTTCTTCTACCACCCTGGGGTGCCATCCACAGGTACGCACTGGTGCGTTAAAGCCTGATTAGCGCACAGAGGAAAACAACATCCGCAATAACCTCCGATTGCCCATTTTCTTAGTTGTGTTCAATTTCCATTAAAAGCTCTGCCAAAACCTCTGTAACCATAAACGGATGTGGTAGCAAATGTTTTTTTGACAATTTTGGCGAATTTTATAACACTAAAAACCTTCTTTATAATCTCCACTAGAGGGTCTTTTCCTTGTAGTGTGAACTAATTATAACTCCAATGTTTCAAAAATAATGCTAACTCCAAAGTAGCATTAAAAAAGAATTGAAATGAAATCCAAAATGTATTATCCTAAGTTTTAATAAAAATCGTGACAACCATACATTTCTCCCCACAATAATACCTCAAAAAATAAAAATATGTATAGTTTTTTTTTTGATAGAATACAATCGTACATTGTTCCCCACAATAAGACCTCAAAACTAGAACTTTGGATAAAAAAGTGTTTAATATAATATTTTTTGTTAAAAACTTCATTGAAACATTTAATATTACTTGGTAAACCCAAATTAATGTTGGGTCAAGTCGAATGATTTCTATAGTCCCTATTTTTTTCAAAAGAAAAGGAGAGGAAGTGGAACTTACAGTGAAAAATGTGCTTTGTGAAAAGTCAGATCTCTTCAATGCCGAGGAATATGAAAAGGAAAATGTTTGTAAATTAAAAACATTATGAATTAAGTTCGCATGTGGTAGTAGAATAATAAAATTAATATGGTATTAATTGATTCCATTACATAGTTAAATTTTCAACAGAATTTGAAAGCTCTTACCCATGTACAATGCCCTAATTTCACTTAGCACAAATAGAAATGATGGATTTTATGATTTTATCCCTGCTAGTTATGAAACTTCTTTCATCTTTTCCATAGGGTATGGAAACAGACTGGTAATAGGAAGTTACTTCTCTCAAAGGAGAAAGAAAATCTTAATGAGCATCAATGAGTGCAGTGTGTGGGAAATCCCTTAGAAAGGAGTTGGTAATGAGACATTTTGAAATCCCTTTGAAAATATATGGTAGAGAAGCATAGTTCTCTCACTGGGATTCTCTAGTAGATGGATTAATACTAAAAACCCAAGGGATTATAAACCCTAGGGAATAATATTTAACCCTAGGAATATGAACCCTTAGATTAAAAAACCAAAGGGATTGATATTATAAACCCAAGGGATAAGAAATTATAAAACCAAGGTATATAACAGTAAGATAAATATCATAAACCCTAAAATAAACATGTTTACTATTGTTAATGATGGAGGGTTTCCATATTGAGATAATACTTTTCATAATGCAACATTGGAATATGGTTGACCATGCTTGACCAGTATTTATTTTCGTATCGATACAATATTTGTCACCATGTGACATTGGACCATGGTTGAACATTGATGATTTTCATATTGAGACAATCATTATCACAATGCGACATTCAATTGTGGTTTACCATGGTTGGATATGATTTACCATGGTTGAGCACGATTGATATTTTAAACCTAAGGGATTAATATTATAAACCCAAGGTAGTAATAAACCCAATGAATTAACACTAAAACACAAAGGGATTATGAACCCAGGGGAATAATACTAAACCCAAGGGACTAAGATTATAATCCCAAAGTATATAAAATCTAATATAAATATTATAAACACTAAAATAAACATGGTTGACCATGTTTGATTTTCCTATTGAGATAATCCTTGTCACGAATTAACTTTGGACAATGTTTGACCATTCTTAACCATATTTGATTTCCATATCAAGACAATCTTTGTCACAACGCAGCATTCAACCATGGTTGGCCATGATTGACCATGGATGAGCATGTTTGAGTATATAAAACATGGTTGAAGATAGTTGATCAAGGTCATGGTTGAACATGGTTGACCATGATTATAATATTGAGACAATATTTGTCATAATGCGATGTTGGACCATGGTTGACCATGGTTTACCATGATTTACCATGATTCACCTTGGTTTACCATGTTTGATTTTCATATCCGAACAATATTCTGCACATTATGACGATCGATCGTGGTTAAACATGATTGACCATGTTTCACCATGCTTGATAATGGTTGACCATGATTGACCATTATTGACCATGTTTAACCATGATTGACCATGCTTGACCATGCTTTACCATGATTGACCATTATTGACCATACCTGACCATGTGTGACTATGGATGGCTATGAGTGAACAATGTTGACTATCATTGAGTATGGTAAACATATAGCTGATTAACATTGACCATGGTTGACTATTTATACATTGACTAAAAAGGTTAAATATCTTTCTTTATATTGTCATGATGCCTCTAGATGTGTATCTATGCTTAATTGTATGCATGTTAAACAGAATTTGTGTCAATTATCATGGTTCAACATGATATTCATGTTCACTATCTTTGACCAAATTGATCATGATTATGATTTGTTAGTGTTTAAATTAATATATTATTAATGTGTCAATTTATACATTAATGCAATAGTCTATAGTTATTATTATATTATTAAAAATTTATTAAAAATTTAAATAATATTATTAAGTTAAAATGATATTAATAAAATAATAACAATAATACTCTACTATTAATATTAGTAATTATAGCATTATTTTAATAATATGTATTATTATTATTATAATATTCTAAACCTAGTATTAAAAACATTAATAAGTAAAACCATAATATTAAACCCCATGTGTGTGTTTATTAATATTTTTTAAAGTTATGAAATACTATTTTTTTTGGTGGTGTAGTTATCATTAATTTGTAAATTATATAACATTTTTATTATTTTATAGAGCTATTTTATTTTTTTTATTGTTATAAATTGGAGAGAGCATCTGTTGAACAGGAATAACACACAAACAATTAATTTCTATATTTCAATAATCAGAGATACATCAAATATATATAGTTGAACTAATTCTAATCTTAGAGAGAGAAGTTGAGAGAATCTCTCAACTTCCTCAACAACCCAATCCAAACTAAGTAAGCATAATAATTGAGGCATTATCTCAAACACCCCCCCTTAATGCCTACATTGCAGAAATGGAGAACACACTAATTTAATACAAACATTTGTCTGCACTGGTCTTCATTAACATTTGTAACCACTCTGAGATCTCATAGACAACGCTCTTTTCTCCACCATTTTCGAGCTACCATTCAACCCATTTAAAATACATTTGTTTCTAACCAACAATAATGAACTTTGCAAGATCAACAGTATTGACAACTCGGCTCGTCGGGGCTTCTGCGATAAGAGCTGACAAGTGAAGAACCATCCTATGGACCAATCACCATATGTCGGATATTTCGCTTTCGGCTATCCATCAGTGGCTAGGAAAATGGTCTGAATACAGAATGTGTTCAAGAGCTAATCTAACAACTTGACATGTTTCACACAAATGGATCTCATACTGTAACCTGTAACTAATGCTCTTGGCCTGTAGCACAACAAGATCAACATATAAAAAATTCACACAATCAAATTAGCCAATTGTTCTCTCGTCCCTGTAAAACGTAGAGAACGACTAATTTAAATAATGCTAGTTTGTTCAATAATTGGTTCTCTACTACACAAATCTCATAGCAATAAATATAAGCTTAAACTCCACACTATATTCCACACACAAAAACTAAAACTTTCTTCCTCTGCGTTACACGACGGCAACGAAAACAGTGGCTCTGCCCTTCCTGGCCCCTCTATACATGGTCTCAATAATATCAATGAACTCCTGCTTGTCCTTCATAGCCCAGCTGATTTTATTGTTGTTTCCCGTCCCCAAATCTATCATTATATGCTTGTTGCGGAAGAAAAACATAACAGTAGACGGGTCATACAGTTCGTACATGGCGTTGAAATCAGGCACCTCCGTTATGTCCACCAGGTATATCATTGCGAAATTCTTGATTGTTTCTGCAACAGATGACAGCATAATAATAAAAACTTCAAACACCGTGCCATTCCCCTCCATCAACACGAACAACCCAACCAACGGAGCCACGTCATCTATTGTCTTGTTATTCCTTCTCTTACGATGTGATTCACTGGATTCCCTTGACTTTAGATTTCACTTTCATCCTTCGGTCTCACGTAACAGGGCGGCAACTCAAAAATTCCACTCTCGGAGAGACATTGCATCCTCTGAATCGGTTCCGGCCAGTCTGCCTGCAATAATGCACCTCCACCAGCAACTTTCAACTGCTGGCACTGCATAACACTATTCTCCACGTACAGCGGTTCCTTCAGATACAGAAAACAGCTGTGCGGTGCTTCTTGCATATCAAATAGATTACATGAGTCTAACAACGTGATCGACCGTAGGTGCAACAGTAGAAACAGGAACATGATCAACCCCAACACCCAGATTCAACAATCTGAACACCATAACCAGAAGAATGCACGTGTGGATTTCTTCATATCCATGTCTTCGAACTTTGAAGGATAATATATTGATCTTATTGTCTGGCTACCTCCGCAAATCTCAAGATATAACAAGGCTTAAACTGAAGTCAAGATGAGAATCGATCTCTTTATAGAGGAGATCGCTAGAAACGTATGTGACTTGGCTGGAATGCACGGAAAAGGTTAGGCGGTGCGCTGGCCTTCTGTTCACAACATTAATGAAGCGAAGGAGCGAAGCTCCTTTCTAATAAAATTGGTGAAAAACAAAACAAATACCACACATACATTCACACAGTAATCTACACACGAATCCTATTCTCACAATTTTCTCTTCATCTGTCTGAGCACTCCCATGAGGGATTAAGCTCAGCTTGGCTCCGATACCATGTTAGAAATTGGAGAGAGCATCCGTTGAATAGGAATAACACACAAACAATTAATTTCTATATTTCAATAATCAGAGATACATCAAATATATATAGTTGAACTAATTCTAATCTTAGAGAGAGAAGTTGAGAGAATCTCTCAACTTCCTCAACAACACAATCCAAACTAAGTAAACATAATAATTGAGGCATTATCTCAAACACTTATTAATTTTAATTGTTTTTAATTTAAAAATAATTTAAGTAGTTATAATATAGGTGGTTATTTTAATATTTTTTATTAATCTATATAATTATTTTAATTCTTAATTTATTATAAATACATATCTTATTTAAATTTTTTATTTTAATTATATTTAATTTTCGTAAATGTATTATGCTTTTGAATTTTTCATTTATTTATACTTATTTTTATTTTTCTTTGTATTTTTTTCTTATTGAAAACTAAAATTATACAGTATGATTTTTTCCTTTATATTTATTTCTATAAGTCTGAGTAGATTTGTGTAAGTGTAAATAGACATTGTATTTTTATAAGTATGAGTAGATTTGCATAAGTAGAAATAGACATTTATGTTAGAAAGATCAGCCTTTTTCAATCAAACATCTCTCTATTAGTCGAAAAAAAAAATTTACTAAAATTTCCCTTCATATTTCCTAATTTTATATATTAATAAAATAATCATTTTGCACTCACCATTTTCATATTTAAGTGATATAATGTAATAGAAATCCATTATAATAGTGTGTAACTTAGACCTTCGCCACTACAAAATTCCTAATCAACAACAACTTGAATAAGTTACCCGCCCATTTTTCGATTCCTCTTCCATTATCGAATTTTAAATGGGGTAGGATGGTCGACTCATCATTCTGTCTTAAGTTGTTAGATCAACGTCGAGTATGGATGGGTTTTCAGCACATGTGGGACCCTCGATGGATAGTTGTCTATGGCGGTGTTTTCTTCTTAGAAAAGTATTTCAATGGTAAAAAGACGATATACATTATGACTCATCTGATTACCCCACATTCAACGATCCACATTATGTGGGTTCACATGTGAAAGGAATTCGCCAATAATATTAATTGTTGGATCCTTCTCGTGTGTCATTAATTAAGAGCCAATATATGAATCGTGCCCTGCACCTAAAATATTTTCGACATTTCCCTCTATAGTTAAATAAAAAACACTATTACCAAATTTATTATCAGCAGCGGCAAATTAGGCTGTAGCTGCAGGGCCAGATTCTTCTTTTAGCAACCATGCTAATATGGGCTCTAGCAGCTGCGATTGTAATCGTGGAAAAAAAAAGAAATGACCGAGAGATTCAAATCCAAGTGGCTCTTCCATGGTGGCTCTTTCAATTTTCGAGGGATCGTAATGCATAAAAGGAGAAGGCGCAGTCGTCGATATTGGTCTCACACGAATCATATTCCTTTCATATCAAATATTGACTATTGGTTACAAAGTCATATAATGTAAGTTTTGTTGGGTGAAACTCTCTAGATCCACGGTGAAATCTCATTGAGTATATTGTGTTGTTATGATCTCACTTCAAGGAGTTGGCTCTCTATACTTGTTTGGGCTCTCCGCTCTTGCTAAATCATAAAGAATTGACGTATCTGACTTGCAGGTTGCTTGGAATATATATATTCTAGAAATAAGCAGGGAACTTAGGAAAACTGGGAGAAGGGGATTATGAAGAAAGGAGATGGATTATAGGTTTCCAGGAGTAGCTAAGCTGATATCCATCTTCTCTATTGAAATTATTGGGATGTTTTTCAATTTATAAAGCTTGACCTAGATGACATGAGAATTATGAAAAGGAATGCAGGCTAGGGTTCAATCCTTGTCAAATAAATTAAGGTTCTTGGTTTTATATAAGTGGTTAGAAATTGCAGACTTATACACACTGTGATGGTTGTTATCCAAAATGTGCTCCATAAGGCGTGCAATGATTGAATGAACTATTTGGCCAATGTAATATTTACCGCATCAACAAGGGATTTGATAGACACATGAACAAGGGATTTGATAGACACAAGATCCTTGCATGGGCTCTGACTTGTCTATGGTTTTCTAGAATAACTTTCTTAGGGTCCTATGTGATTTTACGACAATACTTTAATGTTCTTTTTGGAAAGGAGCTTAGCAATGATACTCTATTGAATTACCCTCAGACATTGATGAAGAATTTTGGGAAAACTATTGCAAGGTCCTAAATCGCGCAAACCTTCCAAAGCCCAATATTTCCAATGAGGAATCCTTTGTCATAAAGCTCCTCAATGAGAACCCATTCATTATTATTCTTAAATCCGATAAAGGAAATCCTGCATTGGTTATCAAATCTCAAGATTATGATGCAAAGGTTCACGATTATCTCTCCTCCTCCTCTTACAAAATTTTTCCCAAAACTCAAATTAATTTCATTACTAATCATGTCACTAATGCCATCAATCATTCCTCCATCAATTATTCCATTTAAAAATTCCTCATCCCTCATGACCCCCAAACCCCAAGAATTTATGGTGAAACAAAATTTCAAAACTTGGGGACCCCCTTAAAACTATTGTTGGTTCCATCGGAGCCTCCACCAATGCACTTAGTTGATATTTAGAAGTTAATATTAGACATTTTGTAGGTTCCCTACCCTTGTATATTACAGATTATGTTGACTTTATTCATAAAACAAAAATTATTTTCCTTAAAGAAAATGATCTTATGGTAAATTTCGATGTGGTATCTCTTTTCACAAAAACTCTTATCGCTGAAGCTCTAAAATTAATCACTAATTTGGTTGATGATCAAACTCTTAACCTTGTCAATATTTTCCTCTTTTACACCTTCTTTTCTTTCAAAGGAATCATCTATGAATATATCAGAGGCATGACTATGGGTTCTTCCTTTTCGGTCCTTGTGGCTAACATCTTTATGGAGCATTTCGAAGCCCGAGACCTAAAATCATGGCATATTAAGCCCAAATGTTGGTTTAGATTTTTTTATGACACTTGAGTTATTTGGTAGCATGGCTATCAATCCCTCCATTCCTTTCTCAACTACCTCAATAGAATTTC
The DNA here is from genome assembly GCA_034641835.2 of Pinus albicaulis. Lineage (NCBI taxonomy): Eukaryota > Viridiplantae > Streptophyta > Pinopsida > Pinales > Pinaceae > Pinus > Pinus albicaulis. The sequence goes on from CM076579.1 coordinate 627,733,032, forward strand.
GCCACATGTTCAGTTCACTATGGAAATAGAACCTAATAATTCTCTTCCTTTTCTTCATGTTCTTCTCACCCGGTTGCCTGAAGGATCTCTTACTGAACAATTTTACCCAAAAGAGACTCATACTAACTGTTATCTTCATGGTAATTCTCACCACCACCCTTCCCAAAAGTCAGGTTTCCTCAAGGCCCTTTTCTCCCTAGCCCTTAAAATCTCAGCTCCTAAGTTCTTTTCATAAGGAAAAAACAACCTAATCCAATATTTGAGAGCTAGTGGGTACTCAACAACTCAAATTTATAAATCTTTCCTGGTTTCCTCTCACCCTAAATCTATCCCCTGTGGTCCCTCCCTCTATGTTAACCATGCTTCTCTCCCTTACATTAAAGGAACCACTTATATGATTGCTAAGATTATTTCCAAAAAGAAAATTAAGACTATATTAAAACCCAATAGGACCCTGAGACAATTATTTCAATCGACCAAAGATAAGGCAGACCCCATGTAAGGATTTGGTGTCTACCAAATTCCTTGTTCATGCGGTAAATATTATATTGGCCAAATAAGGTGACCATTTATTGCATGCTTTAAAGAATACATTGTGGATAAAAACCATCGCAAAGTGGCTAAGTATGCAATTTCTAAGCACGCCTATAACACCAAGCACCTTATTTTCTTTGATAAGGCTTGAACCCCAATAATTTCAATAGAGAAAATGGATATAAGCTTAGTCACTCCTCGAAACATATAAAGAATCTCCTTTTTCCTAAGTTCCCCGCTTCTTTCTAGAATATTTATCTATCTATATATATCTTTAATTTTACAATTAATAAGTTTTAAATTTAAATTTTTATTTGTATTTATATATTTATTTCACCAAATTATATATCCAAATATCTTAACATTACACCCAAAAAAGAAATAAATAATTTTTATTATGCCCATAATAAATAAATTAATAAATAAATTTATAGAGGCAACATATCTCCTATATTAAATAAACACATCCCTATATTTTAATCATTTAACTAATTTTATAATAATAATAATAATAAGTATATAAGTATGAGGGGTTTCTGCAGTGTATTATATTAGGACTATTCAAAAATCATGATAAATTAGTCAATTACGACTACCTCTCATGGAAATGGTCATATATGAATGAATTACTTAATGCACTTGAATCCCAAAAATCATATCTAATATAATGCAATGTGGTAACCCCTCATACTTAGATACAAAGAGTAAAGGGAGCTCTACTTGAATGGTTCATGAGGCACAATACTTGCGAAGGCTTTGGAAATGGGGTAGCAAGCTAAGTGGGCTTGATTGTGGGGAAAAACTCCACTGTTAAGCACGCTTGAGCCAGAGGAGTTCTGGAATGGGTGACCTCCCAGGAAGTCCTGGCTACCTGGTGCAAGCCCCAGAAGTGATGATTGATGCTATTAGAACCATAAGTTATTAACGAAAAAATAATAATAAATAAACGTATTTTTTCAACAATTAAATATAATGTTATAAATTGCAAATTATATATATTATTTTTAAGCTTTGATTAACTAAGAAAATAATATAGAAAATAAAATGAAATAAAAAAATAAAAAAATCCCAAAATTTTAACCATTTAATAATAATAATTTAAATTATACTTGTAAATTATATTTAAAATTTAAAAATATCTAAATTATTAACCATTTAATTATATATATATAGATATATAATTTAATATTGATTCAATGCCAATTCTAAGTGTTTAAAAATAACATTAATTAAAAAATAATTTTCTTCCTTTAGCTAGTATAGACAACATAGATGACCTCTATCATAATTTTACTACAATCCTCTCATATTATATTAACAGGTTCTCAATTGAAGTCTCAAGTAATAAAAGAAATAGAAAAACCAACCCATGGTATGACAAATATTGTAAAAGTGCGAGAGAAATTAAGGAAGCTATTGATGAATCTCTCAAATCTGACAAGATAAAAATCTACAAAGCCCTAACTAAAAGGGAAAAAAAGACAATATATTTGTAAAAGACAAGAGAATCTCTTACACCTCTCTAAGGTGGATCCTAAGAAATTTTGGAGGCAGATTCTAACTAGGAAAACTAAAGATAATAATAAAATTGCTTTACATGACTGGAATTATTATCTTAAAAAGCTTTATGAATCTCCAAATGCTAGGGATAACTTTGAAACCCTACTCACAACAAAAGAAGTTTTCTCATTAGAAGAAATTTTTTTTGTGGTTAAACGCCTGACAAATGGGAAAGCTAAAGACATTGAACATTACCAGGTGGAAATCTTAAAAATTGGAGGTCCTGTCCTTATCCCACACATCCACAAGCTTTTCAACCAAGCGATCAAGCAAGGGTTCCCTAAACCTTTGAATAAGAGCCTCATTATCCCTATTTTTAAAAGTGGGGCTACAAATAATCCCTCTAATAATCGGACAATTATGATCAGCCCTCTCTTGGCCAAGTTATATGGTATTATTTTGGAAAAGAAGTTGAGCATTTGGCTTGAAAGTGAAGGTAAGTGGGCTAAATGCCAAGGGGGTTTTAGAAGGAAACACTCAACAACGGACCATATCGTTATGCTTAGGATCATTGTGGAGGAATTACGCAATGATAAATACAATCTCTTATGTTGCTTTGTGGACTTTAGAAAGGCTTTCAAGACAGTTCCTAGAAACAACCTATGGAATAGATTAGAAGATCTAAATGTTCCTTTCGAGCTAAGAGCGACTGCTATAAGGTTATACGAGAATGTAAATTCCATGTTAAAGAGTAATGAGGGGTGGTCGAAATATATTAAGTGTAATATTAGAGTTAAACAAGGTTTCCCCCTCTCCCTTACCCTATTTGGAATTTACATCAACAAGCTAGAAGGTTGTTTAGAGGAAGCAGGATGTGCTGGCATGATCTTAGCTGGGATAGTCATCATTCTTCTTCTCTATGCTAACAATATTTTTCTTCTCACAAGGTTCCCATCTGATCTTGATAAGCAACTTAGACTTCTTAAGGATTTCTTCTCTACCATGGGTATGTCTGTTGACACTAAAAAAACAAAAGTTATGATTATCAAATCCAAGAATGACACTTACGCTAATTTTATGTATGACAATAGTAACTTGGAGGAAGTGTCTTCTTACAAGTACCTAGGAATTGATATTCATCACAAACTCAACTGGAACTATATCATTCAGAAAAGGATTAATGGGGGGTGGAAAGCTTATTTTGGTCTTGAAAATAATTGTAAAACAACAAGCCTTGTAATGTGGGATAGAAAGAAGTTCCTCTTTGAAACTTTAGTCACTCATGTTATCTTATATGGATGTGAGGTTTGGGGTTGAAGCATCTCTAGAGAATCCTAGAGAAAGATTGAGCAAATCCATAAGTGTTTTATAACATATAACCTTAAAAATTAAAATAAATACACCTTATCCTATTCTCCTTATAGAAGTGGGTCTTTACCCTATGGAGAGCCTAGCTATGACTAGGCTTATGTTGTACAAGCACAATAGCATAGGAGACCATAGACTTGCTAAGCTAGCTTTAAATTCCAGCCAAAACCACCTAAGTCTTAAACGAGGTTGGTATAAAGACACTAGGGCCTGGTTAAGCCATTAAGAGATCGACGAGAATTTTGCATTGCAAAACATTAATAACATTAAGAAAATTGTTACTTCTATGTTCAAAGAAAAAATGTGGTGTGAGAAATATCTAACACCTAAAAGAAAATTAAGATATTATAAGGAGGTCATCAACCCCACCCTAGAAGATCAAACGTATCTATATGTCTTAACTAGCTCAAATAATAAAATTAATATAGCCAAGATTAGATCAAACTCTCATGAGCTCCATAGTGAAACAGGTCATTGGAAAATTCCTAAAACACCATGGATGGAGAGGATCTGCCATCTCTTTGAGAATATGAACATCGAGGATGAAAATCACTTCCTCTTAGAGTGCCCCACGTACAACCACATTAGAGCTCAATTTCATAATATTTGTTGCAATACTAACCTTCCTAGCCTTTTAAGATGTCAAAATTATAGTCAGCTCAGGAGGCTTCTCTCCAACCTTTTTGACCATAGGAATAAAATCTTAAATCAAACTAAATAAATCTTTTCTTTAGGTTGGATAGACCAAATATTGGTCTTAGTGGAAGTTAACCATCATCATCATCATCATCAATAAAAGAAATTATTAGTCGTAAAGTTTCACCGACAATAAATAAATAAATAAAAGATATTTTATTCTTTCACTACTATTAAAATTATTATATTGACTTCTTCCTCTATCACATTTTTATCTCTCTCTGAATATCTATTTTAACTCATTGTCTTTAGCCTACAAATTGTTCGGACCATTCATGATCTTAATTTAATATTTTATCTTCATCATTATTATTCCAGTCTCAGATCTCTCAACACTTATAGGTTTCATCATCTTTTACGCTTGCTATTTTTTTTTTTTGGTTCTAAATGATGGGTAGAGTGTCTACTTGAATTATCTGACAAAAAATTTTCTACACAGTTAATATCCTAAAAATTATAATAATATAAATAACTATAGAAATCTCCACTCACAACTTTGAATTAATGCTAATTCTAATGTTTTCAAATTAATATTAACTCCAAACTATCATTAAAATTAAATTCAAAACTCATTATTTTAAGTTTTAGAAAAAAATTAAGACAATTATACATTTCTCTGGCAATAACACTTCAAAACTAAAACTTGTAATAAAAGTTTACTTGATAGAATACAATTATACATTCTTCTCCGCAATAAGACCTCAAAACTTGTAATAAAAGTTTGTTTGATAAAATATTTTAAGTTTGTACGCTAGAAATTTTTTTTAAAACCATTGGTTAAAATATTTGAATGCATTGGTTGGTCAACCCAAATAATTGTTTGGGTCAACATCAAATTATTGCAATGGTCTCGACCTTGTTCGCTATAGTCGCTTCCCTGCCAATAGCAAAGACTAAAAATATTTTTGCTTGTTTAATATTAAATTAAATTGATATGATAATCAATATCAATAATAATTATATAAATAAATAAAATGTTTAATAAATTATAGATAAAAATATTGTATTTAATATTTTTGTTTGTTTAATATTAATTTAAATATGATGATAATGATGATGGTGGTTAAAGTCCACTTCAACTAATTTTTGGTTTATCTAAAGAAAAGAGTTATTTAATTTGATTTAAGATTTTATTCCTCCGCTAAAAAAGCTTGGAGATCTTGGAGAGAAGTCTCTCAAACTCACTATAATTTTGACATTTTAAAAAACTAAAAATATCAGTAATAATTATATAAATAAATAAAATCTTTAAAAATTTATAAATAATTTTTTTTTATTACAATAACTTAGAGTATATTTAATATCTAGCGATCATAATTTTTTGGATTATATATAAGTAAACTACATTTGCAACAAACTCTTGGACGTTATTAATATAGTTAGTAATAAAGATGGTAAAAAATTAATAATAAATTAAATATCAATGTACCAATATGTTGAAGTTATATTTTGTAATTAATCAAAATATTATATATATATATATATATATATATATATATATATATAGAGGATAGTACCATAGAAATAAAACATATATTCGAAAATAAATATGTTGGGTTAATAGTATTACTCTGCACGAGTGTTGAGGATAAATATGTTTTATTCTATGAATATGTTTTAACAGAGATAGGATTACGATAAGGCTATAGTAAAGGTGATATTAAAATATTTAAAATTAATATTATTTATTATAATTATACCATTAATATATATAAATTTAGAATGATTAGATATTGAAATATAATTATATATAAATTTAGTATGATTACCTATTGATTTTTTCAATTGTGATTAAGATTATTAATGATTATTGTTGGTGGTAGATTGTCTATTAAGAAGTATATAAATATGATAAATTTTAGTTCTTTATGTATATTATTGATTAAATTTTAATGGTTGCAATAAATAACTTATAAGGTAAAGTATTTATTATGAAAATTGATGCAGGTGACTTTTATCCCATTAATGCCTTATAATGTATATATTTTTTAATGTGTGTAAAATTAGAAAACAAGGTCAAAGTTATTCACTACAGACTTTTTTGGATATTGGTTGTTAGTATTAAATGTGCTTGCGTCAATATATACAGGTATACGATTAATTTATATTATATATTTTATATGTAATAAATAATTACATATATTTATATAGTTTATTGGGGGAAATAATATAGAAAGAATAAAACATAATAATTTATATATATATATATATATAATATAATATGAATGTAACTTTGTAAGTGGAAAACAAGTAAATGATTACTTACGTTCCGTACCATGAACCAATGATATAGTTCATTTATAAATAGTTTAGAATAATAATTTTAATAGTTTTATGATCTAGATATCTTACCTCTAATTTTAAAACAATTACCAATTGGTTATGTAATAAAGTGATTTCACAATTTACATTGTCATCAATTTATAGTAGTGGATGGATATTAGAATAAAGTATAGGAACATTTTTAATAAAAAAAATTACCCACATAATTGTGGTATATATACTTCATATTTACTAATTGATATATTTCGTTTTTATTTATCACATATTTTTAATATTCAAATAGTTAATCAATCAAAATTTGCAATATTTTAATTTAATATTATGATTAATAAAAAAATTACCTCCCCGAAATTTGATATTACAATTAATAATATTAATAAAAACCCAATTTATATATATATATATACACATAAGGATATTGAACACTACAGTAATTATGAGGCTTTCCATTTTATTTCAAAAATAAAATATCATACTTTTATAATATTGAATAGTTCAAGACTCACATGATAGTGAAACAAAAAAATAGTAAGAGACACAATTCAAAACTTAAGAGGAAATAGGCACCAGTAAAGAGACAACAAATAAAACACATGTATCGATATTAATTGTCAGAAATGATGGAGGTAGGGTTGTTCCAAGAGGCGATAGAGGATGGAAGGAGCATTGGACATGCTGCTCGAAATAGGCCATCCATGCCTCCAGCTTCTCAACTTTCTCAGATAATAAGTTCTGGCCTCACCATACCACCACTACACCTCCGAACATGGCACTCGAAGTAATGCATTTTTTCATAGTGGAAATCAATTTAGCATGCTCCTCATGCCTAACCCGCTTGGAGGTCTCTAGGAATTTAAAAAATGATTGGATCAAATCTCGACATTTCTCAACGCAACATCATTGATGCTGTTAATGACCACCATGAGGTCTCGTCTATTGACATCCTGAAACAACATGACGAGTAGAACCCAGACACTGCAGACTAGAAAGGGAGTGGCCTCTGCGACCCATCGTCGAGCCCCCATGCCAACCACCACGAAATGTAGACCTTGAGCACCCAAAACACCCCGAACAACCACCACTTCTGCCACTGATTTCCACGTGACTTGAATGAATACCGCGTCAACCACCTAACTTCGGGCCATCGATTCCTAGCACCAGCACTAACCGAAAAAAATACACACCATCCTCTAAACTACTCGAATTGGGCCTTGCATGAGACGAGGAGCGCCCGGAGCAAGCAATTGAAGGCATGTTTTTCTTACAACTCTAATTGAATGATTAGAAGACCACCTACCTGAAACCTCCAGAGCTTCCTACATGGAAAAAAGCACCACCCACATCGACTTGACCACCACTCACCAATGCACAGTGAACACGAAAAATAGTGAAGTAACACCCACCAGAATCCAAACACATTCCCACTTCCTGAAACAACCTCTGCGTGAGCCACACTATCGAGAACCCAATACAATCACTCCCCCAACTCCAACCAGCATCACATAAGCCTGTGAAAGGGCTAAATAAGTAATAAATTACACGCCCTCTCCATAAGAGACTCATGACCACCCGTATGAGATTGAAACATCGTAGAATTAAAAAGAAACAAAAAAACACCAGCCAAACCAGGCGACCATACTGTTCCTTTCCAGGAAATGCACTGAGTCTAAGACTAATCCTACAATTGATAACTATTCTTACCCGAAACCAGAGGAGGGACCATTGGTGACGATGCCACCCCTCTCCCAGACATGGAAACCTCTGAAAGGACCTTGTCTCCTCACAAAGCCCTTAGCACAGATGCCACAACTCTCCCACACACAGAATGACCAACAACAACCCTCACCACCCTCCATAAAATTCAATTGATCACCACAACCCTCGAGACCCAAGGCAACATGAAATTTCACACTTCGTTCATTACTCCCTCTCATACACAAGGCGTAAAGGAAATGCGGAGAAGCCAACCCGCCCACCTGTGGCCACTTACTTACCACTATTTCCCACACATTCCCTCAGGAATTCGATCATCACTATTCCTCACCCCCATTAAGGATTAGCATTGAAATACATTATTATAATAATATAATTTATAATAATGTAGATTAGAATCATTTTAAATTGTATTTATTAAGTATTTAGAAAGATCAAGTCTCTAATTCAACAAATTTTTCTTCAATATTTACCGTTAGCAATAAGTTAAATCCCTATAACATATATCTAAATCTATAGGGGTTAATTGTATATTAATTGTCATGTTATAATGTGGTAAAATTATAAAAACTTGAAATCACACAAATCAATTTGTAAACTATAGTTTCTGTGAATTTGTAGATTAAAGTTAAAAGTAAAATCAAATTTCCATGAATTTGTAAAAGGAAAGATTTAAGTGAGTGACAGAATGAGAAAATTTCTCTTCAATATTTACCATTAGCAATAAGTTAAATCACTAGAACATATATCTAAATCTATAGGGTTTAATTGTATATTAATTTTCATGTTATAATGTGGTAAAATTATAAATACTTGAAATCACACAAATCAATTTGCAAACTATAGTTTCTGTGAATTTGTAGACTAAAGTTAAAAGTAAAATCAAATTTTCATGAATTTTTAAAAGGAAATTTTTAAGTGAGTGACTGAATGAAAAAATTTGTCTTCAATACTTACCGTTAGCAATAAGTTAAATCCCTCTAACATATATCTAAATCTATAGGGGTTAATTGTATATTAATTGTCATGTTATAATGTCATAAAATTATAAAAACTTGAAATCACACAAATAAATTTGCAAACTATAGTTTCTCGAATTTGTAGAGTAAAGTTAAAAGTAAAATCAAATTTTCATGACTTTTTAAAAGAAAAGGTTTAAGTGAGTGACTAATGAAGTAAGAGAGCTATCTTGTATTTTGAAACCATTCTATAAGTAAATCTATAAATTTATAATTATAAATTAAAATAAAAAATTTAAAATTTAATATGAAATTTATAAACCCAAATATATTTATAAATTATATATTTCGTAACCAAATTAAAGAGAAAAAAACATCAATTTAAATTATGTAACATAATTAAAAATAAAAAAATCTAAGACATTGAAATTAATCTACATTTACCATGGCTAAAAAGTATGTTAATTACCTTTAATAAGGATATCTTTATCAAAACACTTGTTATGATTGGGTTTCACACATTCTTGATTATTTTATATAAGATGTATATCCTATATCATAATATTTTAAATAATTATGTTATTAAAATTTAAGTATTTAAATTTAAAAATAAATTATATCTTAAAATATTTGAAAACCATAATTATAGAAAAAAATTAATGTTAATTTAAATTTTTATTAAAAGCATATTAACAACATTGATATTGAAATTATATATATAGCAATGATATATGAAAACTTAGAATAGAATAGATGAGAATTAAGATCATATTATAAATCTCACAACAAAGTAGGTGGTTATCAAATAGATGAAAACCAAATGTACATGATGAAAAGTGTGTTTGTGTCATATATTCATTATATATTTCATTAATCATGGTAAGCTAAATAGAAGCTAGTTTTATCCTTCTACACTAGAAATAGAACGAGTGGTACTCTTCCACTTAATCTGGTCTTCTGACTCAAAACATACATATAAATGTCAATTGCATCGATGGTCCCACTCAAAGTATATCTTTGCATTCGAAAATAAAAATGAATGGGGCTGCCTCAACTTAGTTTCAAATTAAAAACCAAAAGACCATTTCCTAAGTGCTAATTCATGGGATTTTAAGAAGGGTAAACAATAGATATAAATGGTGTTATTTCTATGTTTACATGTATGTTAAAATGTGATAATGAGAAAATGCGAAAATATTCTAATGAATGTAAATGTTGGTGTAGTTATGTAGTCGTTATATCGTTTCATGAACCACGAGATAGCTATTGAAGTATCGTAATGATGAGAGATGAGGAAGTTGTGTGTTGTTTAAGTTTGAATGTAATAATTCTGTGAAAGAAAAAAATACTATTTTTCGTTCTCATTGAGGTTTTCTTCAGAAATTGTTAGAATTTTACCACCTAAATTACGTGTCGTATTGTATATTGTTCATTCCATTGTTCTTGTGATTGAATTTTATATATAGACTTTGAATAACAAGTGGTTTAAGTTCCTAAAGCCACACTGGAGATTCTAAACCTGCAGAGAGAGCCACATTCTGCATGGTGGTCATTTGAATCAAGAGTATGTTGTGTTTCAGGTGTGAGCCATCAAGAAGCCCGAGAATGCTTAGTCGTGGAGAGGAGAGATAGATTAATTAGAGGAGTCACTACTCATATACACCACCATAGTTTTAGTTTTAGAGGTTGAAAATTGAAGCGAGAGTGAAAGCCTGCGTTTTCATGTGGAAAGCACAATTTTTATTCCGCGTGAAAAAACGTAGTCGCAGGTTTTGATAATAATAAAAAATTCCAAAAAAAAAAAACTAAACTAAAGTTTAAGCAGCAGACTTTCTAAAGGAAGTCAACTGTGTTTTCTTAAACGTTTATTGCAAGCCTTAGTTGTGTTCTTGAGTGGCACTCTGTGTAGGCGCAACAAAGGAAATAGAGTTGTCGGAATCTGATTTTGAAAATCTAACCTCTAAGTTATAACCTCCATATTATCCTATTCAATTATTGTTGACTAGAATTACCATGAGGAGTTTCATATTCTAGCTGATATATGTGACCTAAACTTCCAACTTGAATAATCTCTCTCTTTTTAGATTAGGATTAATATGAATATACATGTCACCCACATTTAGGGTTCTACAACTTTATAGTTGCATGAAACTTACCCCAAGATTCCCCAACTAAAATTGATATAATACCAATATGATGAATGTATTACGATGCATATTGGACAAGATGGTTCATCACAACAAATTTAATAATAGCGAGATGAAATGAATAATATGAAAGATAAATTTCTATAGATCCTATATTTGTTAACGTTTAGTTTAATGTTTATGAATGAAATAAATAAAATGTGAAAAATAGAGAACAACAAAATATAATCACACAACAATCATAATGAAAAAATTACATTCTTTGGGAAAACTTTGCAAGAGAAAACCTAGCTACAATGTGAGGCTACTCTTATCTCTTTTCTTTGAAATGCAAATAATATAAATATAGAGGAGAAGAAACATTATATGGTGTCACGTGAGTCATATTCTCTAATAGTATTATACATGAGACTAAATCTCTATATTATGTGCTCTAATTCTAATATCCCAAGGAAAAATATATAATTGATAGAAATTGAACCCAATTTCCTCATAATTACATATTTATAACATATTCCAATAGTCAACTATCACTAAGATTTGATTCCATCAACCCTTCACTACAACTATAATTATAACTCTTTAAACTCCTCTTCATATTCCTCATGTCACCATCCCATTTTCCATGAGAAACAAGAGATTATGTGGAATCCACTTATCCCATACTCATAAATCATGAAAGGGAAACTTCGAAGACCCATAAATAATAAATACAAACATTGATTGCAATTATTTTTTCAATATTAGAAAGGTCCTGGACTATAAAATAATGTGAGGTCCACGAATTAAGTGGTAATTTTTAACCCAAAAGGACTTATTTGAAACAATGAAAATAACCTTGAAGGATTTTCAAACATAACTCTCCAAACCAAGTAGTATTGATAAAGCTAATATTCCATTATGATGAATTCAATTTTTTCCACTCTAAAAAATTAAGATAGTTGGAAAAATGTATAATGATTGAGTCTATAAAAATACTATGCAACCTCATGTTTCGGTTTTGTTTTATCACGAACAGACTTCCCAAGGTAAATATTATTTTTATTTGTTACTCGTGTATATGCATTTTTCTATTCTTTAGTTTTATTATTTAATTTATTCAATTCATTTTAGAAGAGAATCAATAATGAAAGAATAAAAAATGTAAAGGAAATTATTTTTTTATTTTTTTACAAGAATATATATGGGATTATATTAGTGCTTTGGCGAAAATGTCAGTCAACCAGTTACAATAATGGGGTAGAGTCCAGGATTCCTCTTCAGCCAGCAATTCAAAGGCCCCATTATTTGGAAGCTGAAGTTTCTTACATGCTGCTAATGATTCTATCTTCATAATTTTCCCTAATTTACGAATGCAAAAAAACTAATTCAGGAAAATGCAATAAAACATTAGCTCAACAAATTATGGAATATTATCCCAATCATCGTTCATGCCTCTAGAGAGAGCACCGGTTGCCAGAAAAACTACTCTATTGGCTTCCATGTCTATATCCTTGTTGTTCTCCCTCATCACATGGAAGAAGTTCACACATTCAAGAGATTTAATCAGAATTTTGATCCTTGACAGCACTCTCGCAAATCTAAGATCCGCTGGAGGAGAATTTTCCACAATGGTTTTTATGATTATTTGGGAATCCCCAATTACATTGACATCTTCCATCCCAAGGGCCTTGACTTGCTTGAGTCCTTGAAGGCGAGTGAACCCTTCAGCTTGGATACTTATGGTATAAGCTATTCCCCAGGCAAAGCTAGACACAATTCTTCCTTCTTTATTCTTGATAACCCCTCCTGCCCCAGCAATTAGGGGGTTTCCTTTGGCTGCCCCATCAAAAAATAAGGTGTGTCTGGATTGCTTGGAGAATGAGTCTGCAAATTATTTCTCATTCCCTCTTATTTTCCAATCTTTTTTTTGTTTGTTTTGCCTTATTTCTTCGGAGAACTGTAGGTCCATCCTTGCACCCCACTCTAAGTCTTCTTGATTTAAATTTGTGTCCTTCAGTTGGTCACCTAGATTTTCTTTTCATTTGCATTTGATCTTAACAATGATGAGTTTCACATTGTTTCCTTTATCTTTGAATACTCTCATATTCCTCTCAAGCCAGATTTGCCAGCAAATGAATTTTGGCAAGGAGAGCCAGGCAGCCTTGAAGCTGTCATTTTTTGGGAATGCTCCTGGGTAATGATGGAGTTAGTTTGCAAACAGTTCAAATATAGTTGAGGGGAAATTTAAATTGTTTCTCTTGAGGCTGAGGAAATCCTACCAGATTTCTGCTGCATATTTACATTCCAGCAGTATGTGTTGGGCGTTCTCTTCACTTTCACAACAGAGATGGCATCTAGATGGCCCATACAAAAATTTATTCATTAATCTGTCTTTGGTGAGGATTCTATTGTGCCACAACAACCAACAGAAATAGTCAAATTTTGGAACAGATTTTTGTGACCACAATCCCTTCCAAATCGAGGGATCAGGTGGGATGCAAGGCCTCTCCAACAATCTCTTGTATCCCTGCGAAACTATGTAAGAGCCTAGCTTTACTCCGTAGCCACATGCATCACATTTTGTAGCCAAGATCGGAGCCTTCCACTTCAACAATGAAAGGAGGGCAGCACGCTCGGTTGACAGCGCTGGAGGATCATTGGGCAGATTCAAGGCAATTAACCTTATTATTAGACATTTATGTGTTTTATTATATTTTTTGTGCTAAATAGTTCTTAAGGAATATCCAAAATAGTGTACATATCATATTCATATGAAGGTAGTTTTCTTTGGGGTATTTTATCAGAAGTTGGAGGTATCAAAAAACTAGTTTAGGAATGAAGTTGTATAACCCTAGCCATGGGTAATGAGTCTATTGAAAATAATAATCAACATTTGTAAGGTTGGAACCAAAAGCTCTATGAAATCAATCACAATATGAACCTTCTAATGGTAACCCTATAAAACCAAGCATGAAAAATTGAGAGTGGTTGGAGGTTGTAGATCAAATATAAAATGGAAGAAGAAACCAATAGGTTATAAATACGTAGAAAAGGACTCAAGGAAGGAAATAAATAAAAAGTAACAATATTCAATTTCCATTAACCCTTCAATGTCCTTTTAGAGGATGGAAGCAAAAGTCGACATAAAACCATACTCAGGTGAGATCATGGATGAAATTGAATTATTAGATGAAAAACAATAGGTTTAAATCAATATTCACCATAGATATGGATCATAATATATATCGCTTGCTACACAATAATTAGAGGTCCATTCTTTAACCTGGTAGGAATGTGATATGGAAACACATACGATGAAGGGTCATTTACAAGTAACTATGTGGGAGGACATCAGATTCCCCATTACACTCAAATTATACCATATTAGTTATGTAGAGGAGAAATATATTCGGCGAAATTACTTTAGGAAAAGGAAAGACTAGACACTACATGGGTACATTACTAAGTTTAGAAAAATGGTCATCATGATAAGTATCTTTCTTAAGAACCCAAATGTAATAATTAAGTACCAAGGATTCTACATAGTGATCAACAAGACCAAGTGATTCTTTTCAAGCCAATGATAGTGGATAAGGCATCTGTCTAGGCATAGTGTCTAGAAATCATACATATGCAATAATAAGGGGTAGTAAAGTAGTGGCAAGAAAAAATACCACTAGGAAGATTCCCAAGGAACGAAATAAGAAGTGGAATGGGGGAAGAATAACAAGATGATAACCACTGGAAATTAGTGCAAACATCTCGATAACTATTGTAACCATTGTAATATTTATATTCATGCACTAAGGAAACTGTTGGAAAATACATGTAGGGATGAACCCAAAGAACCCCAAGAATGAAGCAAAGGAAAAGAATATTATAGCTATAGACTTAGTGAAATAGTTTGAAATAAAATCCAATGTGTATGAGAATATTATTTGTGCATCAATTTATAAGGAGGTGAATCTTTGTATCCTTCGTCACAAGGAAGAGAAGAACATGGCCGATCACTTTTACAACAATGTTTAAGTCATGAAAATGAGGACAATATTTTTTATGCATATTTGGTCCCGAGGCTAACCTTATAATAGTTGATATAGTAAGAAAATTCACATTATAGGTTCATCACCATCCTAACCCATATCCATTGGGATGTGTAAATGGGAAATCAAAGTTCAAGATAATAAACTAATATAAAATTAAATTTGTTACGAGTGTTTATCTTGTTGATGAAGTTGAAGTAGAGATAATATCCCTTTCCCTATGAGGATAATTGTTTGGAGGCCCCTAAATGTATATGATGGATGAAATATTCAGGCGGAGAAAAAACCAATAATGCTTCAAAAAGAATTGGGAGTCCTATATTATTAATGAACACAAAAGAGAGTTAATGATTTTTTTGGCAAGTGCCAACCAATCAAAAAAGTTAGTTATACTCAGAAATATGTGTTAGGATATTTCGACATATAGGAAATAGTTAAGTATAACTTGCTCTATCGTAGAGTAAGGTAAATTGCGTTTCTTTAGTATGTAATTTTGTAACTTATAATCTGACGGTCACGATATGTAGTGATCCCATGATTCATTCTCTTCTTGGTATTACCGACACTTTATTTGTGGCTTAACACATGTTTGGTCCATGATATATATTTAAAGAGAATGCAGTCATTTGTTCGGTGACGCTTTAAGAGAGAATCTTATGTAAAATTTCTTTCTTTATATTAATAAATAGTGTGAAGTGGCCGCATTGGCTCATGTCATAGATTGTTTCCCTCTTCGATGGTTTTAACCATGTCAAATATTGATGTACCGATTTTTGATCTATTGGTGAGTGGTGACTTTTTGGTTTGATCTGAGGAACTTACCTTATAAATTCCTACATGGTATTAGAGTTGTTTGTGTGTTGCATCCATTTTTGATCCAAATCTGATGCCGATTTTGACTGCATCTGATTACCGTTTTCTAAATCTACTATTTCTAACCACTTTCGGTATTAGAGAACTCCTTTGTTATGTGTGGAGCCTCTATTAGAGTGAAGAACCCTTTTCGTTTCATGCTAAAGTATTTTTTTTGTAGTTAATTTTAGTTATCCCTCTATTTACTACAGTTTATAGTCATTTTTTTAATTACTGGATCTATACCCTATTCTATGTGTATGCTCTTTTCTCTGTGCTGTGTGTGATTTGGAAAACCAAAAACAAAAAGATGAGATTTTTCTCCTATGTATGCTCTTTCCTCGCGACTTTGTGCGATCTTGGGAAATCAAAAATATCGAGAAAAATATATAGTTGTGGGGCGGACTAACCAGAAATCTAACAACAAGCCAGAAGGGTTGTATTTTCTCTATTTTGCTATTTGTGTGCTTTATTTTTTGCAGGAAAAAAACACGCAAAAAAAAAAGAAAAAAAATACCTTCCTCCTTTCCAACAATTACTAAATATTTTTACTAGATCACTTGGTCTAAAGTTACTTTATGAGAATATAGTTCTTCGGTTCAAGTCTCCTTGTCAAGGTATTTTTTCTAAAAAGCTTTGTCAAGTTATTTTTTCTAAAAAGTTTTTTTTTTAAGTTTTTTTTTTAAAAGCACATGTAACTTATGTTTTAAAGTTACTTTATGTAATACTGTTTCTCTCTGATTATAAAAGTGAGTCACTTACAGTCTAAAGTCACTTTATGTTTTATTTAATTTACAATCTACTTAGTCATTAGTTATTAGAATAACATTGTAAAAGTGACTCTCACTTATTTATAAAGGTGGGTCACATAATTTTTTTTTTTTAAGTGAGATTATTATATTAGGTTTGGAAAGGGGAGGATTTTTTTTTTAAGTACAACTTCTTCATAAAATTTCAACCTATCACGTGACTACTTGGAATCTACTTCAAAATTTCTTCAAAAAGGCACAACTTATTCATTCGAAAGTCATTTTCGGAGCCGTTTTTTTTAACCGGCCTAATTTTTCAAAGTGTTTCCATTCAAACAATTTGTTTCAACCTTTATGGATTTATTTTTTAAAAATGGAAAGTGCATAACCGATTATTCTTAAGAGCGCCAATTATTTCCAATGGCTATCCTACACCGTAGACTTATTAAGAAGTAAATGGCATGATAGCATAGCCTCATGACTATAATGTAAACCTGCCAATGAGGATAAAAGGGCTAAATGGGAAAATAAACACGATCAAGAATGAGGCTTGATAGAAATTTCCATTGCTCAAGATCTTAGATTTCATGTCCAAGACATTGACTCCCATGATAAAGCTATGAAAAATCTAAATACTGTTTTTGGCATTCAAAATTTAATCAAAGCCAACCAGTTTGAAAATGTGTTTATTACTTTGGACCAAAATAATTTATCCTCGATTGAATAATTTTTGTTCAAATACAAGACCCTTATACTTCTCCTAGAAGCTTGTAAGGTCAAAGAGGAAGATGGTAGTATTATCTATTCCATTCTTAATAAGTTAGGCCCTGCATACCCTGTATTTGTTTCAACCTTCTATTCCACTAGAGAAGCCCTCATTTCTCAAGGAACATCCTAGAAGGCCCCCTCTTTTGATGCCTTTTGCGATTATTTGATAAGAGAACAAGAAAATATCTTACACCTTGGTCTTATTAATACTGGAAACTCTTCTAAGAAAGCCTTAGCAGCCGAGAAGAAACCAAATCCAAACAATCCTAGGAAGTAACATCCTAAAAAAATGGTCCTACACCAAAGAAGGGTATTAAGAAATCTCAGCCGCAAACTGGAAAAGAAACTCAACAAACTGATAAGGAAAATAAAAATAAAGGGAAGAAGAGAGATAGACATTGCAACTTTTTTAACCATCATGGCCACGTAGAGTCAAATTTTTCAATAATATGGAAGCCTTGGAAGAAGTAATGGAGAAGAACAACATCCATTTGGAGAACTCTTCAACTTCATCTTCGGGAAAAAATTTCTTCATGTGGTTTTTAAGCATCAAGATTTGGTTATACATTGAATGTATCTTCTCCTTATCATTCTCATGAGTTCCTTATTTATTCTGGAGCCTCTTACCACATGGCCAAAAATAAAGCCATGTTTTCTTCTTTAAATGATTGTAACACCAATTTTTTTTATGTTGGTGATGATATATCTCTTACTGTCATTTGATATGGAACCATTAATCTAAATAATGGCCATTTCAATGATGTATTATATGTTCCTACCTTGTCCTGCAACATTTTATCTATTTATCAAATAACTCATTCAGGTGAAGGGAAAACTGTACAATTCTCACCTCATGATGTTGTAATTAAGGACCTAAGAGATCCTAGATATATTTTAGTGACTTACATTGCTGATGATTCCACAAGGTTGTATAAGTTTGACAACTTTGGGTCACCATGTCTTCCCTCCGTTGTTGTTGCTCATAATGATGAAGTTAGAAAACTTTGACATTAGCGATTTGTTCAGTTAAAGTATTGTTGTCTTCAAATTCTATGTAAAGAAAATATGGCGACAGGTATTCCTATGGTATCTTTCAGAGATGCTGCTTATTATGGTTGTGTACTCAGAAAACATCACCGATATGTTTTTGAGAAACGTGCCTCTTGGCATGCTTGAGCCCCTTTGTAGCTTGTGCACAGTGATTTATGTGGTCCACTTCCAATTTTTTCTTTCTCTAGCTATAAGTACTTCTTAACTTTCATTGATGATTTTTCCAGATGCACTTGGGTATACTTCTTAAAACTCAATATTGAAGTTTTTAACATGTTCTTAGCCTATAAGGCCTTTGATGAGCAACAATTTGGACATCAAATTCTTAAGCTAATATATGACAATGGATGAGAATATGTTAACAACAAATTTATGAACTTTTACACTAACCATGGCATTCAATTGAAACATATTGTTCCGTATACTCCACAACAAAATGGTGTATATGAAAGGAAGAATCAAACTCTAAAATAAATGGCTATTGTATGTTTCAATCTAAAGGACTTAGTCTTATTTTTTGGGCAGAAGAAATTAACTGTGAAAATTACATATTAAATCGCACACCTACTAAATTTTTAAGAAATATCACTTAGGAAGAAGCTTGGAGCTCAATAAAACCAAATGTAAGACAATTTCGTGTTTTTAGAAGTGAAGATTGGGCCAATTTTTCAGATGAGAAACATAAAGCCTTAGATCCTAAGAGTGAAAAAATAACTTTAATTCAATATTCTGAAAATGTCAAAGGATATAGACTTGTTCAATCCAAATCCAAAAATGTAATCATTATAAGAGATGTAAAATTTGATGAAAGTATATCGGCCTACAACCCTAGTTTGGTAGGTGTGCCACCTTTGGCCTACAACTTGATTCGGCATATGTGCCACCTCTCTCTATCTCTTCTACTTTTGACAACATTTGTTCTACTTTGGATGATGATAGCAAGGATTAAAATCCTACTCCACCTCCTCAAGATCTTCCTTCAGCTCCAAAACTTCCAAAATGGGTCCACTCTACTCGGGTTGCAACAGGTTATCTCGCAAGTGACCCTGCATATCAATATCGTACACGTTATCAGTTTGACATTCCCTCTTCCTTGTTGGCTCAAGTTCCAAAAACTAGTAAAAAATAGATAATTAGTTCCTAAAAAATGAGCAAAATTTGCATATAAATGACCATTTTTCAATCGGTGACCAATAGTGGCTAATTTACAGTATCTTATAATGCGACCAAACTTTAGTCGCTTTTAGGTTAGTCATTAATTGGTTATCTCAATTTTATTTTCTAGTAGTATATTTAGTCATAAATTTGGCTATTAATTTAGTCATTGATTTATTCATTAATGTCCATAATTAATGACCAAATATACAACAAAATATATTACTGTATGATCACCTTATAAAACCAATTATTGACCAAATAAATATGACAAAAATGTTGGTCGTATTATAAGATATTCTAAACTAGCTACTAATAGTCATATATATGAAAATTTTAGTCATTGTTTGAAACTGATTAATGACCAAATAAATATGACTAAATTTCAGTCGTGTTATAAGATACTGTAAATTTGCTACTAATAATATTATATATCCAAAATTTATTCGTCATTTATCAATTTTCGGTAGTTTTATATTCATTATATAAATGTCTAATTTAGTAGTTTATATTAATTTCATTTACTTTCACTAATAATCATTATAAAGCACTAATCTAGTCGCATATTCATTTTATTTGTATTCATAATTAATCAATATAAACTACTAATTTCGTAGTTTTAGATTGATTTTATGTGTTCATTATTAATCAACATAAATTAATTAGTATGGTTTTGCGACTAAATTAAAAAAGGTGCCATACAATGTGCATGTTCATTTAATATGAAAATGCAAAGTTACATATGTTAATTACAATACTAAGTAATATAAAGTGCAACTATAAATAATTTCAACCACGGGTGAAAATATGAAGTTGGGTTACACTTTTTTCCCTTTTTTGAGAAAAGACTTTCAATTTTTTCGGTTCTCCAACTTTCTCCAAACTATAACAATTTTTTTGTTTCGAATTTCATTTTGCGATAAAAATAAAAGTTGTCAGAAATTTTGTTAGCTTTATATTACTTATTTTTTGAAAAAAGTTTATGCAGATTTGATATGTCCACTTAGCGTTTCTTTGAGTGTGTGTTTCTTAAAAATCAAAGGATTCATAAGAAGTCATGTTAATATGCAATGTTGTATTCATTGAAAATTTGTGTTTTTGAGAAAACAAAATATGTTACAACAATCTAGACAGAGTCTACTTCAGTTTCGTCATATTTACAAAGCCAATGGATGCATATCATAATTACTAGAATTTTTTGAACTAGTTCAATATGAAAAAAATACATATTTTGTATATGTTTTGTGACGCAACAAATTTATTAGCATTTAAGTTATAAACTAAAAATCTAAAAGCTACCCATTAGAGACAATGGACCAATGTAATGCCCCATAATTTTTTGAATTTTTTTTACAATGTATTTTGGGAGATACAAAATTTTGATTTCATTGAATCACAATGACCCTCAGAAATTATTTGCACCCATTTTATTAGAAAATTAATTAAAAGTAGTAAATGTTTATCAAATTCCATAAAATTTATATTTCATGAAAGTAGATTCAATTTTGAAAATGATTTTCTTGGTTCCAACAGTTAATTCAGAATGTTTCATGGATTTAATCAGTCCAAAGTTGCGAAGACATCAAGCTGCGTAACTGGTGATGCGTTAGTTCAGCCGAACTTTGATTAAAAGTTCGGCTGAACTATTTTTGCGCTGACGGCCCGTTAAGTCTAACGACTTAATAGTTCGACCGAACTAGTCTAATATGAAAAAACTACATATTTTTTTTATGTTTTGCAACGCAACAAATTTATTAACATATAAGTTATAAACTAAAAATCTAAAAGCTACCCATTAGAGACGATGGACCAATGTAATGCCCCATAATTTTTTCAATTTTTCTTACAATGTTTTTTGGGAGATACAAAATTTTGATTTCACTGAATCACAATGACCCTCAGAAATTATTTGCACCCATTTTATTAGAAAATTAATTAAAATTAGTAAATGTTTATCAAATTCCATAAAAGTTATATTTCATGAAAGTAGATTCAATTTTGAAAATTCTTGTCTTGGTTCCAACAGTTAATTCAGAATGTTTCATGGATTTAATCAGTCCAAAGTTGCAAATACACCAAGCTGCGTAACTGGTGACGCGTTAGTTCAGCCGAACTTGGATTAAAAGTTCGGCTAAAATATTTTTGCGCCAACGGCCCATTAAGTCTAACGACTTAATAGTTCGGCCAAACTCTTAAGCAAAGTTTGGCCGAAATTTTAATCAAAGTTTGGCCTAATTTTAATCTAATTTTCCGTTGGTCGGAAAATTTCGCGACGCCCCTCCTAAAACACATTTCGTGGCAATATAAATTGCCGCAAAATCATTCATAATTTTTGCACATTTCAGACATTTGCTCTAATTTTATAAAGGTCTTGGTTTGGGTTTAAAGACTTTTCTTGGAGGCGGCCTGATTTTGCAAAGAATTGTTTTGGGTTTAAGGAATTTTCTTGGACGTACATTCAAAGGAAATTTCTTGGAGGTATGTAATACATTTTTTTGGATGTTTTTTGTGCTTCATTTTTTTTGAAAGTATGGAGTTGGGCTTAATTTCGAAAAGACATTTTCTGGAAGTATTTTTTAAAGTGACTTTTTTTTTAAGTTGGAGGCATTTTTTGAAGTGACATTTTTTTAGAGTACGTGTTTTGAGTTGAAGTAAATATTTTGAGCTTTGTTTCATTTTTATAAGACATTTTTTTCTCGAATTTTTTAAAGTAAGTGTTTTGGATTGGAGTATGTATTTTTTGCAAAAAATTTAAAATGATTTTTTTTTAAAATTAAATCTTTTGTGATGCTTTTTCTAATTGAGTTATTGTCTAATTTTTTGAAGGAAATTTTTTGAACTTCATACTCTATTATCATGGGAAATCGAAGGACTTGTGCGAGAAAATATGATCGAAAAAGAGACCCTGAGGAACATAGAGAAGAGACGAGACAATCTCACAAAATAAAGATAGAAGCCCTCTCAAACATTGAAGGGGAAAATCAACCTCAAGCAGAAATTGAAGCAGGTATGTAAATGTAAATATTATGATCTATTGATATATTTAAAATTTTCCTAGTGTAAAATGTGAAGCTTAATTTTTATTTGATGAACTAATTTGAATTTAAATATTTTGTTTAATGTAAACAGACAGAGATATTCCTCAAAACATTGATGATGAGATACAAAATTTTGAAAGAGAAAGAGAAAGAGGTGTTGAACCAATGATTGAAGATGGTGAAAATATTGAAAGAAATTCAAATGAAGAAATTGAATCACAAGGTATATATATATATATATAGATATATATATATATTGAACACATGCATGTATTATTTAAATTATACATATATTTATTAATTTAGTTATTTATTTTTCATATATAAACTTATTATGTACTACTTTTTCGAATATGTATAGATGAAATCAGTGTCGATGATGAGATGTTAGAAAATGTTGACACTCACACATATGGAGATAAAAAACTTGACCATGTTATACGATATCGTGTTAACTGCATTTTTGAAAAGTATTTCTTAAATGAGCGGGTGATAGTTCAAGCTCAAATGTTGAAAGGTCTCCTATCATTAAGGAAATTAAAAGAAGCTATGACACTACTGGGTATTCAAAAATCAACTAAAGATAAAAAAATGAAGGAAGATGTGATGCAAAATATAAGTAGTGCTATAAATTCAATTAAGAGATCTAGAGAGAAAAATGTTTCAATTGTACGTAGAGGAATACATATGGCAATGGTTTCATCAAGTACTAAAGAGAATCATTTGGTAACATCTATGGCACGAGCATTAGGAACCTCACGAAAAAATTTGCACAAACATCAGAAATTTTGGCTGCAAGTAGATGTAAATGATGAACTCGCTTGTTGGAGAGCTATTTGTAGGCACCATACAAAGATAGACTTGGAGAAAATGTAAAAAAAATAATATATGAATATTGGAAGAACAATTCGCGTGCTTTTCCAACTACAAGGAATGTGATGCGAAGAAGAATAGCACGAAATAAGTACGAAGAACATGAAAAATATTTCTTGGAAACCACTCAGATAGAGTTTTTTAACAAGTTCAAAGAAGATAATTGTCAAATTCATTTTTCCATCAATGATTTTGTTCAACAAAAACCATGGTATGTAAAACTTATCACTGTACACGACAATTTTTGTTGCCATTATCATGTGGAATTTGAGTTATATTATGACACATTCCTTGATTTTGGTAGAAAATTATGGAAGGATTCACCTCCTCCTTTCACTATCCGTGATTTCATATCTCAAATTATATGTGAAAGAGAAAGTGATGAACTATTTTACAAAAAGAAATGTGTTGGTGGTAACAAATGTGATGATTGTCGAAATTTGACTAAATTTCAAAAAAAATATCCTACTGATATAAATGATCAATCATTTTCCAACATGAAAGTGAAATGGAAGAGATATGAATATATCGATACATCGATTCAAGGTGCAAATAGTGTTAAAAGAATTGAATTACTAGAAGATAAAATTTTTGTGATAGACTTTTTGAGAAATTTTGAGGCAGAAATTTACAAATACACCAAGCATTCCCATTGAGCTCGATGGCAAGACTTTCAATTCAAAAAATGTCGTGAATTTTTTCCACCAGGGACTATTTTATCATTGATTGATTTTGCAAAAAACTACACATTTGTTCCACAAAAAGAAATTCAGAGTGAATACTATCATTATGACCAAGTCTCCATGCTCGTCCATATTCTATATAGACATGCTGAACAAAACTTTGATCATATAGAAATCACGAGTGAAAATCGACATATCATTAAAGAATATCACTTTTATATCAGTGACGATCGTCCACATGATACATATTTTGTACAACATTGTTTTGGAAAAAAATATTATTCCTTGAAAAATCATGGAATAACATTCAATGAACATTGGATATAGTCAGACGGATGCGTAGGTCAATTCAAATCTGCATGATCATTCTTTTGGTTGTGTTGTCTTCATAAGAAAACCTGCATTAAACATTGTTGGAATTTCTTTGAGACTGGCCATGGAAAAGGAGAACATGACGGTGCAGGAGCATGAATAAAATGATCACTTCTAGGATATCAAATGAACCCCTCTGCAAGCCTACTTGTGAATGCTAAAGAAGTTGTTCAATGGTGCATCGCTACTCTAAGCCATGAGACTAACCCATCAAGGGAAGTGCGAAGGTACATTCAATTTAATTTTTATTGGAAATCTAATTTTAAACATTGTACATTCATTGTGCAATGATTATCTTTGATTGTATTTTGATATCATATTTACAAATTCTTATTTTAATTTTCCATATAAAGGTTTTTCTGGCATATTGGGATCGAAGACATAGATAGATCAATTGGAAATGACATTGAAACATTAAAAGGGACTTGAAAATTGCATTCAATTAAAACAAAGTCATCTAGAAATGTGTTTGCATTGGATAAAAGAAAATATTCTTGTTTTTGTGATGTTTTCATAGACAACACAAAATCCAATGACGTTTGTGAAAACAAAATGTATGTAAAATATTGGAAACATATAGAGCTAAATAGAAAGGGAAAAAATTTTGTCGCAATGTTTGAAGAAATGCGATCAGAGGAAACTACAATATCATCTGATGGTGATCGAGTTTCTGATCTTGTTAGAGAATGTAACATTTGAATTTATTTCTAATGATTTAAAGATCTAGAAATAAATTTAAATATGTATAATTTTGTTAAGTTTGTTTTATTGTGCAGGAGATTTTTTGTTGTAATTCCACCTATTGAAAACGATGAAAATGTTAACTATTATTTGATGCGTTGCACTGAACGAAAAATTAATTTATTATAAAACTATAATGACCACGGATTTCAATATGACAAAGGATCTATTATACTGAAAGGTTATTTTTTCAGAAAAACTAATCAAAGTGGGGACTTTGTTTAATTTGAAGACTATGAACATGATTCCATAAGTTCTCAATATAGTCACTTGGTTTGTGCAACACGCATAAAGTTGATAGAGGTTCAATCAAAGAAAAAAATGAAAATGAAGAAATGGAAAATGTCAAAATCCGATCATGAACAGATTATTGAAGATGGCATTCCATTGGAATTTTTTTGATTGAATTTCCCAACAATTTATTCTCTTTGGATTAAATATGTTTTAGAACTTCCAGTACTCAACTAAAAATTGAGCTGCTTATGTTATTTGTGCAAGTGTTTGCACATGTACAAATTGTTTTGGTACATGCATGTGCTCTAGTATCAACTGGAAGTAGCTTTTCTATAGATGTGCATTGATGAAAAATGTTACATTTATTGGATATATATATATATATATATATATATATATATATATATATATATATATATATATATATATATCTGTGTGTGTGTGTGTGTGTGTGTGTGTGTGTGTTCTAGAATGCAATTACTTGTTCAAGTAGTTTTACTATGTGCATTGATGAAAAACTAGTTGGATTTTCTGGTAAAAAGTATCCACAATGTAAATAAATCATCCGCAGTATAGTTTTGTACGAAAATTCCTTTCAGAAAAGAGAATCGGAGCACTTCTCTGACATTTGGTGGGATTTGACCCACATCTCTATTCT
The DNA here is from genome assembly GCA_034641835.2 of Pinus albicaulis. Taxonomy (NCBI): domain Eukaryota; kingdom Viridiplantae; phylum Streptophyta; class Pinopsida; order Pinales; family Pinaceae; genus Pinus; species Pinus albicaulis. The sequence continues at coordinate 627,759,430 of CM076579.1, forward strand.
TGATTGAAAATCTAGTACAAATTTTTTTTGTCCAATGGTCGAATATGTTCAATGTGCATTGATGAAAAATGTTACTTACATATTGGATATATATGTTTTAGAATGAAATTAATTGTTCAAGTAGTTTTACTATGTGCATTGTTGAAAAATGATTTAAATGTACAATATATATTTGTTCTAGAATGCAATTTTAACTGAAAGTAGTTTTTCTATGTGCATTGATGAAAAATCGTATTAGATATATACACGAACTGAATGTGCCCAATTTTTCTTGTGAGCCTTTTTGGTAAAAAGTATCTGTGCAATGTAAATAAATCATCCACAGTATAGTTTTGTACGAATATTCCTTTTATACAAGAGACTCAGAGCACTTCTCTGACCTTGGGTGGGATTTGACCCACATCTCTATTCCTGATTGAAAATTTAGTACAAAATTTTTCTGTCCAATGGTCGGATATGTTCTATGTTCTAGAATGCAATTAAATAAATGTCATCAATTTACCAAATTATAAATAAACAAGGCTACCTATTTGAGTGCATTAATGACATTGACCCAAATTCAACAAACATATATGTACTTCTTATATTTCTAATCAAAATTAAAGGAATAATTTACATATATCTACTTATTTAAACTCTTTTTTCAATTAGAGCTCAATTGATACATGGTTAGTTGCATTGAAAAGCTATGTTCTTCCTATTGGAAATTTTTTCACTCAAAAAAGACTATGTAGAGATCAAAAGCAATCTTAAGATGCCAAATGTACTTCAACCATCCAAAACATTAGTTTTAAAAACTTTTTGATTAAATCAAAACAATAAAAGTCACATAGGAGTATTCTATCTAAGCCAAATGTAGATTGAAACCATCTAAAACTTATATCAAAACATTTAACATTATATCAAAACATTTAAAATTTAACATTAAATCAAAATTAAAGGGATTTACATATAACTACTTCTTTACTCTTTCTGATTAAATCAAAAAAATACTTCACATGGGAGTCTTCCATCTAGGCCAAATGTAGATTGAAACCATCCAAAACTTAAATCAAAACATTTAACATGTTATATCTTGAAACATTTAACATTTAACATTAACTCAAAATTAAATGGATTTACATATAACTACTTTAATCTTTTTGAATGTATCAAAACAATACTTCAAATAGGAGTATCTTCCATCTAGGCCAAATGTAGATTGAAACCATCCAAAACTTAGATCAAAACATTTTAAATTTAACATTAAATCAAAATTAAAGGGATTTACATACAACTACTTCTTTGCTCTTTTTGATTCAATCAAAAGAATACTTCACATGGGAGTCTTCCATCTACGCCAAATGTAGATTGAAACCATCCAAAACTTAGATCAAAAAATTTAACATTATATCAAAACATTTAACATTTAACATTAAATCAAAATTAAATTATTTACATATATATAACTGTAATGAACATAATGTACATAGCGAGACCCATCTCCTAGTTTTCCTAACTAGCCAACACCAGAGGGGGTCTAAATAAAAAAAACAGAAAAGGAGCTACCCATAACCGGGAAAAATATAAAGAGGATGTCATATTAGGCTAGCTATTAATGTGTGTAGCGGGATTCTCCTCCACAATTGGACAACCGTAGTCCTGAGTATAATTATCTACTCCCCTGGAGTGTTGGGAGGAGTTGTCGCTGCTTGCGCCATCACTGCTCGAGCTCATCGAGCCAGATTTAACTAGAAGAGATGCCAACTTCTTGGTGTCCTGGGGCTGATGGTTTTGGATGGTGGAATTTCTCCACTGCTTCCTGGAACTAGAAACACCTTCATCTTGCGGCTCCTCCTGAAAAGTGATGGAAATGGTCACTGTAATTCGTGGTCTGACCATAGCGCTGGTGAAGTGAAATTGTGCTTCATTGCTTGCTGGAGGAGGATGGCTAACTGTGTCATGGATGGAAAGAGGAGGGCGAGAGCCAACACTCCTACCCCCTCCATCACTAACCCCACCTCCCCTTCTGCAACGCATCCGTTGTCTACGCATGGGGTCTTCCATAGGCCAAATGTAGATTGAAGCCATCAAAAACTTAGATCAAAACATTTAACATTATATCAAATCATTTAAAACATTTAAAATTAAATCAAAATTAAAGGGATTTACAGTTAAAATATTTAACATTAAATCAAAATTAAAGGGATTTACATTAAATGTAAATTAAAATGGTATCCAAAACTTAGTTTTAAAAATTTTTTGATTATAGCACAACATTACTTCACATGATTAATGTACTTCAACCATCCAAAACTTGGGTTTTAAAGATTTTTTTATTATATCACAACATTAATTGACATGCCATCCAATTGTAGTTCAACTATCCAATGAAAACATTTAATATTATATCACATGTGCCAAATGTAGATTGAAACCATCCAAAACTTAAGTTTAAAAAAAAAATTGATTATATATCGTGCAACATTACTTCACATGCCATTCCAATTATAGTTCAACTATCCAATAGAAAAATTTAACATTATACCACATGTGCCAAATGTATATTGAAACCATCCAAAACTTAAGTTTTAAAAACTTTTTGATTATATATCGTGCAACATTAAAACATTAAATATCACATGCGAAATGCAGATTGAAACCATCCAAAACATGAGATTTAAAAACTTTTTGATTATATCATACATAACATTACTTCATATGCCATGCCAATTATAGTTCAACTATCCAATAAAAACATTTAACACTATATCACATGCCAAATGTAGATTGAAACCATCCAAAACATAACTTTTAATTTAACAAAAAATTATAGATCACAATATTACTTCACATGCAAAATGTACTTCAAGGATCCAAAACTTAAATTTTAGAAACAAAACAAATTATAACACATCATTACATAACATGCCAAATGTAGTTCAGAAGCAAAACAAAACTTAAATTTTCAAAACAAAACAAATTGTAACACATCATTACATAACATGCCAAATGTAGTTTAGATGACAACATTAATTTATAGATGACAACATTACTAGTAGTTCAATTATCGAAAACTTAAAATTTTTAAAAATCAAACAAATTATATAGCAACATTACTTGACATTCACATGCAAAAAGTACTAAAACCATCCAAAAGTTAACTTTTTGGAACACAACAAATTATATTAACACTGTAATAAGATATGTCCAAAAATTTTAGATTTCACAAGTATCAAACTGTATCAAGTGACAGTGCATCTAGATAATATATAGAAAAGAAAATTTAAGACTATCTAAATCTTGAAATCAAATTTACAAATTAATAGAGATAGATCTAGCATCTTTACTATCAGGGTCTCAATCCGCGCACTATCATGTGAAGCATGGGAACCCTACATACACAATGCACATGTACTTGAATATTAAAATTTGATGTTTTAAAAATGAGTGAGAATATATATAGAACTTCATGTAAAAAACAAAATATAACAAAAATATCATGCAATACCTCATGATGTTCCCTCTCCATTTGATCAACAGATTCCGCCCCCATAGGAACATTTGCAATGGTAAACTGTACAATATACACGTACAATTAAATATATATATATATATATACATATTAAAAAAATTCAAATGAAAATGCATGTGTACATATATAAACTTATTTTCAATAATATTAGAAAAAAAAAGTTAGACAAATTGTTCAAATGGTTGAAATGGTGTGGATGTTCCTATCTCCGTCGCTAGAGTCCGTGGATTAAAGAAATCTTCTATAGGAACCTAAATTCAAAAAATTTAAAATAACTCAAATATATATATATCTCAATTTTTAATGGAACTTTTTGAGGTGGAATATATATATAGATAACTTAAATATATATTTTAAAAGTGAAAAATTGTCCATACTTGTCGCTCATCTCCTAAGGAAGTAGAAGGTACATTTTCCAAGGAAGAAGAAGGTACCGCCATCCCAAAAACATTGGATGGAATCGGAATCTATTAAAACATTTTATCATTATATATACATACATGTACATGTGTGCACAATTATTTATTTTAAAATATCACTTAAAAGAAACTAACATTTTCCAACATATCTTGATGGTGAGACCCATCTGCATTGTTTGAACTAGAGGTCCCGAACGTGATATTAACATTTTTTTCATGCATCATGCCTGACAACTACAAATGGTGTTTTAACATATAATGATACATTTTTCTTAGATTAATGTACATACAAATAAATGTATACATGTACATATACATGTATTTATTACAAATTGTACACATGTATATGTATGTTAAAATAATTTCAAACCCTAAGATCATTAACACATACTGTTCCCGTGCCCTCTTCCTCATGAAGAATTAGGTCTTGAAAACCATTGCGACAATTTTTTGTATATATTCGGAGACCTTCAACATTCATGTTCTCAATCTCTTCATCTGTACAATACACAAAATTGGCACGTGCATTTTCAAGTTCTCTTTTCCAATTTAGACAAACATCAACTCCACCCAATCCACTGTAAACATTGTCGATCATGACATCCCTTGCTTCTCAAATTATTTGAGAAGTCGCATCCATCTCTGACCTCAGAGTTTCAACCTCGAAAGGTAGACTCAGCAATGGCGGATCAAGGTGAGGCAACTCCACATCTCGCTTAGTGCCCTTACGGTCATACACTCGACCTTTCCCCGGACCAAAAAAATCTGATGGAAGGTCATTGTAGTTGGGTTTCATATCCAAAAAAAATTCTGCGTAAAACAATTGTGCAAAATAAACACAAACCTCATCGTTCCATGGGAGCCTTCCATAGGCCGCAAGGTGCCTATCATACAAATAGGGAGCTATATTTGGGTGCTTGAAATATTGCACCTTCAACATTTTTCTTTTTTCCCTTCCTTGAAATTAAACATTGACTTCGCCATATCTTTTGTAACTCTTTGTTTTACATCCTCCCATTTATCTGGACCCATTATTGTTTCCTTTCTCTTTCTCATCACTTCTAAAAATGTATCAGTCCTTGGCCCAAGAGTTTTGTACACATTTAGAAGTTCACCCAATGAACGTGTAACTATTTCAAGGCCTTGTCGACTCTCAGCAGGTAGAGTCAAAGCCACGAGATCTCTCCAAAATTTTGCATGAAGTTTTTCACACCTTTGTAAGGTGCATTGCGTCATGTTTGTTTCCAATGGTATATCATAAATGTCAGTCGGATAAGTTGTGTTGGGTAGACAACCTTCTTCTTGAATGTAGCATTCTGCCCTGCGTTTATTTTGACCAATATTTGGAACATTTTTTGCCTCTGCATCAATATATATAAAATTTCGTATATTAGAAAAAACACATGTAAAAAAATTTGTACAAATTCAATGAAAAAAATATTGAAGTTGATGGCAACATTGACGTGGTTGGTTAGCATCTTCTCCACCATGAAACTGTTGAGACCTAGAATGACCCTGCTAAGAACCAGACCCATAACAACCCTGCTGAGAACCAGCACCACCAGTCGTTGATTGGCCTTCGGGGGAATAAATATCACCCCCTTCACGCAACCTACTACCACTCATTGATGGCCCTCTAAGGGGATTTGAACCACCACCAACCTCTCGAGACGAGAGAGAAGCTTCACAAACAAATACGAATTTATAATCAATTGAAAAATACATTCATGTGTACATATAAATACATGTACATATTCATTGATTAAATTCCGTGAACCATACCACAATTGGGTGAACCATAGGCATGCTCCGTGGATGGAGTAGAGACCCTAATCTTCTTAGCTCCTAAAAATTAAAAAATGAAACTTATTAAGAACTAATTTAACACACAAAGTTAATAAAAAATCAATTCCATATGTACACACATGTATGGAGATATAAGACTATATTTAAATACCATGAAAATCCCTTGATCCCTGAACCCCCATATGGGATTTGGTTGATCTTCATCGTTCATCCTCCATGATATATATATCTATTGGTGGGCATTTACACAAAATAGATTTCAGAAAATCAATTTGTAATTTATTGTAGACAAATTATGTAGAACAAAACTTTCAAAGCAATAATTGATGTGTGAAACTCAATTTAAGAAAAAAAGAAATTATAAAAATGATAAGTTCACCAAATTGCGCTTTACATGGTGGGAGCACACTTGGTATAAAATTGAAAAAAATACATGGTCATTAAAAAGGAAGTGAAACTGCATTTAAAAAAACTCCATTTAAACAAAAAAAATTTGAAGTCCCTGCATTTTAATTTGATAAGAATGTGAAGTTCACCACTTATTGCAAATGTGAAGTTCACCAAGTTGCGCTTTACATGGTGTGGTGGGAGCACACTTGGCATATAATTGAAAAAACCACATGGTCATTAAAAAAAATGCATTTATAAGTACACAACACACACATATTCGAGATATGTTACAATGTCCATCAATAAATTTTGAAGGAGAGCATATCAACACTAATTCATCTTTGAGAGATGAATCTTGAATTTCTGAAGAAGAGCATCTCAAAACCAATTCATCTTTGAGAGATTAATCTTGCATTGGCATTGCTATGTATAATTCTAATTCATCTTTAATAGATGAATCATTAATTGGCATTTCCCGACACAATAGATCAACAAATATCTTATTCAAATTTGTAAAATGACTTATACTAAAAAATTGAAATTGGCTAACAATATTGTTTGCTCTTCCATGCAGTTCTTTTAGCCTCTCCTTCTTAACTTGGCAGAGGCCATTCATCTGGTTACACACAAGTTCAGAATTGATGAAAACTACAATTCCATTTGATCCATACTCCATTGATGTTCCCAAGCCTTCTATCAATCCAATATAATATGTCTCGTTGTTTCTTGTTCTTCCCGATATATTGATTTTCCTTTAGATGACTTTGGTAGTCACAATATTGGAAAGAACATATGTAATCACTGCTTTCCCTAGATTGGGATAGAAAGAAACTTCTATGCATAATTTCCATTTTTCAACCATATTTAATGGTTTTCTTATCCCTGAAAAAAAAAACAAGTTCAATAAAAATATATATATTAAATCGACATTTATTGCAAATGCATGAGAGAAATGACACAAGATCATGACGTAAATGACATGTGCATTATTTATCTTAAAGTTTGACTTAAAAAGTTTATGGTAGAGTTCACATATAAAATTAATGGGAGGAAGCCTTTAGTTTGTGGGAGAAATGACACATGTACACAATTTACCTTAAAGTGGTTGTGTTTTATGGATATTAGAGGAAGCCTTTAGTTTGTGGGAGAAATGACACATGTACATAGCTTACCTTAAAGTGGTTGTGTTTTATGGATGTTAAAATGAAGAACTTCTATTTAGATCCATTCAAGAGATTGACTGTAGGGGAATTTACTAGATATGTCACCTTTTATAAAAGATGAGATCCAAAGGCTACCTGGCCCTTTACAGACTCTGTCTATAGAACTTGTAGAAGTAAACACTACCTATTGCAATTTTACCGTGGGAAGGGTGTAGAGGACCCATGGAATCTCTCAAGGTTGTATTATTAAACCTTTGGTTTAATGATCTTCAACTTTTGGTTGTATATCCTTCAAAATTTGGCTGTACTTCGAAGGTCCTTTTGAACCCTCAAAAATCGTTGTTTCAAACATTGGGGGAAAACCACCCGGTCGGGACCTTAGGACAACTCCTTTTTCGTTTGGTATGGTGGCTCCATCTAGATTGATAGGACTAGTTTCCTAATAACCTAAATGGGTTGGTGATGGAATGGTTGGATGAATAGACAATGGGACTAAAATGACTTAAATAATCTATCTAATTTAATTTATAACTTATAAATAATTCTAAAACTAACCCGGATATCAATTATGAAAAAAAATTTAAGATTATTTCAATTAAATTAATAATCATGAAAATGTATTATAATTTAACTGAAATATGCAACATCAAATAATGATAACTCTGTTTAAGAAATTAAACAAAGTTATAATAACACATTGTACTCATCATTTTATATATCATTTGTATATGCTGTGAAAGATAAAATATTTCTATACACTCATAAATGATATGTATAAAGAAATATTTATAAAGAAAATACATATAAATGATAGAAAATTTAAATATAATATCTCATAACATAAGAAAATTAGTAGTGAATAGATAGAAATACCGTATTCATCTTGACACTTTTCCCGATGCAATTCAATAACCAAATCCATCAGTTCAATGTAAAACAAACTCCAAGATACAGAAATGCGATTCTTAAAGACAATTTTACATGAAACACCAGATGTGATCCTTTATAAAAATATAAGAGTCAATGGAGTACAAAAATATAACATCCAAGTCAAAATATTACAAATTCTGGACCCCTTTCTAAATACATGAAAGGGGTTTAAATAGGAACTTAAAAGTAAAACAAAATAACTAAAACTATTGTGACAATATATCTCATCAGCAATCTGTAAACATAATTACGATATTGAAGTAAAATTGATTCATTGATTATCTCCTGCGTTCAGTGTGCCCAGATGGAAATTTTTGAGCATATCTTTTACTTCTGTTGGATGACTTAGCCTTGAATGTAACTGCACAGTATATGTAGCATAAGAGAATTCAGGAATGATACAATTAATAGCATTTGAAAGGAATTTGATGGCCATTTGTTAACTGTGTGGCTTGATTAGATAAGTCCACATAATATCCCATGAAATTCCTTGAATTTTGCTAATATGTTGATTCTTATTGATTATCTCTTCCTTCCACCTGAAATCAACTTCTTTTACTTTTGGTAATTTGCTGGGGTACAATCTGAGAACAAATTAGTGGCATACAAGCTTTCATTAATCAACTGTGTTATATTTTTCATCATACTTTTAGCTCTTGATATGGCTCTTTATGCTTTCATTAGCTGTTGTTCCCATTCCATAAATAAAATCTCCTTGTGTCTCTCCTCAATTATGGGAATATTAGCTTTTTTTCCCTGCTCTGTATCCTGCCATGAAAGGAATTCAGAAATTTTGACATCAGCATCATCAATTTCTTGCCTGAGAGTGACTGCTTCATCTATCAAAGATGATGTTATTTTGCACAATGGCTCAGCTTGTGCTAACTTTAGACAAAATTCATTTAATTGCTGGGATAGTAGTTTGTTTGTTTCACGAGCTTCGATTTTGAATTGATCTAATTTAGGGTAATCCTTGAACTTGTCCAATGTTGATTGGAATATTTTCTCTTGTTCAATCTTTGCATTTTCCTCATTCTGCAGAAGATTTTTTAACTTTTCCACTTCTTTACTCAACTGTTGTTGTTTGTTCAAGGATTTTTCATCAATCTTCTTCTTTAAAATGCTAAGCTACTCTTCCAGCTATTTAGATATGAGCTCCTTATCTTGCAAATTTTTTTCCAACTGAACAATCTTTTGTTGATTCTCTGTGGCCTATTCCTCCAGCATAGCTATCTGTAAGTCTTTTTGTTTCATCAATTGGGAGACTTTAGAAGCCTTGTCTATAGTTGCATCACTATAGGCACCTACGTATTGAGATAATTTGGTGAGATCCTCTGTTGGATTCACCTCAGCATTTTTGTAAACAATGTTCATAAATTCCACTTGTGATGTTGAAAGTGAATCCTGGTCATTCCTTCTCCTGTTCCTCTATTTTATAACAACAACCCTATGTGTAGGAATGTAAAATATGTCTAGAGGAGGAATTTCTTCTACTTTCAACATAATTTTACCTATAGGATGTTGAGGAATAACTTCCATCTCTTGATCTTCCAGAACTTTAACTTGGGGATTATTTTGTTGTCCTATTTGTTGGGAAAATTGCTCATATTGGCTCATCAAATGGGAAGAAAATATAATCTCAGCAGATTCCACTACTTTCTCAGTAGTTTTTCCTCTTCCATGTTGAGAATCTAGATTATTGCTCATATCTCCTTTCATTTCTTGTACAATAGCCTTACTGCCTGTGTATTCTTTCTCAGTATGCACATTGGTCTCAGTACCAGTGATTTCCTTTCTTGTCTGAGTTGTAGATTACTGATCAATATGTACATTGAGTTTACCATTAGTATTCTCTTTTTGTACATCGGGTTTGATGCTAGTGTTTTCTTTCTGCACAACAGGATTAGTTCCCGTGACTTCCTTCTGTGTTTGTTCATTGACCCTGCTAGTAGATGTTTCTTTAGCTGCTTTGCCAGATGCATCCTCTTTTTCCTTTTGATGTGTTTCAAACTCTTGCATAGGAATTATTAATTGATCTAGAGGAGCTTTGAGATGTCTCTGGATTCTAAATAACATGAATTTATTCATCCCTTCAGTCTGAAATTTAGACTTGGCTAAGTTATAGACTTGGGAAAAATTATCAACAGAAACAAACAAATCATCAAATTCATCTGGTTCATACTCAAACCGAGCGATTGAAACTGAAGTGGTGAAATCAAACACCACCTTCTTTGGGTCATATTGCCTTCCCGGGACTGTCGAGAACTTAATATCTCTTTTTTTTATAACCTCCTTCTCAGCATGCGTGAAGTTATTAAGAGTAAAATCTCTAGAATTAAATGGAAAACAAGGCCACATCAATTTCTTGTTATTCTTCAAAGACCTAGACATGCATTGTACTGTTAACTGATAGGAAATCTCTTGTGCTAATATTTTATCAGGAATATACAATGGTAAAATATAGGGTTCTACAATACTCCCAAAAATTTTGACATAGGTAAACTTTTCTTCCCCAAACCAGTCACCAATCTGGGATAAATTAGACATAGCTTTTCAGAAAGCCTCGGAGGGAATCGGTCAAAAATAGTTTGATAAATAGGGATGAGGAAACCATGACAAATTATATAAACATGGCTTTTAAAATGAAATTTACACAAGAACTTATGATATATATGAATAGGAGTAGGACCTTTGGGGGTCCATTTCCATCCTAACATGGGAAATTCAGAGTTGAGACATAGGGCATCTAGAATATAGGCACAAAAGTAAAATGGGGTTGTGTTTCCTATGTCCTTGTCCTTTATATACTATAGAATTCTACTGGCTATCGTATCTGAAAGAATGGATTAAAGGTACCATTTGTATAAAAAACCTAGCTGAATTATCATTTCCAAATAGCCTGCCCATCATTGCGGCGGCGTAACAGTATGGAGAGGAAAGGGACTCCACATAATACGTACATGATGCCTCGTTTTTATGCTTCTCTGAAGATCTTCTCCATTCTCTGATTGGCTCAGGCTGATTTTCATTTCTTGCAAAAATTTCCTTGCTGAAGGCTTTGTTGTAGATTTTCTGCGGGTCTAGAAGGTGGTACATTGATTTAATGTCCTATGCTTTAAATGAACCAAATTTTGTCCTAGTAATTGAAACAAACGTCCTATTTTTGATGGTCACATTGTCAATTACCCATCAAATTACATCATAGTAAGGGAAAATGTTCGCCCGAGCTGTAATTCGGTGTAGGAATGAATTCACAAGTGCTTGAAGAGAATTTTCTGAATCAGAATCTGAGTCGTCTTCATCAAGAACTGTTGCCTTTGCCACAGTTACCTTAGGATTTTCCCTTTCAATTAGGTTATATACCTCTTCCCAAGAGAGTTTTCCAAGACCTTGGCACGATGTGTCTGTAACCAGCTTAATTTTGGCTAGTTTCTCTTTAGGTACCATGGTGAAAATAGGGGTCTTTGCAGTGACAGTGGCCTTTTCCTTTCTAGATCTTTTAGAAATTTTGTTGTCTGGTAACATTTCCCTTGCTCGAAAAATGAAAGGATTGGGTGTTCTGTGGTTTTTCAATGGAGAAAAGCTTTCAGATGTGGTAAAAAGAGAATAAAGAGAATAGCTATATGAAAGATCTATTTGTTTATTTTCATTTATTAACTCCGTATTTTAAACTTAAATTCTCTCGTTAGAAGTCACACTCAAAGTATTCGAAATAGAATAAATAACCATCATTCATTTGATTTTCTATTAATAATAAACGTACAATTGGAGATCGACAGTTTTGAAATGAGAACGTAAAAATTTCCCTTTGAATCATCCGATTGAGATGAATAAATAACATATGCGCAAAGTAAAATATAAAGATTAAGTATTAATCGCATCGAGGATTTTCAAGAGGGAAAATAAATAAGATTTCATGATCTCCACCAATTTTCGATTGCGATGATGGTGTATCGCATAGGGATTTTAGTATCATGAGTGAATATAATGTTTGTTCTTCTGAAATGCGATTGCGATCAATCGCATCGCATCGGATTTTTGCAAATGACCAAATGAAGAGTTTGTATTTTTGTTTTGTGATTTGCGATTTGCGATGGGGCCCATCGCATCGAAGATTATAAAACAAGCACATATTACATTTCTCTTCCAAAATGCGATTGTGATTAATCGCATCACATCGAAGTTATATAGAAAAAATGTTAAAACTTAAAACTTTTGTGATTTGCGATTGTGATTGGTTCAATCACATCGGAGTTTTTCAAAAACAAACATACAACTTAAAGATATATGCGATTTGCGATTGCGATTACTGTATCACATCGGACTTTGCTCCAATTGAATACTTTTATGTATTATGTTAATGTGATAAAGTCTTTATATCTCATCAGATCGGAAATTTTTCAATGTTTCATTTGTTTATATACACTTGCTATTAAATATTTGCAATATATATGTCTTTCTAACAATGAACCTTAATTGTTTTATTCAAAATGATCGGATTTCCTCTAAGTTTTTTATTCCTATCTAAAAAAGAAAAGGGGACCAATTTCTAAATGAAATTTATTCTAAAAATTTGAAATGGGGAGGGTTGGTGTACCGTAAAACAATTGGCGAATCACTGGAAGAAACAATTATCTCTAAAAAGCTAAAATGAACACTATATTTCTAGTAAGTAAAATTTTTTAAAGATAATGAAAGCTACCTTAGAGAAATTTAAATAAAATCTAACTCTGAAAAAGAATAAAAATTAGTTACAATTTCTTTCTAATTCCTTAAGAATAAAAACATTTTTGAGTTTTCTCAAGCTTTGACTGGTTGATAATAATGAAGTAAGGGGACCCTTCCAAGTTTAGCTTTTGTAATATACTCTATTGTAATAGGCATTGCCTCTGTTGCCTGCAAATGTTTACAATCTCGACAGGGTTACCTTTTATCCATTAACTATTCATTGTCCCATCCAACTAAGATTATGACTCTTTAAAAGATAAATTCATAAGACATATTATCTCCTGTATTTTTTTTGTCTTTTACTTATTTTTTAGTTTAAAAGGCATTGTTCTGGTCTGGTAGCCAGTTAATAACAATGTGACTCACTAGTTGTAATTAAACTGAACAAGCTAGCTCATGATGAGACCCCTTGTCTTATATTTATAAGCCATTACCCTGTTTTGGTATGCAGTGTTGGTAATGTCAGTTTTATTACATCTGATGATCATGGTAAGTAGGCTCGTTATGAGACCTCTTATCTCTTAAATTCTCATATAAATTCTTAGAATTACATTCTAAAAAATGAAAACCTAAATGGATGGGGTGAAATAGTTTTATCCTTAAGAATCAATGGATGACAATTTTCAGAGTTTTCTGAGTGCCAAAGCTTGAAAAAGTCTTTACTTTTATAGATAACTCTTCTCTACTCAATAAACTTATAATTATTTACATTTTCTCATGGTTTCAAAAGTTCATGCAAATTTCTTGAACAAAATTTCAAAGTTTAACATTTTATTTTAAACTATTCAAAACTGTAATCATCTCCTTAAAAATTCTTATTTACACAAAATAAATATTTATAATATTCTTCCTACGACATTTTCTAATAGTAAAAATTCAATTAGAGACTTATTAACAACCTTTATTTTACAAAACAAACAAAAATTTCAAAAAATAATATGTACAAGTAAGAAGGGGTTACTTCCTTATGAAAATAATTTCTTTAAGACAAGCCCATTTACAAGAAGAGATTCCCTCTTTCCTGTTAAATCTTGGAGTATGAATGTATATGAGCCTATCTTTTTAGCAATCTGAAATGGTCCAAGCCACATTTCCTGAAATTTGGTATGCTTACTTTTTTCTTCATGTGCTTTATCCCATTTTAGAACAAGATCAGCAATTGAGAAAAATTTTGGGCCGGTGGAACTTGAATCAAAAGAATACTTTACAAACTGTTGATGTTTTTCATTAATACTTTTTGATTTCTCTCTATCTTCTTCTAATTTAAGGATTTGATCAAATCTCAACTGAATATATGAGGAAGGATTTTCTTCAATAAATTGCACTAGAGCTAATGATGGGAGATCTAGATTTTATGGTATCACAGCTTCTTTTCCATAAACTAAGTTGAAAGGTGAAGTTCCTATTGAAGCTTTATGAGTAACACGATCAGCCCATAATGTAAATATTAAAGACTTGTGCCAATTCTTTTGATTTTGATCAATGGTCCTTTTAATGATTTTGATAAGATTTTTATTAGTAGATTCAGCTAAACCATTACCTTGAGGATAATAATTTGTTGAATATTTCAATTTGAAACGTCTTTTGATCGCAAATTCTATTACACTATTTCTAGAAAAATAAGATGCATTGTCAAAGACAAGAGCATTAGGTATACCAAACCTGGTACTGATGAATTGATCGATAAAATCAATAATTGCATCAAAATTGGCTACCTTCAGAGGAATTGCTTCTACACACTTTGTGAAGTAATCTGTTGCTTTAAGGATGTATTTGTGTTGTTTGGAAGATTGAGGTACTATCTCACCAATGATATCAAGCCCCCATTGCCTAAATGGTTCCTCAATGTTTACTAGTTGCAAAGGAAAAGCTAGCTTCCTTTGTCTTCCACTAGCAGTTTGAAAAATTTTGCACTTCCTCACATAATCATGTGTATCTTTGAAAAGGGTAGGCCAATAATATCTAGCATGGATTATTTTTTGATTTGTGGTGTCACCTCCAAAATTTCCACCTGCTGGTCTATCATATAATTCCTGGAATACCTTTTTTGCTTCAGTCTTTTCAAGACATCTTAATAGGATTGAATCATAATTCCTTCTGAATAACACATTATCAATGATTTCATAATGTTTAGATTTTAATCTTAGAGCATGTTTCTTCTTATAGCTGAGATTAGAAGGAGCATACCCATTTTTCTAGTAAAAGATCAGATCAGCATACTGAGATTCAGAATCTGTAATACTTATCTGATTTACTTGAACAACATTATCTAGATCTTGATTTTCTGGTATGTTGTGAGATCCTGCTAATAATCTGCAAAAACCTTGACATCTAACAATCTTGGCTGGCTTAATATCAATATCATATTCTTGCAAAGATGTCACCCAATTAGCCCTCATTTCTCCTACTTCCTTTTGAATTAATAATTATCTCACTACAGAGAATGGGAAAATAATTTTTGTATGTGTTTTTAGGAGAAAAGGTCTAAAATGTTTGATTGAATTAAACACAGCGAAGGCTTGTTTTTCTACATCAGAATAATTAAGCGCAGCTCCTTGCAGATTCGAGCTGAAGAAATAAATCGGTGCTTCTACTTGTTGATCATTGAGTTGTGTTAAAACAACAACATAGGATGTTTCAGTGGCCAAAGTATACAGAATAAAATCTTTAGAAAAATCAGGAGTATTCAATGCAGGTGCATTAATGATTTATTGTTTGATTGCATAAAAGGCTTCTTTCTCTTTATATCCCCATTTGAATACTAAATTTTTCTTAATCATATTCTTCATAGGTAAAACAATTTGAGAAAGATCGGGAATGAATCTTTTTACAAAATTGATTTTCCCTAAAAATGATTGCATGGATTTTTTGTTCTGAGGTAAAGAAATATCAAAAATTTCTTTCACTCTGTTCGGGTCAATATATATACCATCTTTTGACACAACAAACCCTAAGATTTTTCCTTCATTGATAGCAAAGAGGGATTTCTTTGGGTTTAAAGAAATACCAAACCTTCTACATCTTTCAAATATTTGTTTCAGATCATGTAGATGATTGGTTCTCTTTTTTGAAAATATTGTTATGTCATCAAGATAAATAACAACTGATCTATTAATCAGACCCTTAAATGTTATGTCCATGGCTCTCTGGAAAGTAGCTCCTGCATTTATTAAACCAAAAGGAATTTTCTGATAAGCATAGGTTCCCCATTTGGTTGTGAAAGTAGTTTTCAACCTATCATCTGGATGTACTAATATTTGATTATAGCCTAAAAATCCTTCAAGGAAGGACATGAGTTCATAACCAGCTACCTCTTGAAGTATTTTCTCCATGGTTGGCAATGGGAAATTATCTTTTTGACATGCCTTGTTTAAATTTCTAAAATCAATACAGATTCTAATATCACCATTTTTCTTCTCGACAGGTACCATGTTGGAAACCCAATTGGAATGCCTTATAGGAAAAATGATTTTGGTTTTCAAAAGTTTGTTGAGTTCTTTTTTGATTTGACTTTCAAGATTTGGATGAATCTTTCTTAACTTTTGTTGAACAGGCTTGACATCAGAGAACATTGGAATTGTGTTTTGAATAACAGAAGTATCATAAGCTTTCAAGTCCTCATAATTCCAAGAAAATACATTTTTATACCTATTCAGAAGTTTGATGAAAGCCGTTCTTTTCTCTGGAGTTAAATTAAGTCCTAGATTAACATTTTGAGGTTTGGAGTCAGAGCCAAGATTTATTAATTCAAAATTCAAAGTAGAAATTCGAAGTTTAGCAATAGTGACTTTCTTGAATCTGTCTTTTATATCATATAGATCCTCAAGTTTAATAACATATTTAGGAATACGATTTTCATTACTTTTTGAAGTAATTTTCAGATCATGATCATTTTCATCAATGATTTGTTCATCATAGGATTTCTCTGAAGTTAAGAAATTCAATATATATTCATCATGATAGAATACTCTCCAGATTGTGATATTATCGGGAACAGATGGGCGAAAAATCAATTCTACTGAAAATCTATCAGGACTGCAATCTTCAGTAGGGATGAGTTTGGATGTAACATTAGCTAAAAAATCAGCTGATGTGTTTTGATTTGTAGGGATAGAAGAGATATTAAATGCTAAAAATTGAGTGGTAAGGTCTTACACAAGGGTTTGATAATGTTTGAGATGTCCTGAAAGACAATGGATAGTATTCCTTACTTCTCTTATGACAATTTTGGAATCAACATATACTTTCAAGTATTTGACATTTAACCCTATATCTTTATAAAGCCCTTGAATCAAGGCTTCATATTCTACAGTATTGTTTGTGCACTCAAATTCTAGTCTACATGAAAGCATGGTTTTCTCTCCTTCTGGATCAACTAAGATGCATCCTACTCTTGATCCATCGCTAGATTTTGATCCATCAAAATATAATGACCAAAATAAAGACTTATCTACAGGTTTATCTACAAATGTATCAAAAATATTAGCAATTATAGAAGAATCAGATTGTGAAAATTTTTCAATTTGTGAAACAAAAGTATTTACAGAAAAGGGTGATTTTGGTGCAGTGAAATTCCCAAGGAATGACTTAGCAGAATAACCTCCAAGGATATTGTTGTTGAAAGCTATACGTTCATTTTCTTGTTCAAATTCAGTTACAGTGTGCATCATGTGTTTTTCTCCTTCAACTTTGATTTGATTTGGTTTTCCTTTGTAGGGAAGCGACATATGTGAATAATCAGTTGAGATATCGCCATTAAGCTTTGTAGACCAGTCTCTGCTTAATACTAATCCATAGAATTTAGTAATATCTGCAATTAGAATATCAATTCTTTGGACAATTCTAGGATTAGAAGCTAATTTGATGGTGACTAAATTGATTTCTCCTACAGCTTGAAATTTAGAGTGATCCAATTGAACAATGTGAACCGCAGACTTTTGTGGTTCGATATTCAGTTTTGCACAAACTGAAGTAGGCATTATATTAGAGGATGTTCCTGAATCAATTAAACAATTATGAAAATTCTTGTTTTAGATTCCGTAAGTCAAAAGAAAAGGAGGTGACTGAGAATTTGATCTTTCTCCAATAAGAACAATATCTATGGAATGTAATTTTTCTGGTGGCTTACCAGTTCCTTTAGCTGCTTTGGAAACTACACCACTTGGTAGAGGAGCAATAGATGTAGCATTTAATTATTTCAAAAGCATCTTTTTTTGATGTTTAAGTTTGCTGAGTTCATGTAAAGAAATGTTTGCTCTAGTCTTTTTCATGTCTTCAACAATGTTATAATCCATAGGATATGATACCACCAAAGTCTTAGATGTTGATGTAGGAGTATTAGAAGATGATGGATGATTTTGAGTGGGTAAGGGAGAATATTTTTTTGTGGGAGATTTGTATTTGGTACTTGGAGTTGTATTTTTCTTCTTAGGAATAGATTGAATAGGTTTCGATGTAGATTTTCTCCTTGTACTTACAGGCATAGCTTCTTGCTCTATTTCACTGTCCGAGTTAGGGAGAATTAAATCCCACATTCCATGTAATTCAGCTATTTCCTCTCTTTCTTCTTCTTCATATGATACTGTAGGAGTATCTTCTTTTTCTTCCTCTTCTGATTTTGCATTGCAGATTGAATTGGGAGGTTTAGATTCAACTTGATTTCTCTTGAAATTTCTGAATGGTCTCTTGGTAGAAGTCTCTACTACTTGCTTTTTAATCTCAACCATCTCATTAGACATGGTTTTGAGAACTTTATGTAAGCCTTCCATGTCATATGGATATCTTGGTGTCTTCTTCTTTGAATCATCCTTAAAACTGACTTTCTTGGATTTTCTTTCTTCAATGGAATTTTTCTTATCTAAAGCAACAATCCTTTTTTCAACTGTGATAACTTCTTTCATATTTTCAGCTAAAGTAGGTTTTGCATCTCTATCTACAAAAAATTCTATGTTTGAGGGCAAAGCAGTTATATACCATTCACTTCTATCCTGCTCACTAGGCTTTGAATTTGTAGGGATTTTATTCAAAATTTTGTTGAATCGAGAGTTAAAATATTTAATGGGTTCCTTGGGTTCTATCCTTAGGTTGGAAACATCATTGATTAGGGTAGCTATGGATCTGTCATCTCCAAATTTGGTCAAGAAATGATCTGAGAAAATATCCCAACTTGTAATAGATCTTGAAGGTAATGAAAAATACCAGGATCCTGCTGCACCTTGCAAAGTATAGGGGAATAATTTGACTACAACATCTTCATGCTCAACTCCATTAAAATTTACAACAAGCATAAAATTATTGATGTGTTCTTCAGCTGGTATGTTTAGGTCTGGACTAAATTTTGGTAGCCATTTTTAAGCATGATTGGGTAAATCATGTAAAGGTGCAGGTATATTAACAGCTGCAAGTCTAGCCCATGGTCTTGGTGCTGCTTGTGCCATCGTTGGGATAATAATGGAAGGATTTGGAGAAACAACTGGTGTTTGAGTAGAGGATGTTGGAATAACTATGTTCTTCTGGATTTGAGACTGGGAAGTAGATGAGTGGATTTGTGATGAAGAAATAATATCACTATCTGATTTCGATGGGGTCTTTCTTGTTTTAACTCTACTAGATAAAGGAAATTCTTTTGGAGGAATACCAAGTTTTTCACTTTGTGACCTAGTGAGAGGTCTGGAAGAAACAAATTGTGAGGTAACACTACCTTCATATATTTCAGACTCTTCTAATGATAATGATAACCCTTGAATTTTATGAACTAAAGCTTCAATTTCAGGAGACTCAAGAGGTTGATTGTCTGATTGGTTCGAGACTTTGGTAGTGGGTGTTTGAATATTTTTATCAATTTTTTCTCCGGTGATTTCAAATGTAGAAGAAATTGAAAAAGGTGATGATGGTGAGTCGCTCATAGAATGGCCTATAGATTTAGATTTATCTGCCATTCATAGCTTAAGCCCTCCTTCTAGTGCCAAAAATGTTGAAGCCTTGAAAATCACTGCTTCAAACATTGGGGGAAAACCACCCGGTCGGGACCTTAGGACAACTCCTTTTATGTTTGGTATGGTGGCTCCGTCTGGATTGATAGGGTCTGTTTCCTAATAACTTAAATGGGTTGGTGATGGAATGATTGGATGAAGGGAGAATGGGACTAAGATGACTTAAATAATCTATCTATTTTAATTTATAACTTAGAAATAATTATAAAACTAACCCGGGTATCAAATATGAATACAACTTTAAGATTGTTTCAATTAAATTAATAATCATGAAAATGTATTATAATTTAACTGAAATATGCAACATCAAATAATGATAACACTGTTTAAGAAATTAAACAGAGTTATAATAACACATTGTACTCATCATTTTATATATCATTTGTATATACTCTAAAAGATAAAATATTTCTATAGACTCAGAAATGATATGTATAAAGAAAATATTTATAAAGAAAATACATATAAATGATAGGAAATTTAAATAGAATATCTCATAACAAAAATAGATAGAAATACCGTATTCATATTGATACTTTTCCCGATGCAATTCAATATCCAAATCCAGCACTTTAATGTAAAACATACTCCAAGATACATAAACGCAATTCTTAAAGACAATTCTGCATAAAACACCAGATGTGATCCTTTATAAAAATATAAGTGTCAATGGAGTACAAAAATGTAACATCCAAGTCAAAATATTACAAATTTCAGACCCCTTTCTAAATGCACGAAAGGGGTTTAAATAGGAACTTAAAAATTAAAAAAAAAAACTAAAACTACTGCTACAATCTATCTCATCGGAAATCTATAAACAAAATTGTGATATTGAAGTAAAACCGATTCATTGATTATCTCCTGCTTTCAATGTGCCCAGATGGAAAATTTTGAGCATATCTTTGACTTATGTTGGATGACTTAGCCTTGAATGTAACTGCCCAGTATACGTAGCATCAGAGAATTCAGGAATGATACAATTAATAGCATTTGAAAGGAAATTGATGGCCATTTGTTGACTATGTGGCTTGATTAGATAAGTCCACATAATATCCCATGAAATTCCTTGAAGTTTGCTAATATGTTGATTCTTATTGATTATCTCTTCCTTCCACCTGAAATCAACTTCTTTTACTTTTGGGAATATGCTTGGGGTACAATCTGAGATCAAATTAGTGGCATACAAGCTGTCATTAATCAACTGTGTTATATTATTCATCATACTTTTAGCTCTTTATATGGCTATTTCTGCTTTCATCCGCTGTTGTTCCCATTCCATAAATAAAATATCCTTGTGTCTCTCCTTAATTCTGGGAAGATTAGCTTTTATTCCCTACTCTGTATCCTACCATGAAATGAATTCAGAAATTTTTTCATCAACATCATCAATTTCTTGCATGAGAGTGACTGCTTCATCTATCAAAGATGATGTTATTTCGCACAATGGCTCAGCTTGTGCTAACTTTAGAACAAATTCATTTAACTGCTGAGATAGCAGTTTTTTTGTTTTAAGAGCGTCAGTTTTGAACTGATCTAATTTAGGGTTATCCTTGAACTTGTCCAATGCTGATTGGAATATTTTCTCTTGTTCAATATTTGCATTATCCTCATTTTGGAGAATATTTTGTAACTTTTCCACTTCTTGACTCAACTGTTGTTGCTTGTTGAAGGCTTGTTCATCTATATTCTTCTTTTTAATGCTAAGTTTCTCTTCCAGCTATTTATATCTGAGCTCCTGATCTTGTAATTGTTTTTCCAACTAAACAATCTTTTGCTGATTCTCTATGGTCTGTTCCTCTAGCATAGCTATCTGTAAGTCTTTTTTTTTATCAACTGGGAGACTTCAGAAGCTTTGTCTATAGTTGCAGCACTATAGGCACCTGCGTATTGGGATAATTTGGTGAGATCCTCCATCAGATTCACCTCAGCATTTTTATAAGCAATGTTCATAAATGCCACTTGTGATGTTGAAAGTTAATCTTGGTCAGTCCTTCTCCTCTTTTTCTAACAACAACCCTATGCTTAGGACTGTAAAATATGTCTAAAGGAGGAATTTATTCTACTTTCAACATAATTTCACTTGTAGGATGTTTAGGAATAACTTCCATATCTTGATCTTCCAAAACTTTAACTTGGGGATTATTTTGTTGTCCTATTTTCTAGGCAAATTGCTCATATTGGCTCATCAAATGGGAAGAAACTATAAGTTCCACAGATTCCACTACTTTCTCAGTATTTTTTCCTCTTCCAAGTTGAGAATCTGGATTATTTCTCATCTCTCCTTTCATTGCTTGTATAGTAGCCTTACTGCCTATGTATTATTTCTCAGTATGCACATTGGTCTCAGTACATTTGCTTTCCTTTTCTGTCTGAGCTGTAGATTGTTGATCAATATCTACATTAAGTTTACCATCAGTATTCTCTTTTTGCACATCAGGTTTTCCGCTAGTGTTTTCTTTCTGCACAATAGGATTAGTTCCTATGACTTCCCTCTGTGTCTGTTCATTGACCCTGCTGGTAGATGTTTCTTTAGCTGCTTTTCTAGATGCATCCTCTTTTTCCTTTTGCTATGTTTCAAACTCTTGCACAGGAATTCTTAATTCATCTAAAGGAGCTTTAAGAAGTCTTTGGCTTCTAAATAACGTGAATTTATTCATCTCTTCAGTTTGAAATTTAGACTTGGCTAAGTTATAGACTTGGGAAAAATTATCAACAGAAACAAAAATATCATCAGACTCATCTGGTTCATGCTCAAATCAAGTGATTGAAACTGAAGTGGAGAAATCAAATGCCACCTTCTTTGGGTCATATTGCCTTCCCGGGATTGTTGAGAGCTTAAGATCTCTTATTTTGATAACCTCCTTCTCAACATGTGTGAAGTTATTAAGAGTAAAATCTCCACAATTAAATGGAAAAGAAGGCCACATTAATTTATTGTTATTGTTCAAAGACCTGACATGCCTTCTACTATTAACTGATAGGAAATCTCTTGTGCTAACAGTTTATCGGGAATACACAATGGTAAAATATTGGGTTCTACAATGTTCCCAAAAATTTTAACATAGGTAAACTTTTCTTCCCCAAACCAGTCACCAATCTGGGATAAATTAGACTTAGCTTTTTCAGAAATCCTAGGAGGGAATCGGTCAAAAATAGTTTGATAAACAGGGATGAGGAAACCATGAAAAATTCTATAAAAATGGTTTTTAAAATTAAATTTCCACAACAAATCATGATATATATGAATAGGAGTAGGATCTTTGGGGTCTATTTCCATCCCAACATGGGAAATTGAGAGTTGAAACATAGGGCATCTAGAATATAGGCACAAAAGTAAAATGGGGTTGTGTTTCCTGTGTCCTTGTCCTTTCTATACTCGAGAATTCTATTGGCTATCTTATCTGAAATAATGACAGCGCAGTCCATGATTTCGGAATTTATAGCAGAATGGATTAAAGGTACCATTTGTATCGAAAACCTAGCTGAATTATCATTTCTAAATAACCTGCACATCATTGCGACAACGTAACAGTATGGAGGTGAAAGGGAGTCCACATAATACATACCTGATGCCTCGTTTTTGTGCTTCTCTGGAGCTCTTCTCCATTCTCTGATTGGCTTAGACTAATTTTCATTGCTTGCAAAAAATTCCTTGATGAAGGCTTTGTTGTATATTTTCTGCGGGTCCTGAAGGTGGTACGTTGCTTTAATGTCCTCTACTTTAAATGACCCAAATGTTGTTCTAGTAGCTGAAACAAACGTCCTGTTTTTGCTGGTCACATTGTCAATTACCCATCGAATTACATCATAGTAAGGGAAAATGTTTGCCCGAGCTGCTATTCGGTGTAGGAATGAATTTGCAAGTGCTTGAAGAGAATTTTCTGAATCAGACTCTGAGTCATCTTCATTAGGAATTGTTTCCTTTGCCACAGTGAACTTAGGATTTTCCCTTTCAATCAGGTTATATACCTCTTCCCAAGAGAGTTTTCCAAGACCTTGGCACGATGTGTCTGTAACCAGCTTAATTCTGACTGGTTTCTCTTTAGGTAGCATGGTGAAAATAGGGGTCTTTGCAGCAACATTGGCCTTTTCTTTGTTAGATCTTTTAGACATTTCATTTTCTGGTAACGTTTGCCTTACTCGGCGAATGAGAGGATTGGGTGTTCTGTAGTTCTATAATGGAGAAAAGCTTTCAGACGTGGTAAAAAGATATATTTGTTGATTTTCATTTATTAACTCTGTATTTTAAAATTAAATGCTCTCTTTAGAAGTCACACTCAACGTATTCGAAATAGAATCAATAACCATCATTCATTTGATTTTCTATTAATAATAAACGTACAATAAGAGATCGACAGTTTTGAAATGAGAACCTAAAAATTTCCCTTTGAATCGTGTGATTGAGATGAATAAATAACATATGCGCAACGTAAAATATAAATACTAAGTATTAATTGCATCGGGGATTTTCAAGAGGGACAATAAATAAGATTTCATGATCTCCGCCGATTTCTGATTGCGATGATGGTGTATCGCATAGGGATTTTAGTATCATGAGTGAATATAATATTTGTTCCTCCAAAATTTGATTGCGATCAATCGCATTGCATCGGAGTTTTGAAAATGACTGAATGAAGAGTTTGTATTTTCGTTTTGCTATTTGCGATTTGCGATGGGGCCCACCGCATCGGAGATTATAAAACTAGCACATATTACATTTCTCTTCCGAAATGCGACTGCAATTAATCGCATCACATTGAAGTTATATAGAACAAATGTGAAAGCTTAAAACTTTTGTTGTTTGCGATTGCGATTGGTTCAATCGCATCGAAGTTTTTCAAAAACAAACATACAACTTAAAGATATCTGCGATTTGCGATTGCGATTACCGTATCACATTGGACTTTGTTCCTATTGAATACTTTTATGTATTATGTTAATGTGATAAAGTTTTTATATCTCATCGTATCGGAAATTTTTCAATGTTGCATTTGCTTATATACACTTGCTATTAAATATATGCAATATATATGTCTTTCTAAAAATGAACCTTAATTAATTTATTCAAAATGATCGGATTTCCTCTAAGTCTTTCATTCCTATCTAAAAAATAAAAGGGGACCTATTTCTAAATGAAATTTATTCTAAAAATTTGAAATGGGGAGGGTTGTTGTACCGGACAACAAGTCCTTAACCTTCATCCATCAACCGAAGGTTGTAGATCCTTCAACCTTTTGTTGATCTTTCCTTAAACCTTTGGTTTAATGATCTTCAACCGTTGGTTGTATATCCTTCAACCTTTGGTTTTCCTTCATCCTTAAACCTTTGGTTTAATGATCTTCAACTGGAGGTTGTAGATCCTTCAAACTTTGGTTGTTGTTATGGGTTCAACCTTTGCTTCGTTTTACTTTCAACCTTTGGTTGTTTCTCCTTAAACCTTTCAACCTTTGGTTGTACTTTGAAGTTCAAGGGACCTTCATCCTTCAACCTTTGGTTGTTGATCATTAAACCTTTGGTTTAATGCAAAGGTCCTTGACCTTACTCATTGGGAAAGCCCAACCTTCCTTAAACCTTTGGTTTAATGATCTTCAACCATTGGTTGTAGTTCCTTTAGGACGGGTTCCACCCATTCCTTCCTATGGTTGATCCTTCAACCTTTGGTTGTCCTTCATCCTTAAACCTCTGGTTTAATGATCTTAAACGGTTGGTTGTAGATCCTGCAACCTTTGGTTTAATGATCTTCAACCGAAGGTTGTAGATCCTTTAGGATGGGTTCCACCCATTCCTTCCTATGGTTGATCCTTCATCCTTAAACCTTTGGTTTAGTGATCTTCAACTGTTGGTTGTAGATTCTTTAGGACAAGTTCCACCCATTCCTTCCTATGGTTGATCCTTAATAGCCCTATAAGGGCATAGGGTCCCATACATATGGTTATATGGCCCTATGAGGGAATGGGGTCCCATCAGTAATGGCCCTATAAGGGCATGGGGTCCCATCATATGGGTGATATGGCCTGATATGATTGATAATAATCATATCATATCATCGCATTAATCAACTGCAAGGACCCTGAATGGCCCTATGAGGGCATAGGCTCCCATTAGTAATGGGAGGGCCTTCCATGACATGTTGAAGGACCTGATAGACCCCCTTAAGGGGGCATAGAGGATTATTATCCTAATGGTTGGGTGGACCATAGGATATCTAAGTGTATCTATAAGGAGGCAATAAGGCCTTCAATGATATGCTAATGGCCCCTCTTCTCTGCAGGGGTGTGCTACACGGATTCCACTTACCTCCGGAGGGCTGGGCCGTTCAGACCAGTGACCTAACTTGAGGGCTTCGCCGACTGTTAAAACGATGGTGACCTCCTGAGGGGCATATCCTACTGGATATCTGACCTAACTTGAGGGGTGGAATCAATAGGATTTTGCCTGAGAGGGCCATAGAGGACCATTTAAGGCACGTTGGAGGCATTGATGGCAATGTTACCTCGTGAGGGCATCACTGGAATGGGCTCTACAAGATATTAAGGTAAATCTATATATCTATTAAGTGTTTCAATAGAAGTGTAATAATAATTTCAAAAATAAAATATTCTACTTCCTTCAATCACTATTTACATATCATCATAAAGTACCACTTCCTCACACAACAAGTCTTTGAGAAAATAGTGAAGATGGAATACATACCCACAAAGCCTCTTGTTAGAGAAGCATTTGAATATGTGAGAAACAAATTAGGAATATTTCTTGTAAATTATCTTGTTAGAGAACCATTTGAACATGTGAGAAACAAATTAGGGATAGTTCTTGTAAATTATTGTCACTTATTTGACTTTAAAAAAAGAGCCTATGAAATTGAGTGCAATATCTATATGGTAGAAACAATGTTACCGATGAAATAGGTAACCGCAATGTTACCTACTTTTTTTTTGTAGCATAAAAAGCACCCGATTTTGAAAAGTGGTGATGCAGAATCACCATTTTTTTTTGTGCACATTTTTGACACTAATATTTTTATTTATGAAGTATGAATATTTGTTTTAAAATGTTAGTGATTTTCATGCTAATTTTGAAATGTATTGATGCAGCATCAACTTTTTTTTTTTTAGAGCGATGATTTTCATGCTAATTTTGAAACGTATTGATGCTGCATCAACCTTTTTTTTTTAGAGTGGTGATTTTCATGTTCGTAATAAAACACAAAACTTAGATTAAAAAAAATAAATATATATATATATAAACAATAAAAAAACCAATAAAAATGTTTAAAAAAACAAAAATAGCTCGTAAAAATAAAAAATTTAAACAAAAATAAATTAAAAAAACAAAAATATTTGAAAATTATATCAAAGGAAATGACAAAATTTGAAAAAAAAAATACATAATTTAAAGAAAAAAAACAAAAATTGACCAAAAAAATTAAAAAAAAAAAACATCAAAAACATTTTTTTCTAAATTATTAAAAAAAACCATATAATATATATATATATATATATATATAAAAAAAGGATTAAAATAATTAAAATTAGAAAATTAATTTAGATAAACAAAATTAAATTAAAAAAAAAATTAAATTTAAAATTTAAATTAAAAAAAATAATAATAATAATAAGAAAAAAAATACAAATTTTAAAATTAACAAAAAAAACAAATTAAAAAAAAAAAACACATTAAATTGAAAAAAAAATTAAACAAAAAAACTATCATTAAAAATAAAAAAAAAATCAAAACCATAGTACAAATAATTAGTAAACAAATATACATAAATTTAGTGTTTTTTTAATGAAACAATTTATAGAATTTAATCTATAATATTAAATATAAAAGAAAATTAAACAAATTGAATTTAAAATTAAAAAAATGAATAAAAATAATAATTTTTAAAATCTTTTGAAATTAAAAAAATTTAAAATCAAATTAAAATAAAAATATTAAAAATTAAAAAAAAATCAAAAATAAAATAAAAATAAAATCAATTAAATATATATATATATATATATATATATATATATATATATATATATATATATATATATATATATATATATATAAAAATTAAAACAAAAAAAATAATAAAATAAAAAAAAAAAAAATTAAAAGAAAATACAAAACAAATTTTATTTAAAATAAAAAAATTAAATTATAAAAAAAATTATAAAAAAATAAAAAATAAAAATTTTGTTTTTAAGAAAAAAAAATCATCGGGGCTGGCGGTTGGTGGTGGTGGTGGCGGCGGGCCGTCCCCTGGGCACCGAGGGCCGGCCGAACGGCGCCACGGCGGCGACCCGCCGCCACCACCACCACCAACCGCCAGCCCCGACGATTTTTTTTTAATTGATTTTTTTTTTTTCTATTTTTTTTTTATTTTATTATTTTTTTTATTTTAAAATTTTATTTTTTTTATTTTTTTGAAAAGTTTTTTATTAAATTTTGTTTTTTTTTTTTTTTAATTTCATGATTTTTCTTTATTATTAAGTTTTACGTTTAGTTTTTTAGTCTAATTTTATAAAATTTAATAAATTTTGTCCTTTTTTTTTAAATTTATTTGGATTTAATATTGTTTTTTAAATATTTTACTTTATTATTATTTTTTTTTTTTGTTAATTACATAAAATTTTTATATTTTTATATTTCAATTAAAATTGTGTATTTAAAATTAGATTTTTTTTAATTAAACTTAATTTTTTTAAATTAATTTGTTTTTAAAATATTTTTTTTTATTTAATATTTTTTTTTTTTCAATTTTCCATTTTTAATTGTTTTTTAAAGTTTTTAAAGTTTTTCTTTTAACAATGTTTTTTTCTTTTTCTTTTATATTTAAAATATATTTTTTCTTTCAAAATTTATTTGTTTATTCATTTATTTATTAAAATTTAATATTTTTGTTTTAAAATTTAATTTGTTATTTTAATATTAACTTTTTTTTTTTTAATTTAATAAAATCTGATATATATACATATTTTAATTTAAGTTCATATATATATTTTATTTTTTATAATTTAAATTTAATTTATTTTTTATAGTTTATTTGTTTTTTTAATATATATTGTTTTAAATTTAATATTTTCATTGTATTTTATTTTTATTTTTTATTTTTAATTAATTTTTATTTTTATTTTTATTTATTTTTCTGAATGGATCTCTTATGTTGATTAGAATAATTAGAGAGGGGTCTCGAAAGCAGGCGGAGCATATGCACAGAGAGCATTCTCACACATTACTTGGTACTTTATTGACAAGCAAAACAAGCTGGATACTAACCAAAAGTATTTTGAAAACCATGACCTTGTCTGACCCATGAACACCCGTAACAAGACTTTGAACTTTCCAGAAGGAGGATAAAGACACAAAACTGTTGACAGGGCACGTACAGACACTGCCCATAACAGAACCAAAAACAGACTCATTGTTATACTGAAGCATATGCCTGATATCATATACAAAAGAAGTGGAATGCCGCCCACGCAGGGGAAACCGGTAGTTTGACGAAAGAGAAAGCATCTGAGCAGGAGAATGATAGATTATCATTTGACTGTAGGAAAAGAGGGAAATGAACTCCTCCTTACTGCCTGTAATAAAAAACCATAGGGCGCAAACCTGTTTAGACATCATTAGATGGAGAAGGCACTTCCTTGACGATGGAACACGCGTACTGGTCGGGATCCTCGTCATCTGGAGGAGGGCAATCCTTGCCTGAAGAGCCACTCACAGGAGGGATGCTGGGACCTGCATGCTGGATCGCTTGTTGTGTAACATGACCACCCGGATCACTCTGCCTGATGTCCATCTGAGGGGAGCCGGACATAATATCCTCCCCAGGCTCAAGAGCCACACCAGGAGTTGCCATAACGAGTCCGGCAGAAACTTCAAGAAGCTTGATAGTGACAGAGGCGAGGAAAGTGTGATTATTGAGAGTGCAGGGGTAATGAAGGCGAGCACTGTGAGTTTGGGCCCTGGAGGAAAGGCGGAAGAATGCTGGAGGTTTGGGATAACCTCGTCCCCGCCCACATCCCCGCCTGGAAGTAGGAGAGCAAACAGGGCCGAAGTCAGAGGTGTCGGACGAGGAAGCAGAAGAGGTGGGAGAGGGCTGGCGATTCATGTGCCCTCGAAAGGAGCCTCTTATACAATGCATTCTTTGGCGCAAACGCGGCATGATTTGAAGTGCAGAGAGGGCAGAGTAATAAGCATGGTGTTAGCTTGTTGAGGAGACCTGATAAAAGCAGAAGACAAGTAATTGAAATTGCAGTAGGGATTGTGGGTTATATGTATACCTGGAAAGAGATCGATACAAAAATTCAAAATACAACGTTTCCCTGTGCTGGTGCGAGAGCAGGGCTCAGCATCAGCCAGGGAGCAGTAAGAGCGCAGGGGAGGAGCACAATGGAAGTTCTGAGAGGGCGCCATGGTAGATGAATGATCGAGAGAGCTTGGAGAAGCGGGTTGCATTAATGCAGCAATTGAATTCTGATCAGGAGAAATAAAAGCCCACAGCAAGCGAAGAAGTATGGCGGTGGAGATATACCACGCGCCAGTCCTCCATGCCGCCGGCTTATCTATTGCCTCGAAACTCACCCGCATCTGGGAGAAAGAGATCTTGTTGGACCAGGAGAGTGCAGTCATGTTGGAGTTGTAAGTCATTGGAACTGCTCAAAGGACTAGAGAAGAAAGGGAGCAGCTGAATGGTGCCCTGATTAGCCAACCTGTCTGCTACTTTATTAGCTATTCACCGGACGTGCTTGAAGTTTATGCCACGGGGGGTTCCTAGCCAATCTTCAATTTGTTCCAATCTACTTAGAAGACGCCAACTAGATGCAATCTTTGCCACTGAGGTGCCAGATTGAATTCTGATCACTGCCTCTATTAAAATTTGAGAATCCCCTTCTATCTCAAGAGGGAAATTTTTTTTGTTTTCTGCTATGCATATACCATTCCACAATCCTTCCAGTTCGGCTACATTATTTGAATCTCTGCCTAGCGAACCATGATAAATGTGCAAGGCTGAACCTTCCACATCTCTAAAAATACTGCCGAACCCAGCAGGACCAGGATTACCCTTGGCAGCTCCATCGAAGTTCAATTTGAAAGAGAGAGGGCCAGGAGGGGACCAAGATTGGGGGGAATCCTGTTGGACAGTGGGTGGGGAGTTGACATGGGCTGTGAAAGTGAGGTCCAGATTCCAAGATTTCAAAATGTGGCGTTCCTGGGGTGAATTGGGCATTTCCAAGTCTTGCCATTGTCTTAGAGCCAGAGTTTCTTGAAGATACTGTTTCAGATGAAGCCACAGGATATCAAGAGGAGTGTTGTTATTTTTGAAGATCCTGTTGTTACGCTCCTTCCAAATGATCCAATAGACAAAACCTGGTAGAAGCGTCTAGAGCGAATTGAGAAATAGACTTCGGAAGGGATTCCGAGGCCAATTCCTTATGGTGTTGACAATGTCACCCACACGTCGACCTGTTCTTCTGTTGCACTAAGCTATTCTCTCCCAAAGTTGATCAACTAAAGGGAAAGTGTCCAGGAGGTGTGAAATGGTTTCTATATGAAGGTTGTAGTTTGGACACATGGAAGGGCCAGTAAATCCTCTCTTTTGTAGATTGTCCCAAGTGAGGATCCGTTGTTTGCTTAGAAGCCAGAGGAAGGTAGAAACCTTAGGCCAGATGCTTAGTTGCCAAATCTGGTCCCAAAGCTGGTCCTTTATGATCTGCGTGGGCTGATAGAGAAGTTGGTATGCTTCCTTGATAGTGAACATACCTTTGGGAGTGTAGCCCCATCGAACTTTGTCCTCTTGATCAGAGAGTTTGATTTTCCTGAGATTGAGCTCTTGATCTATTTCTTCATAAGTTTCCTCCTGCCAATTTGCCTGCCAGGTTTCAGCAGATCTCCATAGATGAAAGCCTTGCATGGGCTGCTACTCCCAAAATTGTTGGACGATGATTTGACCATTATCCTGCATTGTAGCCTGCCATTTTGGTTTGTGAAAGAGAGTGGCGAGTTTGGGAGATTGTTGCCAAGAGCCCTCCCAGAATCTTGCCGAGGTTCCCGAATGGATTTCCCAGAAACTATGTGCTTGAATGAAGGCGTTGTGTTGCTTTGCTACATTCCAAATCAGAGATCCAGGGGTATTCGTGCTGATATGGATGAGAGCCTACGGAGGACTACCTGGAGCATATTTGGCTTGCCATAGACGAGCCCAAGGGGTGTAAGATTTGGAAATCCAGTTCCACCATATGCGGGCACCCATGGTGTTATTGCTCTGAAGGGGATCCCGCAGACCAAGACCCCTTGCAGACTTCGGAAGACAGACTTCAGTCCGTTTAACAAGAGCCCATTTTTTGTTGAGGCCTGAGGAGCCCCAGAGAAAGTCTCTTTCAATATTGCGAATTTGTTTGAGAACCCATTTAGGGGCTGCCAATATAGAGAATAAGTATAAAGGCATGGCTTGAAGAACGAATTTGATTAGGATAAGCCTGCTGGCTATGTTGAGTGATCGGTAAGTCCAGGAAGAAAGCTTGATTTCTAATTTATCAAGGAGAGTTCTCTAGGAAGCATGTTTGATAGTAGAGTCAAGGAGGGGAGCTCCAAGATATTTCAATGGAAGCATAGCTATATGGAAGCCTAGTATTCTGGCTATGTTTCTCTGAGTGATAATGGGAGTATTGAAGAAGAAGAGCTGAGATTTTGAAGCGTTAATGGAGGTGCCAGAAGCTTCTGAGAAGAGATTAAGAAAGGACTTGAAGGAGGAGGCTTCTGGAACCGAAGGATGGCCAAAGAGCATATTTTCTTCAACAAACTGTTGATGAGAGATGGGGGGTTGACCATAAAGGGAGAGGCCTTTGAGGGCATGAGAAGAGATAGCAGCATGTAAAAGGCGACTCAGACCTTCAACCATCAGAACAAAGAGGAACGGGGTAAGAGGATCGCCTTGACGAATGCCACGGGAGGGACGAAAGGGTGAAGAAGGAGAACCATTAAGGAGAATGGAGAAACAGGGTGAGGAAATAAGGTTCATAAGCCAGCGTGTCCAAGTAGCACAGAAGCCAAATGCTAATAAAACTTGATTGATATAATTCCAACTGAGTTTTTCGAAAGCCTTAGAGAGATCTAACTTGAGAATCATACCTGGTTCTTTTAGAATCTTGAGAGAGTGGATCACTTCATGGGAGAGAATAATACCATCCAGAATATGGCGTCCTTCTACATAAATTTTCTGCTCCGGCAAGATGAGGAGAGGTAGAAGAGGTTTTAGCCTGTTCGCTAGGACTTTAGAGATGAGCTTATATATGACATTGCAGAGCGCAATGGGCCTGTATTTATCAGGAGTGCTGGATTCTTTCACTTTGGGTATAAGCGCTATGAAGGTCGTGTTCAAAGAGGGAAGAATCCAATGCATTGATCTCGATTCTTCCACAAGCTCCCAAACCTCTGTTTTGATGAGATCCCAGAAAGTATGAAAGAAGTTGGCAGTAAAGCCATCAGGGCCAGGCGCTTTGCCATCCTTGTGTTGGGCCATGGTGTCTTCCACTTCCTGCATAGAAACTAGTTGTAGTAGTTTGCTGTTGTGATCCTCCGTGATGATTTTTGGAATGTGCTATGTGATAGAACGTATGGCTTGATTTCTGCTACCCTAAGGCTCCCGAAGAATATCCTGAAAGTATTATTTGAATTCCTGTTCCATTTCTTCATGCAGCTCCAAACGTTCCCCTTGCTTATTGTTAATGAAGGCGATGTTGTTGTGCATACGCCTTTGAATAGTGGATCTATGAAAAAATTTGGTATTCTTCTCCCCCTCCTTGAGCCATCTGACCCTTGATTTTTGACGCCACAGGATCTCTTCTTGTAGCCTCCGTTCTTCGAGCTTGGCTATAAGGACCTGCTCCTGTTGAGCGTTGTCTTCAGTTCTCCCCTCAGAGATGATACATTGTTGCAGTCTTTTCATTTGCTGCTCCAGCGCTCTCTGATGTTCAAAAATGTTGCCAAAATGAGTGTGAATCCAGGATTTGAGGGCTTGTTTGAGGTGTTTTTAAATTTAAATAATGTATTTTTTTTTTAATTTTAATTTTAAATTTTTAAATTTATTAAAATTTAATATATTTCCTTAAATTTAATTTTTTGTTTAATTTTTTTTTTTTTTTTTTTAAATTTAATAAGCATTTTCTTTTTCTTTTTTATATTTAATTTCTATATTTTTTTTTTTATAATTTCCTTCTTTTTTTAACTTGTTTCTTTTTTTTCTTAATTTAATATTTTTATTTTGTTTTTATTTTTATATTTTAATTTCTATATTTTTTAAATTTTAATCTTAATTTTTTTTTTTTTTTTCCTTAAACTTTAGGTTTTTTTTAATGTTTGAATTAAATTTTTTATTTTGTTTTTATTTTTATTTTTTTTTATCTTCATATATTTATAAATTTTAAGCTTTTAAATGCTTTTATTTTTTTAATTTATTTTTTTTTCTTAAATTTTAGGTTTTTTTTAATGTTTGAATTTTAAAAATTAAAAAATGTTATTTCTATTTTTAAAAATGCCAAAAGTATGACACAATTTTTTTTTGTTATTCCAACATCAACTTGTCTTGTTTTGAGGGTGTTTTTTCAATTCTTTTTTCAAGAAACAATTTTATTTTTAGCATAATTTTATAAAATGTTGAAATTTGACCTTCAAAAAAAATGAAGTGTGTTCTGGAAGACACACTTTTTATTTTTGGGGTGTTTTTTCATGTTTTTTGAGACTTTTTGGGCTAGAGTTCCCGTTTTGAGGTCAAGTTACCTATTTGATCGGTAACAGTGTTTAGAGTACCCAATATCTAAGGGGGAGAATACAATATATTTGACTTCAAAATAAGAGCCTATGAAATTGAGTGCAATATCTATGTGGGAGAGTACACAATATCTAAGGGGGAGAATAGATATAAGGAAGGAATAGAAAGTGTAACAAAAAGCGTATGATTGTGTCAATAATTTGAAGTAGTCAAGAAATATAACAAAGGACCATCAAAATTGAGTGCAATATCTATATGATATCTATATGATCAAGTGTCAATAAATTGAAGTAAATAAAGATGAGAAAGGACCTTCAAAATTGAGTGCAATATCTATGTGGAAGAGTACACAATATCTAAGGGGGAGAGTACAATATATTTGACCTCAGAAGAAGAGCCTATTAAATTGAGTGCAATATCTATGTGGGAGAGTACACAATATCTAAGGGGGAGAATAGATATAAGGAAGGAATAAAAAGAGTAACAAAAAGCATATGATGGTGTCAATAATTTGAAGTACTCAAGAAAGATAACAAAGGACCATCAAAATTGAGTGCAATATCTATATGATCAAGTGTTAATAATTTGAAGTAGTCAAGAAAGATAACAAAGGACCATCAAAATTGAGTGAAATATCTATATGATATCTATATGATCAAGTGTCAATAATTTGAAGTAAAGAAAGATAACAAAGGACCATCAAAACTGTGTGTAATATCTATATGATTGTGTCAATAATTTGATAATTTGAAGTAGTCAACAAAGATAACAAAGGACCATCAAAATTGAGTGAAATATCTATATGATATCTATATGATCAAGTGTTAGTAATTTGAAGTAAAGAAAGATAACAAAGGACCATCAAAATTGTGTGCAATATCTATATGGTTGTGTCAATAATTTGATAATTTGAAGTACTCAAGAAAGATAACAAAGGACCATCAAAATTGAGTGCAATATCTATGTGGGAGAGTACACAATATCTAAAGGGGAGAATACAATATCTTTGACTTCAAAATAAGAGCCTATGAAATTGAGTGCAATATCTATGTGGGAGAGTACACAATATCTAAGGGGGAGAATAGATATAAGGAAGCAATAGAAAGAGTAACAAAAAGAATATGATTGTGTCAATAATTTGAAGTAGTCAAGAAGGATAACAAAGGACCATCAAAATTGAGTGCAATATCTATATGTTCAAGTGTCAATAATTTGAAGTAATCAAGAAAGATAACAAAGGACCATCAAAATTGAGTGCAATATCTATATGATATCTATATTCAATCAAGTGTCAATAATTTGAAGTAAAGAAAGATAACAAAGGACCATCAAAATTGAGTGCAATATCTATATGATTGTGTCAATAATTTGATAATTTGAAGTAGTCAAGAAAGATAACAAAGGACCATCAAAATTGAGAGCAATATCTATGTGGGAGAGTACACAATATCTAAGGGGGAGAATACAATATAAGGAAGGAATAAAAATAGTAACAAGAAGCATATTATTGTGTCAATAATTTGAAGTAGTCAATAAAGATAACAAAGGACCATCATCAAATTCAAATTGAAAGATCAAGTCATCTTCTTCATGAAGAATAAGCATTAACTAGGTTCATCATTTAAAGGGTTCATTTTTTAATGAAAAAAATTATGAATAATATGGAATGAATCATTGTACATTATGATAAATCTTGTATTTAAATGAAATTTGATCTATGAATAAAAAAACAAAATGGGATCATCTCTTCATATATATATGTGTGTGTGTGTAAGAGAGAAATAAAAAGCAAAGGTAATTCCACCAAACCTAAAAGAGCATGTCCTAATACATTAAATTATGTCTGAATACATTAAATTATGTTTCTTTTCTAGAAGCATTAATCATGAAGAGTCATGAGATCCACATTTTGACCATACTATTTTCAAGTTAAAGGAGCATGTCCTAATACATTATTATGTTTGGTTTCTAGAAGCATTAATCATGAATTTTATTTGAGATCCACATTTCCATCATACTATTTGCAAGTTCACATTTCCATCATGATATTTTCAAGTTCTATATGAAGATATGTAGTGTAATAACTAATTAGCAAGTTTTGATGGCCTAATACATTATTATGTTTGGTTTCAATCATACTATTTGCAAGTTCTATATGAAGATATGTAGTCTAATAACTATACAGTCTAGCCCATATAACATATAACAGCCTTTGACAGTTTGAGCAAAGAGTCAAAAAATAGAGAGGCCTTCCAGCAGAGTTCCACCTGTTCATCAAGGTAAGCAACATAATATCGGAAGTGAAAAAATGACACCACTAAACATATGTGAATTTACATATTAAATTGACATTTATTGCAAATGACATGTGCATGGTTTATCTTAAAGTTTGACTTTAAAATTTTATGGTAGAATTCACATATAAAATTAATGGGAGGAAGCTTTTAGTTTGTGGGAGAAATGACATGCATGTAAAAAAATTTCCTTAAAGTGGTTTTGTTTTATGAATATTAAAATGAAGAAATTATATTTATATCTATTCCAGAGATTGACTATAGGCGTATTTACTAGATATGTCACCTTCCATAAAAGATGAGATCCAGAGGCTACCTGGCCCTTTACAGACTCTGCCTATAAAAATTTTAGAAGTTAAGAAATTTACATTGACAAATTTTCTTGTGAGAAATTTACATTCACAACATATAGAGATTCAACTAGGCTTGTTAAAAGTACAAGTGGACAACATATAATTCTACTTAGAAGAGTCTTTGGTTTAATGGTTAAGCAAGAAAGAGTCGTTACTTTCTCTATCTAGAGTAGAAGTGGAATACATAGTAGTTACTTCTTTTTGAGTGTTTTGGATGAAATGGGCTCTACAAGATATTAAGGTAAATTTATTTTTGAGTGAGTAGAAGTGGAATGTACATAGTAGTTACTTATTTTTGAGTGTTTTGGATGAAATGGGCTCTACAAGATATTAAGGTAAATTTCTTTTTGAGTGTTTTGGATGAAATGGGCTCTACAAGATATTAAGGTAAGGTAAATTTCTTTTTGAGTGTTTTGGATGAAATGGGCTCTACAAGATATTAAGGTAAGGTAAATTTCTTTGAGTGTTTTGGATGAAATGGGCTCTACCAGATATTAAGGTAAATCTATATATCTATTAAGTGTTTCAATAGAAGTGTATTAATAATTTCAAAAATAAAATATTCTACTTCCTTCAATCACTATTTACATATCATCATAAAGTACCACTTCCTCACACAACAAGTCTTTGAGAAAATAGTGAAGATGGAATACATACCCACAAAGCGTCTTGTTAGAGAAGCATTTGAATATATATGTGAGAAAAAAATTAGGAATAGTTCTTGTAAATTATCTTGTTAAAGAACCATTTGAACATGTGAGAAACAAATTAGGGATAGTTCTTGTAAATTATTGTCACTTATTTGACTTCAAAAGAAGAGCCTATGAAATTGAGTGCAATATCTATGTGGGAGAGTACACAATATCTAAGGGGGAGGATACAATATATTTGACTTCAAAAGAAGATCCTATGAAATTGAGTGCCATATCTATGTAGGAGAGTACATAATATATAAGGGGGAGAATAGATACAAAGAAGGAATAAAAAGAGTAACAAAAAGCATATGATTGTCTCAATAATTTTAAGTAGTCAAGAAAGATAACAAAGGACAATTAAAATTGAGTGCAATATCTATGTGGGAGAATACAATATAAGGAAGGAATAAAAAGAGTAACAAGAAGCATATGATTGTGTCAATAATTTGTATTCAAGAAAGATAAAAAAGGACCATCATCAAATTCAAATTGAAAGATCAAGTAGTATTTTTAATGAAGAAGAAGAATTAACTAGGTTCATCATTTAAAGGGTTCATTTTTTAATGAAAATTTTATGAATAATAT
Organism: Pinus albicaulis; assembly: GCA_034641835.2. Lineage (NCBI taxonomy): Eukaryota > Viridiplantae > Streptophyta > Pinopsida > Pinales > Pinaceae > Pinus > Pinus albicaulis. The sequence continues at coordinate 627,798,063 of CM076579.1, forward strand.
GGAATGAATCATTGTACATTATGACAAATCTTATATTTAAATGAAATTTGATCTATGAATAAAAAATAAAATTGGATCGTATCTTCATATATGTGTGTGTGTGTGTGTGTGTGTGTGTAAGAGAGAAATAAAAATCAAAGGTAATTCCACCAAGCCTAAAGGAGCATGTCCTAATACATTAAATTATGTCCTAATACAGTAAATTATGTTTGGTTTCTAGAAGCATTAATCATGAAGAGTCATGAGATCCACATTTCCATCATACTATTTGCAAGCTCACATTTCCATCATGCTATTTGCAAGTTCTATATGAAGATATGTAGTCTAATAACTAATTAGCAAGTTGTGATGTCCTAATACATTATTATGTTTGGTTTCCATCATACTATTTGCAAGTTCTATATGAAGATATGTAGCCTAATAACTATACAGTCTAGCCCATATAACATATAATAGCCTTTGACAGTATGAGCAAAGAGTCAAAAAATAGAGAGGCCTCCCAGGAGAGTTCCACCTATTCATCAAGGTAAGCTACATAATATCAGAAGTGAAACATTGACACCACTGAACATATGTGAATTTAGAATGATTTCAACTCTTTTTTCTAAGGAGAAAGATCCCTGTTTCATATATTGATAATAGTTCATATACAAAATCCTCTTGATATACCCATAACAGGTTATCAAGTATAAAAGATCAAATTCTGTCTCATACAGAAATACATTACAACAGTATAAAAGACAATATGTAGTCACATTACATAAATATATTATAGCAGTATAAAAGACAATATATAGGACCACATTACAAAAGATCAGATTTTGTCTCATACAGAAATAAATTACAACAGTATAAAAGACAAAATTTAGTCACACTACAATAGTAGATCATTCTAGTTCAGTCATTCCAACGTTGAGGAATTGAGAGAAGGCTCAGTAACAACATAAGCTTAACAATGGTGGTAAACTTCCATGCACAAGGCGAGAATCAGCTAGAGCAGATGAAATTGATGGATCCACAGGAACAGTAACAACTATAGCAACCGAATGCATACCATACTACCAGAAATTCAACATACACCTTACAGCAAAAGGTAATGAAATTTAAAGCATAAAAAGAGTGTTCAACAGGCCAGTGAGGCTTATGCTAGCAAGGTGGCATCCACCAAGTGGTAGAGAACTGGAAGAGGAGACCGAGAAGCAGCTGTTCCCTGAAACTTCTGATTCAAGAGAGGTCAAAAAGTGGAAATTTTATGTTTCAACAAGGTTTTTTCATTTCAATAAGGTTATTTTTTCAACGTGCCCTCAAATATGTGGGACTGACTTAGGCATCCAACGTAAATTCACGAGAGAAAGGGTGACGTGTAGTGCTCATGAGGCCTATCAAGTTATCGCATATTTTTGGGGTTATAATGGGTGTTTCCACCTTAGTTTGGTTATTCATGCTCTACCTCTTCCATATCCATAATTGTATAAAAGCTAGTCCTATTCCCCTAGCCTTCCTCGTGTAGGCAAGCACTCAAGAAAGCAAGTCATAAGGCAATATCAAAGCATTATTCACAGGCTTCAGAAAGCACATTCACCAGCTGGATTTACCAGCTCTAAAGATGAAAAGAACGAGTGTTTTATAAGCATGACCCAACCTTTATGGACAACGAAATTCTCTCTTGAAGCTATTTCATTTCATTGATTACCTAAGAAGTAAAGAAGATCCATGAATCCACTAAATGGGGTCTGGCACTTTCAACTTGCCTTTCTCATGTAGGAAAGCACTCGAGAAAGCAAGTCATAAGGAAATATCAAAGCATTAGTCACGAGCTTCAGAAAACACATTCACCAGCTGGATTTACCAGCTCTAAAGATGAAAAGAACACGTGCTTTACAGGAAGGACCCAACCTTTATGGACAACGAAATGATCTCTTGAAGCTATTTTATTTCATTGATTACCTAAGCTATAAAGAAGATCCCTGAATTCACTAAATGGGGTCTGGCACTTTCAACTTGCCTTTCTCTTGTCGTAGTGTAGAACATAGAAATCCATTTATATAGGATCTATACATAAGATACTGCATTTATACGTAGCAAAGCACCAACTATAGTAATGGGGTTAACGGGTGAGGTCTAAACCTCTTAAATGAATTTTCTATAACTAAGGCAGTTAAGAAAGAATATCCTTGAGGATGATTTACCATCGACAAGTCCACCTAACATAAAGAAAATAATCAAAGCTACAGGGAAGATCCTCCGAGGTAAAATCAAGAATAGGAGAGCAGGATTGGGAGTTACCTGGTAGTCCGCTCGCTTGGCGTTGTCGAAGATAATCACCAAAAGAGCGGACAGAAGCAGCCCTAGACCAGCAATAGTGCTGCAACATATCATCGAATAGAACAGAAATAGAAAATCGCGCGAAGAAATAATGAAACACAGACGCGGGAAAGAAATGAACTTCGCGGGTGATATATTTATAAGAAGTAGTTCGGCCGAACTATTTTAATAGTAAAAGTTCGGCCGAACTTTTTTTTCCATTTTTCCCATCTCCGACAAAAATTTATGTTTGCCCACACTTTTAGTGTGCCTTCAATCTAAATGGAAGAACAAGTTCGGCTGAAATTTCTCATAAACTTCGGTCGAACTATTGCCGAAAAAAATTTCCGCCCCCGTTCCTCACAAAAGTGTAACCCAGCTTCACATATCCGCCCATAAAATGTCAAGTATTATAATATTAGTTTCCAACTTAATATTGTATGCCCTAAAATTTACACATGGAATATTGTTTCATCACTTCAAAATGTTATCATTATGTTTTCAAGGCAATGTAAGTGAATTCACCAACTCTAAATACTTAACCAACTGTCTATATATGTGTGTCTCATGTGGGATATTAGCTTTAAGGGCTAAACGAGTTCTCTTCACTCCCTCTTTCTGCATTTGTACCTCCATTGTTATTGTTGTCATCTTTATTCAATCCCTTCTTCTTATCATCAATACTAAGTTCCTATTTTAAAAATGAAGTAAGATATAATGCAAATTATAAGACATGAAAGAAAATGAACACTAAAATATAAAATAAAGTAGACTATAAAGGATTTATAGAACATATACCTTAACATCAGCAATGGAAATTTAATTTTTCCCAGAAAGAAAGAAACTGGAACAAGTTTTCTTCAGTTAGGTGATAGTGGCCACTATGTCGTGAAATGACCTATATAAATAAAACAAATAAAATGTCACCATAGAAAAGAGCACTTTGGGATTTAGTATTCCACCTTTATGAAAATATTAGGAAAAATCATCCTAACTAAGTTACATACCAAAAGCTCAAGCTGTAAATAAGTTGTGAAAATAAAAGGAAATATAAAGGAAACAAATAATAAATAATGTATGACAATTGGCTATCAAATTGCACCATAGAAGAAAAAATTATCCTATGGTTACCCATACATGTGGGTGGGTAATATACCCCAATATGCCATGATGCTTATGTTCCAGAGGAAGTAAAACTCCTACTAACATAATGATTGATTGGTTGCATCTTAGCCTCCAAACAACTACCATGTTTTCCCTTACACATAATAATATTCAAATATTTAGAAAAAAAACACAAGAACCATGGATATAAAATTTCATTCAATAATGAATATACATTAAAGTAATTGTGAGGTTAATAAATTAGTATTTTGTGAATCTAATAAATATGGCAATCTAAAAATTTTCACTGTGCCTTTTTTAGCACAAATTTAAAAATGTGAAACAAACATCTCTATAATTATTAGATGAAGATATATGTAACTCTTTATGTTGTGATTTTAGCCATTATTAGAAGGCTTATATGTAACATAAAGGGTTCTATTTCATATCACAACATATATAACATACCTATGACCAAAAATTTAAAGTCCTCCAAATAAAAAGTATGCAAATGAGTTGTCCACTAAGAGGATCCACTCATATTATCACTAGTAACTATTGTAAATAACAAAGAAGGGAACACATAGAAAAGGACTTACTATCTTTCAATTTCTTAAGATGGGATAAAATCTACAAGAACTCTACTCGTACTCTCAGCTAACCAGGATGCCATAAGAGACCTCTAATTACATTGGAACAATCCCAAATCAAAGCAAGTACATGTGAATTAATGAACCTATCAATTTTAGAGTTAACATCTTGTAATTGTTCGTCGTGTACTTATTGACTGAATTTATGGATGGTTGAGATATTCATAGACTTATCATATTTAAACATTTATATCATTTAAAGTGCTTATTTCACCAACCATCATCCCTCATAGTTATACTCCTCACTGCCAAGTATAATAGAGGGTGAAGGTATAAACTGAGTGCCACTACTTATGTATAATTTATCTAATATGAACATCATTGATCTAGTGCCCTCTCGCTCCTTCTGAAGGCCAAGAGGCACTCTAATATGGGGAATAGATAAGATAAGATAATGTTGTTTGTTGAACATTATTCAAATTATCTTATCATCACCCTCGAGGGAGAAAATATAGTGGGCTTGATAAATATGATGCCTCGAAATTAATTTGTGTAGGTAAATACTCATTATCGATAGTTTTGTAGTATTTGCATGATTCCTTACAATTTTATTTATCCTCCCTCTAGGAAATAATTATTCTCTCATTTCAGCAGCCTTAGTAGAATCTTTATTAACAACATAGGTCTTGAAGACTACACAGTTGTGAGTTAAATCAAGTAAAAAAAAATCACTATGAATGCTAAAGGTTTTCCTATAATAAAATGAATGGTGACATCATGACTCTTTATGAAAAATTACAAGAAGAGCACATCCCAATTTCATAAACAATGTTACAATTTGCATTATGATATAGTTTAGTTGGAGATGAGAAAAATAAATTGGATAATGAATCTAACTAGTATTCACAACGTCATGAAGATGTTGTCCATGAATAAGACTCCCATAATATGGCCAGAGATGCTCTCTGCCATATCTATATAATGATATTGGGCGCATCAATCACCAATACTTTTCATCCTATAAAAAGGGATTCAAAATTTGAATCTAGTAACATTTCATCAAGCTACCAAAGTACATAGAAGAGATCCACATCAAGAGGAAGAAGCAATATCATATAGACAACTTCAAAACAAATGAAAAAATCAGGGCCCATCACTACCGGAAACATAGTATCCCTTCATGAAAAAGATAGATCCTAGCTTACTGTTAAGCTAAGAACGAAGTCTCATAGGGTGAGATGAGAAATAATAAGGTATGGACATCCAAAAAAAGAATGGGATGAAAGGGTATGCAGGATGTGGGAGAAAGGAGAGGTAGATACCAAATGGAATTTATTGTTGCATTACAAGGTGTATGCTCGCACCCAAATAAGGTATAAGTGAATTGACAGTTGGGAGACTGTTTTAGGACACTCATGTGGAAGACACAACCAAACAGGTACTTATTTTAGCCAATGATCACAATAATTTTTCTTAACATGTAATGATATCAACACTCTCAAATCTACTAATAACTACATATATATACTTTTGATAATCCTCGTGCCTACTTATATGCAAACTTTTCTTTCTTTTCATAACTCCCATGGACAAACAAAATAATTGAATTACAACTTAAGAACACACTCAAATTTAACTTTGATGAAGACACTCAAATTAAACTTTGATGAACACACTCAAATACACTATTACATTACATAGTATTACCTAAGCTTTGTGTTCTTAATCAAAATTAATAAAATTAAATATAACTACACAACTTAACAAGCAAACAAATTTTCTATCTTCAAAAAACTTAATCAGAGTAAGAATTTACATATTTATAATAATAATGAAATTCTTATGAAATATTATCATTTACTAATATTTATGCGATTCATTTTCTTTTACATATCAAGTTACTCGTAAAAAAATACAATTATATATAAATATGAAACGTGAGTTATGCATACTCCATAATTTAGGAAATTAAAATAATACGACTGCAGATTTTAAAATAACTCATGGTATTTTAAAAGGACTTTTTAATATTTTTGGGGGGATCTTTTTAAATAGGGATGCAAATGGTAATTTTAAAATATATTTCGCAGTCCACTTGATTTGCCTTTAGAATGGGTAATTTGAATCTCTTACTTGATTAGACAGGATAGATTCTGATCTTTATTGTTATATAATTTTTTTAATTTGATTTTAATATTTTTTATATATAATAATTATTTTATTCATATAATGTATTTCAAACGGTGGATTTATTCAAGGTTAAAGCATATTTACGTTGGTGTTAGACACGTCAATCGCAGGTAAAAATCCATATTGAAAATTACAAGTTTCATGTCAATAGCAGGTAATAATCCATAATGAAAATTACAAGTTTTGCTAGAAACGACCGGCACCACAACTATAAAGATAATCGAATACGCTGATTCAATTGCGTGAAAATAAACAACTACGAAGCTATAAATCGACATCCTTTATAACTATTATTTATTTACAATATATATAAATTTTGTTTCTGGGAAATACTACTGCTGTGCTATCCATGATCTCGTGAGCAGGTTCTACAAGACAGTAGCTTTATTTGAAAATAATCTACGTGCTCTGTCTGCTGTATAGTCTTAGGCAATTAGCAATAGAAACCTACTGGAGTTACAGTACTACTGGAAAGTGAAGAGGTGGAACAACAATTAGTTCATGAGATCTAGGCATTGTAAACGCATATTTTTCAGTCATGTCCAGGTCCTTCACATCCATGCCCTCGGGAAGCTTCCAGTTAAAACAATGCAGGATCTGCACCAGCACAAACTCCACAACCAGCGTTCCCAATTGCTGCCCTGGGCATCCTCTCTTGCCTGCTCCAAACACAATCCACTCGAAGTTTTGAATTCTTCCTTCTGTGGAACCAGCTCCCATAAATGCCACTTATTTTATCATGAGTTTCCCAACAACATTGCTTTCATCTGTTTGTTAATTCATATTGCCAATTCAAACCAATGAGTAAGACACAAAAATGAATGTTGGAAGAACCACTCCTTTCGAAAACGATGTTGGGAAACTTTTGGCACTCTTTAGATCATAACAATTTCAGGAGTGCAAAAATACTGAAAGATTCTGCAGATAACATTTTCAAGGGATCAGATACTTTTACAACTTCAGATGACACGTAATTTATAGTGCTCTTGAGAGGCAAAAGTATCTAGATTTTCAAGAAATCAGATTCAGAAATCAGAGGCAAAAGGAATCTCACCATAGTTAGATTCAGCTTTCAGAAACTTAAGTAGAAAACTAACTAACTTCTAGAATAACAAAAGTAAAGAATAACAACAATATTAACCAAGGGTGTTAACCGCCTCCCACAATAAGTTCTTCGATAGAGGCTTGGACATGTATTGAGCTTGCAGAGCTGCAGTACGAAGAATCGCAATGGTCAACAAATTAGCCTCCCATAATGGTACATTCGCATATGGCAAGCAGTGGGCACACAGGGATTGCAGAAATGGAGAAATTTTCCTACGATTGTGCCTGGGCAACCTTGGGAACAGATCATGTTCAATCTGATGCTGCAAACCTCCGTGAAACCAATCCATCCAAGGAGAGCATAAGATGTCAACTATCCCACTTGTCTGAGACTCAAACCATGTATTACTAGAAGGTTTGCCAAAGTACACAATAACAGAGAAATGGTTTAAACAGAACTGAACATGCTCCCGGTCATAGCGAAGCTAAACAACACAAAAGCTGTCGTCTGAGCCCAAGTAGGAAAGCAGGAAAACAAAAGTGGAAACCAAATCCAGAACACAACAATGCATTCGAACTCCGTACCCTTGTTTGGAACTCTCTTCTTAGACAAAACCAAGGCAATCGACTGCCCAAACAAATTGACCCTCGCAACCGCCATGACAGGATAAAAGATCCAACGCTCGTAACTCACAAAAAGCCTAGCCAGACCATCAAAATTCATCTTCCTCTCATAGAAATAACAATAAAAAGAACAAAAATACCCAGAAGACACTTCAAACAACGGCACATACTGAAGATCCCGATCGAAATCCAAACTATAGCATGCAACATAACGAGAATTATGATTTCTCTTCTACCACCCAATACGAATCCCAGATATGCAATTTCCAGCAACTAACTGAATAATCCTATCTATTTTCTTATGACTGACAAGCCCACAGTGAGCCAAATCACGCCCAATCCATCCACTCCGAATCCACACCTCTCGCAACAAAACCCTACATCCAGCATGAACCCAAAACCCTTCATAGAACACCACACCCACTACACACAAAAACGGCATTGCCATCATCCATAAACCTATAAAAAAATAAACTAACAGTGGCCCCTTAAACAATCCAGCCTTATCAAATCTCCCAAAAGCTTACGATAATCCTTGGAAATCCCAAAAACTTCATAATCTTCATGAAGGCCAATCATGAACTGATCTAAATACTTCCAGGCAGAGCCCGGATTATAGGCAATGAATACATCCATCACATCCTGGCCTGCAAGATTTAACAGAGGCATATCCCCATATCCCCCCAGGGTGATTGTCCAACCATTTAGTGACCTCATAAACCTTCCCACTTATCGAAATCCACAAATCCTCTGGCTTATCATGTATTTTCAACTCTGCAGTGCTAATTTTCCTCCATGAAGGAGGCTTCTTTGGGCTTGAAAGATCATCCATGGCAGACATTTTATGGTCCCGACTCTGATCTGAATGCTTTTAGATTTATTTCTCAAAGAAAATCATTTTCCTACCCATTCAAAGCTAAACGATCCAGCATCCTGGAATATGAAGCTGCAGAAGCTCGACTATCACTGCTCCATAAGAATATGAAATCACTAGGGTGGTTGAGATGCGATGCTTCTTGAGGGCACCAAACAGGCACATCCACCGAAAATCCATATAAACCACAGAGAGATCTACGATCTATAACCCCCACCCAAAACCCCAAATTTACGACCTCTACAATTTAATCATTTTTTGGGCTAGTGACTGATCCAATTCTAGTCCACATAGTTATACCAAGGTGCCAAAACCTTCTCAATGAGAGTTAAAATTTGGATGAGAAAATAAAAAGTAGAGGAAGAACTCGAAAATAAATAAAGAAAATTTAATTGTAAAAAAAGAAAAAAGCGAGAGTGAAAAATACCTTCCAATCCCAACAATTTCAAGTGCAGAAATATGGCCGAAGGATGGCTATAGAATTATGTAAATGGGAGACGCTTATTGATCTCACATGTATGTTATGAGTGTTGGAATTATACTCCAAACCACCGTTATGAATAAGAAGTGGCGCAACCCACACTTCAATAAATTTTCATTGCAGAGAAGGACAAGCACAAATCCATAGAGCGGAAGGTGTTTTCAAACAACCATAGCAAACCGAGTACCGCGACCATCCTCTGCTTTTACTTCTTTGAACCACCGCATTTAACTTACCTTTTGCCCGCACCACATTTTCCTGACCTTACCTCTTAATGCTTTCGCCATATGTTATTCTATCGCCGATGCAATATCCGATGGGACCCACGTTACACCTTACTGCATTGCAAAACCATGAAATTCTTTCGTATTCTGCCTATTTCCATTACTACACTTACAAATGTTTACCGCCCGCAACAACGCACTTCGCAATGTTTATCACTTATCTTTCTGCCACCGCAAGCTATGTTATTTACCATGGGATGCAATTGTGCTACCACACAACGCAATCGCAACATTCTAAGTTTAGCTTCTGCCATCCATAGTTATATTATATGTTTTGCGAAGTGAGAATGTCGCAATGTATCGAAATCTCACAAAGTTAAGTTTTCCCATAAGCGCCCACAGGCTATGTTATTTTGAATGCGATGCGATGGTGCCACATCACATCCCACATCGTAGTTCGCAATGTTTAATGGACAATGGCACAGTTAAAGTTTGGGATTGCTGATATGTGCAGATGCGATGTGGACTGATAACCACATTGAATAAAATTTGAAGTCCATGCTTTTGTGTTTTGAATGCGTTTTTTGCATTTTTTCATGTATGAACCGAATTATGGCCTGAGTATCGATTTAATGAAAGAATGGGTCTTTCAACAACAAAACGACAAGAGGTTGTTGAATGCCTATTCTATTAGTCATCAGTATCTTTCGCTATCTTTGGATGACTACAGGATGGTTATGGTTTTTTGAAAACAGTATTCCTTGAATATCTTAACCTTCAGAAATCTCACTGCCTTCATTATCCTTATAAACCTATTTTCATTATTCCTCAGTTGGTCTTCTCAAAGTTTCCCTATTGCTCTTAAAATATTCATTATGGGCCTATACCTCTCAGTTTCATCCTTCTTTCCTACCTCAGACCTCATATTCTCATTTTCCCCTGTCAATAAACTCCATCCTCCATTTAGGGTTTCCTATTGCTGACTCATTCCCATGTCCCTTTGGGCATAATAACCTATAAAAATAATTTGTTTTCAATTGAAAATATCCGAGTCAAACTTTAGCCAAAATCAGGTCAAAGGACACTCCCATTAGGTCAATAGGGTTTTACATTTTTTCAAGTTCATCCTTGGATGTCTCAAGCACTAATTTTCTTTTGCTAGAATCTAGCTCAGATGTAATAGAATGTCAAGACATGGTTATTCAAGAAGGACCTAAAATCTCCAACAAGGATTATCTTCTCAATTTAGAACTTGCAAGTGAGAAAAATGGAAAAAGTTTAGTAGTTCTACACGAGTGTTGAAAGATTTATTAGGAGAAGGTATTGATGATGTAGTCTGTCTACTCTTGAATGAAAAAAACTTACAGCAAGGGAAAGAGGAAACATTTGGTCTTGTATATGAATAGGGATATGAACTGGTTAGTCCGTTTGAGTGCCAAAGTAGTGACCACTTGTAGAAAATGACATGGAGGAAGCAAAAAAGGCCAAACATGAAGAAATTCTATCATAAAATATTCATGGAATATGGAAAAAGGTGAGGTGAACTGGACAAAAATGAATGAACTTGAAAGGGCTCTCGAGAACTCAGAAGACAACACTGATGATTGCTATAAATAACTACAAACAATTTGGGTTTTTGAAAAAGTGACTAGAAAAGGTGGAAAAGTCAAGTTGAACTTTATGGTGGAAATTACAGGAGATTTTGAAGATGCTAATATGAGATTAAACCCTAAATTTTTCAAGGTGAACATGTCAAGCCCCAAATGAGCAAAATAAAATTCTGCTTCATGACTTCAGAAACCTGCAAGGAAAAAGTGTCAAAGAGTGTTAGTGAGAAAAGGAAAAGGACTTCAAACATTGGAAAGTGGGTTTTTCAAAGATAAATTAAATCCATAATCCTATAAAAGCCCATTTAACACTTCAAGAGAACCATTGTTACCTTGCAAAAGATCAAGAGCGTTCAACAAAGAAGAGCTTGTGGGTTTTCTGAGAAAATTCGGGCAAATTTTCTTGGCGCTGCGCATTTGGCTTCGTGTTGCGTGCCTAGGAGTTGGCACTGCACCCTTGCACGTTTTCCTCCACACATTTTCTTAAGGTGTTGCGCACCTGGGAGATAGTGCTGCGCCCTTGCTAGAAAGACCCTAACTGATTTTCCTTGGTGTTGTGTGCTTAGAGACTGGCATTGTGCGCTTGACTTGGCATTGTGCCCTCAACCATTGGCGCTGCGTGCTTAGGCAGAAAGGGTTTCTAAGTTATCCATCCATCCAAATCACATAAAACTTCTTCAAATTTCCTCCAAGGTCCTCCACAACACTCTTGAGGGCTATGTACATGACATGAACCTTTCTTTGAAGCTATTTGATCACTTTTAATTGAATGGGAATGAAACCCTAATATAACCCTAATCAAACCGTAGCTACAAATCAGAGATCACTATCTATATACTTATTTCATCCTCCTAAATAGAGTATCAGTTATAGACAGGGTAATTACACTGCCTGAGTGATCCAGGTGGATATCGGTGGCCTCCCACCTATTCCATTTGGACTTGCAGCATC